>JAOXNX010000028.1:70417-89254 GCA_028566075.1 Solidago caesia
GATACCGTCGAGGCAATGCTTGATGTCGGTAATTTTGATCAAGCCGAATCTGCTTTACGTGAAGGTTTATCACTCAACGCAGAGGTTGTTATTTATTCATATCATGAATTACTTTTTGGTTTTTGTTTCAATTTCACGCACAATGCTGTTTTTGTAATTCACTTTGATTTTAGATAAACCTGCTTTTATGATGTTTGGGACTTAGTATCGCATGTATCCAATTTATGATGTTTATATTGTGTATTCAACCTTCAAACATTGCTATTGTATTTATCCGATGATAGTTTTGTTGATGTGCTTATTTGTTGCCAAGTATCATCAAAGTATATCGATAGTTGAAATTTGGACACAAATAATAACAATATTTAAAGTTGGATACATGTTATAGATTTAGGGCAAAAGTTTGATACATCTCCAAGCATTTACCATTTTTTACTAGTAAAAAAAAAAAGATTTTGAACTTTTTTTTTCAAAAAGAAAATACATATTTTTTTTTTCCGTTTTGTAGTCTACATGTTATGTATCGAAAAGAAACTTAAATCACAATTAGGTTTTTCTTGTTTAGCAAAAAGCGAACAAGTTATGCTTCTGCTGATCAACTGAGGATCTGTGGTTGTATATATATATTTTTTAAGTTTCAGTAACCTCTATTTGTATAAAGAAATTCTTATATACAATAGTATAATTTTTTATTTATGGAAATAAAATATAGATTATGTTAATAGTGGTTTTTAATGATTACACCTTAAATAGATAAAACCCTTTAGACTTCTACACTCAGAGCAGAATGCTCATTTACTTTGGGACCGAGGGAAGATAATGCTAGGGCTTTGAGATTGTAATGCATATATTTTTTTTATGCTGGAAAAAACCTATAGGAAGCACGAGCTCTTCTTGGAAGATTGGAATATCAAAGAGGAAACGTGGAAGCTGCTCTTCGAGTATTTGAAGGTATTGATCTTCAAGCTGCTATACAGCGGCTGCACTCAATTTCAACAGACAAAATACCTAAAAAAGCACGCTCACAGTCTGAGTCGGGGCTTTCGGGCCCACAGCAGGGTGCTAATCTGGTACTTGAAGCAATATATTTGAAAAGCAAGTCACTTCAAAAACTTGATAGGATAAATGGTATGATCTTTTGAGCATTCTATTTTACATTTGAAAGAAAATTATCATATGTTTCACTTCATTTCTTACTTAGGAGTATGAAAATCATTATGACAAAACCCTATTTTTTTCCAGTTTTTACCAGCAAACCAAGTAAAATGCTGATATGGTTAAATGGTTTTTAAAACGCGATGATTCTCAAATGTTGAATAGTTTTCATTACAGTTGATAAAAGCTATATGATTTTTCTAATGATCGTAAAATTCAATGATCGAAGTAAAAATGAAATGCAATTACCTTTGTTGTTTATTTCATTTCTTTTCATTCATCGCATAAAATAATTAGTGATGAAAATAGGAAATAAGAACCTCTGTTTTGTAAGTTATCCAAAAATAGAAATGTTGCATTCAGTATGGTACTTGATTGAAAAGCTGTTGCAGTTTAATGAAATTAAGTCAGAGAATCTATTACTTATTTCGAAATTCTTTGTTCACAAATGACACTAAGTGGTAGAAATAATTAATCAATATATGAGACATCTTAAGTACTCAAGAATATTGCCTATATATAATGCCAAATTAAGTGTTACATTTATCTGAAACCTATATCAATGGAATCTGTGTAATTTCAAAAGTACAGTGTTTTATCGAACTAAACAACATAGGAAATAGGACAAATTACATACAACAAGATACTTTCAATTCAGTTGTGAACTAATACTATGGGAAAGATGTTTTTAATCCATACTGGTACCTAGAAGAAGAAAAGGTTGTTGTTTGTGCTTTACAACTTTGTGTAATATATTGAGTATGTATGGTTGCTTTTGTATTCATTTTTAAAAGTCAAATTTAGTAATGCTTTTTGAAGTCTAGTATATTGAATATGAAGTGAAAGTGAGTTGGTATATATTTGCATCTTTGGCCTTAGAAATATTGTTTGGTAACACAACATTTCTTATCTTACAACCAAATATCGCAAAATGACCAGGTTGGGTAACGATTTAAAAAAGGTAAAACTTAGTATGGCCGAAATGGCAGATCAAATTGGGTTTGACCTGAAACAAATTGTGCCATAAAATTTCATTGGTTCATTAAGTGATTAGTGTGTCAATACAAATATTATATTATTTCACAAGAAAATCGACTTTTTGAATAGATGATTTACAAGTTTTATGCATTGAAATCGCACTATGTGAACTTTTTACTCTTTTCCCTTTAAGCTAGTTTCTTATGTTACAGTTAGATATAATATATAATCTGAATTGACACATTCATAAGCAAAAGGGTTTTAACTGCCATCTCTACTTTCAGCAACCAATTTATTTACATCCAATCTTGATCTTAAAAATGGTAAGCTATTTAACAAGGATATAAGGGGGATTTGCATGAGTCTTAACCCACGTTTATGTGACCACTTTTGGTAGATGCTGCTGAAGAGTGTAAGAAAGTTCTTGATGCAGTAGAGAAGATATTCCCACAAGGGATTCCTGATGCTTTTGTAGAAACGAAATTACAAGAAACAATTAGCCGAGCTGTTGAGCTTCTCCCAGAACTATGGGCGGAAGATGGTTGCTATCAAGAAGCTGTTTCTTCTTATCGACGTGCCCTACTCACTCAATGGAACCTAGATAATGATAGTTGTTCACGAATTCAAACTAACTTTGCAATATTTTTGTTGTATAGTGGAGTTGAGGCAGGGCCACCAACCACATCTACAAAAGTTGAGGGGACATACCTGCCAAAAAACAATTTGGAAGAAGCGATTTTACTTTTAATGATTTGCATGAGAAAATTCTCACTTAGCAAGGCAAAATGGGACCCACGTGTTATAGAACACCTCACATTCGCTCTATCTATTTGCAATGAAACTCCTGTTTTAGCAAAACAGCTTGAAGAGGTGATCCCTGGAGTAATTCATCGTGTGGATCTATGGAAAAAATTGGCTCTTTGTAGTAGTGGGATTGACCAGAGAAAAACTGCTCTTGATTTATTGAAAAAAGCAATTCATAAACATGAAAAACCAGATGATATATCGTCCTTATTATTAGCTGCTAAAATATGTAGTGAGGATGGCTTTCTATCAGCAGAGGGAATCGTTTATGCTCAAAGGGCGGTGAATAATTGCCACAAAAGAAACAAACATTTAAGAGGTGTATGCCTTAGAGCTTTAGGACTTTGTTATGGTAAACAGGCGAGTGTTTCATCGTCTGATTATGAGCGTTCACGTCTCCAATCTGAAGCACTAAAGTCACTAGATGAAGCAATTTCATTAGAGCCTGAAAACTCGGATCTGGTTTTTGAGTTAGCAATACAATATGCTATGCAAAGGAACTTGAATAATGCATTAAGATTATCTAAACAGTATATTGATATAACTGGCGGGTCTATGTTACGTGGTTGGAGACTGCTCGCGTTGATTTTATCTGCACAACAACGGTTTCAAGAAGCAGAGGTAGTCACTGATGCTGCTTTAGATGAAACAGTGAAATGGGATCAAGGGCCAATATTGAGATTAAAAGCCAAGCTAAGAATCGCTCAGTCACGACATTTGGATGCTATTGAAACTTATCGACAGTTACTTGCATTGATTCAAGCCCAAAAAAATTCTTACGGGCCACTTCATAGTACACACCAGGTTTGCTTTAGTTATCCATTTTTTTTTGTTTCTTAACATATCAAGCAATGCATATTACACACACAAAAATATGGACACTTACACATCAAAAATATCCAAAGAATCTATTATGAAACGGTTTAATTTGGGGCGATAAGAAATTGTTCTATAAGTCAAAACGGGCAGCCCCTTAAAGGAATGCTTTCATTAGTAATTATAATCTCTTTACCACTTTAGTATATCGTATTTATGAATTTCTTTTATAGATGAAAAAGTTTAACAGATTTATGGAACCCAACCCTACCAGCTTCACAAAAAACTGTTTTAGTTTTGTACTTCCAAAATTTTGCCACTTTAGACACTCAAGATTGTTTGTTTAAAATCACGACCCAGGTAATAGTAACTTTTTAAACTCATCACCCACCTACGTTAACATTTTGAAACTTATTATTCGGGCATCCTGTAAACTTGCCAATGACCTGGTTATATGCACGTCACTGCCAACTCATTAAAATAAACTCTTCTCCATGTCACACTCTTACTTTCCATCTTCCATCTTCTCCATGTCTGCTTACTATATGTTTTAATACCTAATACATCATTGAATCCCAAATTCAGCACTTTTAGAGATTTCATCTCTGCAAGAATATTGCAGTACACATAAGCTCCAAAGCTGAAACTTTTATTTCCTTATTTCTTAGTTTAGATCAAATCCAAAAAAGAAAACAAAAACACTCAATGAAGATCAATCCAATGCACACAAGGTTTCAAAATTTTGTAGATGTTAGAAAGAAGGCTACTTGAAAACTTCCGCAACCCATCATCTGCCAGATTAATAAAGCAACAAGATCTGGACATTAAAATAAAAGAAAAAAATATTCCAATATCCGATTGGTTAGATTACAGTTGTTTTTTTTTCTTGTTGTTAAATAAACGTGCAAGTAAGATGAAAGTAGGGTGGGTGATGTTTTTAAATACATACAAATTTAAGTGACTAAAGTAACAAAAGAATTGTAAGTTCAGAACCAATACAGGGATTATCCTCAAAGAGTTTAACACGTGTCCCCTTTGATTTGCATCCTATTTTTTTTTTACTGTTTTGTCTAATGACCAAACCGATCATTTCACCATTGAAATGTTGTAGACTGAAGATGATAGGGTAAACGAGTATGAAGTTTGGCAAGGTCTAGCACATTTATATTCCAGCCTTGCACGTTGGAAAGATGCGGAAATATGTTTGGGGAAAGCTCGAGAAAATATAGAATGCTCATCACAGACAATGCATACCGAGGGTAAGATCTAATGTTTAAAGTTTCTTATTGCAGACTTGAATTTTTTTATGTACCACGAGTAAGCTGTTGTTTTAGTATGATAAGTTTCTCTTGAAAAACCATGTCAAATAAACCATTAAGATAAGTTCTCCATTTATAGAGTCAAGAAAAAGTGCCAATGAATTAAAAAAAAAAAAAGACTTTGCATCAACTATTAGATGCTAATATATTTGATTTGATTTCATTATATTGAGAAGTATGCCCTTAGTAGGAATCCTTCTTACATCGAGGAAAACCTTAATCATCATTGTTAAAGCTGTTTAGAAGAACCTTAAAAAACGAAACCAGAACCAAACTGCATGAATCTGTTCATGGAACAAAAAAAAAATCTTTTTGCTACATAAAGATACACATAAAGTATTTAGAGATAAACTTTAAATTTTACATTTTTTTTTCCCGAAAAGTCAAAAAATATATTAAACCATACCAGATAAAATCCGACCTTTCTCCATGGCTTGATTTTAAAGTCATTCTTGCATTGCATTCATAAAGCTCTGATTAAGTTTCTTATACTCTTTTTCTTGTTGGTTCAAACATAATATAAAAACTTCAAAATGAGTGAGATAATTAACGAAGAGTATTAAGTTACATGGAGTCAATATTCATGAAAGATTTTATATAGAGGTTAATCACATATTTAGGTTAAGTTGAGGTTGGCCTTTTTGGTAGACAATATTTGAGGTTAGGTTTCGAGGTATCTCGAATTTTTTAGTATACAACAACCTCTTAGGCAACATACTGAATATATACAACTCAAAACAAAGCTTTTACAATTTAAGAGTATTCCAACAAACATACTCATTGTGTTATATATAATTGGCTTGCGCTTAGTATAGTGGAAACGCATGTACCTGTATTATTTTTAGATCAACCACTATAAATCTTTTTCATATCCTTTTATGTATTTGGTGCTTTAACAATAGTGCAACTACTATTAGAAAAAGTTTTAAAGTTTATCGCTATAATCAGTACAGAGTGTCATGTGTAAAACCTATCACTTAGATGGGTTTACAAAAAGCTATGTTCTTGTGTTTACTCAAACCTATTTACTCAAAGCAAACATCAATTATGACTTTCGTTACCATTCTTTCATATCAAAACCCTCAAACCAAACGTATCAATCATTCTAATCATACCTCGCCTTTGTTTTGTTAGGAACAATATACCAGAGACGGGGGGAAATCGATGATGCATTGGCCAACTATGTAAATTCTATATTAGTAGAGGCAAATTATGTACCTTCCAAGATTAGTATTGGGTCTATAATGTCAGATAGGGGCTTGCCTATGTTACCAGTGGCACGAACCATGCTCTCAGATGCACTACGGCTCGAACCTACCAATCGTATGGCTTGGCTTCACTTGGGATTTGTTCATAAACTCGATGGGCGCTTATCTGATGCCATAGATAGTTTCCAGGCAGCCTCCATGCTTGAAGAATCTGATCCTATTGAGAGCTTCAACTCAATTCTTTGAATGAAAAGGTTAAATATCACATTCTTTTATTCTTTTTCATTATTGTGTTTATCTTGTAAATTCAGCAGAAACATCATATTTGTTTATCCAAGTAGCAAATTGTATAATTTGTAATCTGATCATCATAAAAGTGGAGCCAAAATTAAAAGATAGTGAAAGAACAAAACCAAAACAATGAGATATGTTATGTATGCGACATGCATTATATAGTCAATGCTATAAAGTTTGTAGTTATTTAACATTCAAATATTGTTTTGGCTTGTTTTGTTAGGAAGTGAGCATTATTCAGCTTGTTTAATTTGGAAAATTTGATTAAGTAGAACAGTATCATCTTTTATAAAAGTTAAACCTTGTGTGGATCTCAGATGACGAAATTAATGTTTTGTCCCAAATTTCATATAAAAGTAATTTATTAGTATTCAAGGATTTATTTTCAGTAATCGAAAGTCAAAACTCATTTGATTTTAATAATCATTAACCAATAAAGATAATCTGGCGTAAAGGACATTGCAATAAATTAAGAGTCGGCATACAAAGACAACGAGTTTAGATTCTTCCCCCGTTTGATATCTGGCCATTTTAATCAATAAATGATATTTGAGAATAAAGTATTTAGAGTCTTTTTGTTGATGAATCAAATCGGCGAAAGTAGAAAATTTTGCATGTGCAAGCTGCAAACTAAAATATTAGAGACTTTATCAACCAACCAAAAGATATGTTAAGCTGAAATTGAAAAATGAAGTTAAGAAAAGAATGTAGTGTGCTTAGTGAAATCAATACCTACATTGAAGATCAAGCATTGATACAAGAAAAAAATCATCCACAACACTGATAGATACTCGTTGCACGCAATAATTTTGTATTTCAAAATTCTCATCCTTTGAAGAAGTTCAGCTGATCAATTCTGGCTAGCAAAAACAAATGGCAAAGTGAATTTAAAAAATTAGTACAATATGTGACAATTATAGTAGAATAACATTCATTTTAAAGTGAAGTACATAATGTTAGCTTTTTGTATTGTCCATCTTTATCTTATTTTATGTAAAGGTTGTCCTGTTTGTAAATTTATATTTAAGAAAGTTGTATTTGATTATAGAAAATGTGAGACTCATATATGAGTCCTATACATGCATTTAATGCATTATTCATATATAAAGAAGTTTTATTTTTTTCGGGTAAAACGTTACCCTTTGTAAACTTTATATATCACCACACAATAAAACCAGACAACTTGGCTAAAATGCCAAGCTGACTTTTACAAAACGTCCATGCAACAAGTTGCAACACCTATAAAAGGGTGACATGCCACTCCCCAATAACCACCCTATCCATTACAAGAAACAAAACAAACGACTAAAACATTACAAGGATAGAAAAC
This sequence comes from Solidago caesia, assembly GCA_028566075.1. Lineage (NCBI taxonomy): Eukaryota > Viridiplantae > Streptophyta > Magnoliopsida > Asterales > Asteraceae > Solidago > Solidago caesia. The sequence continues at coordinate 78,322 of JAOXNX010000028.1, forward strand.
TAATGACAAATTAATGATAATGGCAGACTGTTAGGAACCTCTCCACATGCCTTATTTTCTTGAATCTGCAAGTAAGAAGCTTAAGTCTTACCGTGTGAATAATCACACCAATCACCTGATCACTCGATCTCTTTTGATTCCAAAAAAGTCTTGCATTTCGCTCATTCCAGATGACATAGGTAGTAGCAGCTAACACAAGTTTAGCTACCACACTTTGCATAGAAAATTTCATGGCCATTGGAAGAATTCTAGCCACAACCGAGCTCCAATAATGCGGAAATTGATCAGATCAGCTTTCAATTTTGCTGTGTTCCATGCCTGTATAGAAATGGAACAATAAAAAAAGAGGTGGTCTTGTGAACACGCTGCAAATCACACAAAGGACAACATAGTGCAATCGAGCCATTCGAATCCCATTGATCATCAAGTCTTGAGTCTTCAGTCTACGTTTAAAGATCAGCCATAAAATGAAAGCGTGTTTAGGGATGTTTTGACTAAACCAAACTAAAGAATGCCAAGTAACTCGATCATCCCTAGGACGCAAATCATCCCAAGCAATGTGCACTGAAAATTCCTTCAATACATCATTGTTATCTTTCCACATAAGCTTATCTGTACCCAACTCATTCAGAATCGGGACCTGAATATGTTGAAATATAGTATTCCATTCATGTGACCACTTCCGATTACCATTCTCAATAATATCAGCCACCTTATCCCCCAAATTAAAACCATCACTAGTAATAGTTCTAGCCGATAAATGACAGCTAAAGGGCTATAGTTAGTCCAATAATCATTCCATGCCGATGCTAAAGAATCATTACCAATCAAAAACCAAAAATGTCTTCTAACTAACCTGAAGAATTTTACGCCAACTCCAAGTCAAAGACCCTCGAATAGGCACCTCCCATATTGATCTGCCCCTCAACTTATGAGAATGGATCCACCACACCCAAAGAGTTTCTTTTTGAGCCACAATGTTCCATATGTGAAAGGAGATGAGTGCAAAGTTAAAAGCTTCAATCAATCTGACACCCAACCCTCCTTCCTCTTCTGGGAGACACACTACTTCCCAGGCAACCTTGGATTGTCCTCGCTTCAAGTCTCCAAAACTCCACAAAAACCCCCTCACTAATTGTTCGATCGCTTGAGTAACTTGTATGGGAAGAATAAAAGCCAAGGACCAATACTCATGCATAGATGAAATGACCAAGTTTATTAATTGGAGACGCCCAACAAACTATAAAAATCTGTTCCTCCAATCATTAAGCCGCTTCTGCACCTTTTCAATGAGCCCTTTACAATCCCGATATCGAAGTCTATTGGAGACCAACGGTACACCCAAATATTTAACAGGTAACGTACCTTCCTCGAAAGGAAGGACACTAAGAATATCTGTCTTCACATAGTTTAAAACATTACAAAAGAAAGTTGTGCTCTTTGTAAACTAGGAGTTAAACCCGATACTTGTTTGAACTCATCCAATGCCCTGCAAATTATCCTACAGTCATGCGAGTGTAAAGTACATTCCATGTGAGTGTCCAATGACAGTGGTCATATATTTATTTTTCCTTGTTTTTTATTTTAACATTCCATATCAACTTTTTTATATCTATTTATCCTATATTCAATTTATGATTAAAATGTGAATGTGAATGTAAATATGTAATTAATTATGCTTATTGTGTTTAATTTAGGTACAATGTTAAGGTATTTAACAAAGAGAAGACCTCATAATTGTTTAGTGTCATATATTGAAAGAGATATATTGTAACAATTTTTACTTTTTAATAGTGTTATTATTTTAGGTTTTTACTTTTGTATTTGTGACCCAATTGGTTGACCCAACCCATTTTAGTTTTCTTTTTCCGTCTCAACTAAGTCATCGTGACAATCTCAAGGACCCCCATGACTTGAAATCCTAGATTTGCCATTGGAAAACATGATTCTATTCGTGCGAACTATGTGTTGTGTTCGCCTACTTTAGGTTAGGGGTGTTCAAAAAAATAGCATGCAAATAATCTGACTTGACCCGAATGAGTTTGAGTTACACAGATTGGGTTATTTGATTGATGGGTTGCTATTCTGATTGGGTTACACAGATTGGGTTATTCGATTGATGGGTTGTTATTCTGATTGGGTCGCGGGCATAGATGTAAATAATAATAATAATAATAATAATAATAATAATAAAACACAAATATATAGTATTTTACGATAACTAAATTATTGAAAAAGAAACTAATTTAATATTCCTTTTGTTTGGTCGTGGAAAAACATCCAAAAATAAAATGAAAGTTGGAAGTCAACGGAATAGGTTTGTGACTTTGTGTATAAATATAAAATATGTAGCAGTATTTGATTTTTCATTGTTAGAGTTCTAATTTGCATAACCTTCAAAAACATGTCTGACCGTCTCCACTCGTTTTCACCCTCTCTCTTCATTTTGCCCTTGTTCTTCATATCAATATCAATGGCTATCGGCTCTAACGATACAAGATATCCCGATTGCCCATCATACAACTGTAATGGCGTCTCAATTGGATACCCTTTTTGGAGGATAACCAATCAACCCAGCACGAGAATATGCGGCTATCATGATCTCGGAATCAACTGCTCCAACGTGGAAGGAGAGGATCGTCCCACGATTCTCTTGGGAGATGATTTGTATCATGTAAGGAGTATAACAGATACAAGTATACTTCTAGCCGATAACAACTTCGTGAACAACAATCTCGTCGACACCGAGTGTCCCAGGGTGAAGCATACCATTGACTTGGAGTCTCTGCCTTTCAATTTCTCAACCCGTAATCTGATTCTAAGTTTTCATTTTGATTGTTCTGGATCGTCCCCTGACTATGCAATCCATATACCATGTATGAATTTCAGTAGTAAAAGGTCGTACGTTAACGTTATACATGAATATAACGAGATGTTTGATTGGGACTGTGAATATGAAGTGGTAACGGCTGTGTTGAATGTATTTGGTGCTACGAATAATAATATAACGTTTCCGTGGAGGGAATATGCGAGAGCTTTGATCAATGGATTCGAACTACACTGGCTGAGGCCAGACGTTTGTGATAAATGTGAACGATCGAATGGGCAGTGTGGCTTCAATAATCCCAATACCCGCGAGTTGCTGTGTTTTTGCTCCGACGGTACCACAACCAAGGATCACTGCAAAAACGGTACGCTCATTACTTGAATTATCTCTGTTCCAATCACTTACTAATTTTATTGCTGAATAAATGCATGACATATAACAAGAATTTAGTATTATATGTCGTCCACATTTAGTTAAGTGATCAATGTTCACGTGAAATAAGCACAATTAAACTATTTCAAAACTTGAAAAAATATATGGGTACCCGTACGATGTGGAGGCGACAACTCACAGCGTGTGAGCATCTGTGACGACGTTAATTTTAAACCAAACACTTGTGTAAGAAAATAATAGCATAGTAACAGCGCAAATTATAGAAAATAATATTTCGATGAATTAAAAGAATTTATTACTATTTTTCATAAATAAAACTTATAATATTTGTATAAGAAGAAAAGGTTTCACTAAATGAATAAAAGATGTATAATTAATAAATTAATAGAGATATTATAGGTTTATCAAATTATGATATTTAAAATAATGAATAATGATGAGGGCCAAATTAGGTACATCAACTCAATATTTGAGAAATGAGGGGAATGCTTTGATAGTTATTATAGATGGCTAAAATATATACCAACGCAATGCGTGGAGTTGTATATGTTCAACGTAAAGACAAAACTAAGAGCGACGGCGTTCGGTTACACCGACCGCCGGTGACCAATAGTGATTTAAAAAAAGTCTTACACTTTAATTTGACTATCGGAAAATAGTATATATATTAATATTACTGTTGACAAATTGATTAACATTAAATTTATTGTATATTAATTAATGATTTTTAAACACTTATCATATTTAGGGTGTTTTTAAAATTTTGAAATTTTAAAACATTTCTCTCCTTTTGGTCGAGAGAGTTATATGTAAACAAATTCTATTGTATTAATCCATAATCGATGTATTATTCGATCAGCGCCACAATTAATATGAAAAAAAATGTGATAAAGCTGATTTTATGGTTTTTTTTATAACACCCATTTTTTGAAAATATGGACTTTTAAAAATTTTCGCCTAACGGTGTCAAAAATATAGCTGAAACATTTAATAAAACCTGGTGTTACCAAAGCATATCTTAACAGTAATCAAGGAAAATCCATAAACCATCATCATTATAAATGCCAATCACGATATCATATGGTATTATCTTGCAATATACAAGACAAATCAGTGGTCATAACTAAGAATTATAAATAACATCTAAATAAAAGGCCACTAGTGGGTAACTAATCATCTTCCAGCATCGACCCAGCCTCACATATGCCACGTCTTAATCACACCTGCTTAACCTGAGGGCACAACGTTTTTCAAAGAACAAGTGTTAGCTAATAAATTAGCTAAGTAAGATAACACGTGTTTAACAAAACATTTGCCAATTTTACGATTAGCAAAACATTAACTTTATATTCATCATCACATACATACACATTACATTTCATTTCACATTACATCTCATCACATAAACATAATAGGATTCATCATCCTAATTGTGTCTATCCACTTTCCACATTCACTTTCAATTTACACTTTTACTTTCACTTTTCATTTTACACTTTCGGTGACATAAGTCACCTAACACATGAGAAGGTGGGGGTTGTGTGTAGGCGGTCATAAGACCTGACAAGGAACCTTACGCCCGACTTGATGGGTAGTCCTTTCGGTGGTCCATCAGCGTCGCTAAGGGAAAGCATAGCTAATCCAGGAGTAAAGCGTTTATGCTCATACACATTGGTGGTGAGTTACTCTTCCCAGAATACTCAAACACATACTCACGTCGCTAGGAGCCACTCAAGCGACCACGTGGCACATCAACCTACATAAGGTTGACGCGGGTTAAGCTTAACACTTTCTTTACACTTTGCTCGAGCTAATCACTTTTACATTTAGTCTAGGTGTTCATTTACCATAAACTAATCACTTTATCACTTTTACATTTGGGCCCTTAAACGTGCACGTGTCATGTCAACTTACAAAGGCTAGTGTGTTAAGTGTACGAATCATCACATATCACATGTTAGTTTCACATATATGCATTACACATCATATTGGCACTATAACCACATATCACATTCACATCATTATTTTTTTCACGTCACATAACATCAGCACATCATATGCATTATCCATATTGTCATCATTTTACGTATCATAATCATAACATAACGTCTTTAACCTTATCATCACTTTGAGTCATCACATCATTAACATTATTATCACATAAATTCATTACTTTACAAACATCATCGTAATATCATAAACTGTATTACATAGCCCATATAGCCTCCCACATAACCCGGAATACCCAAACATACAAGATAATCCAATTGGGGAAGTTATTATGAAAAACTATGTTTTGTTGTACCCTCGTGTGATAAAATGAGTTATCTTACCTCGAACGAAGCTCACAACAACTTACAACAAGTTCACCATGTACTCAATGTATTCCAGACAACCTAAAAACATACAATTATCATTAAACGAGGCTCAATAACATCTCTAAGTTCCCTAAACATAAAGGTAACTTAAACTCCTTGAACATGTGTCAAAAGAGCATGAAGACAAGTCCAAACGACCATCAGACCCAAACTTGCGCTGACCATCAGACCCAAACTTGCGCTGCAAGTTCAAGATTTGGGTCACAACTTTAAAGTTGCGCCGCAAATGGGGCTCTGACCTGCACTTTCGATTTTTGTTTATCATCAAACACCATCCATACGAAACCCATATCCTAATTACGACGTACAGACATAAAATTGACCTTAAACATGACTCAATTGACAACTTGATGTGATCAATTGTTCCGGAAAACAATCCCATCTATTAAATCACCGATTATTATACTGAAAACATTATTTATCATTAATAAAACACAATTATTCAATCCCAACCCTTATGGCCAAAATCAAATGGACAAAATCCCTAAGAACAACTCATGAATGGTCAATGAATTGAATATTACCTGTAGGGAAGATTATTGGATCAAAAACTAATGAAAATCACTACCGAATCTCGAAGAAATCGAAGAGAATATGAAGGAGGCACCTAGGGTTCTTGAGAGGAAGGTTTTATTGATAAAAACTTATTATGGGCATGTAGGTCACAAAATTTAGCCCTAATATCAGTTCTTTCAAATTATGACACTCAAGCCCCTGAATTTTCTATCTTGTACTTATTGCTTATTTAACCCTTTCAGAAACACTTAAATTCACTTTAACTCTAACGGGAACACATGTCATCATTATTAATCATCACTTTAAACACATGACACTTAGGTCTTTGAACTTTTCTAGCGTTTCGTTTTATGCCTCAAACGTCTAGCGGGGATACATAGTGAATTAACACGCACATTGGTAAACTTTAACGTCACATTAGACCTTTCACTTTATCATAATTAATGATATTACTCATCAACACATAAGCACATTTAATCATATATAATGACCAAAATCATTATCATATAAACATATTTATTGTTAAAACACATAAGACCTAACGAAAACGACGTGGTCAACAGTCTCCATAAAAGTTTGGGATGTTACAGAATATGTACAACACACATGAATCAAAAAAAAAAAAAAATACCACTATAACTTACTCTAACAACCACCACGAGGCAACAAACCATCATATAAAGCAAATGCTCGACGAAGTCGACTACCGTCATCCCCAACCTTTTAGTTTTGTATCATCACTGAACAACTTGAAACTAAGGATGAAAAAAAAATCTGAGCCCGATGAGGAAACCAAAACCCAATTTAATTGGGTCAGGTATCGACCTGGTTATTCGGGTTTAGAACCGGGTTTGTGATTACTAATAAAAAACCTTAGCGGTGTTTGGGTCAGTGTTTGGTATTAAGTCAACCCCCCCCCCCCAATTAACCGGTTACATACCCGAACCCGATTACCCACCCAAAACCATGTTTGTAATACAAAAAAAACATATAAATATAAATATACATATGTATATGTATAATACATATATATATGTAGTGTAATATATCATAATACACATATATGTTATTAGTAAACTCATGCAAGCGCGATGCGGCAACGATGGTGGTAGCGAAGGCGGTGTGATGGTGGCAGCGGCGTTGTGGTGGTGGCGGTGGTGTGGTGGTGGCAACGACGATGGGTGATGGTGGCGATGAGTGGCAGCGACAACGGCGTGGTGGTGGTGGCGGTGGCGGCGGCGGTGTGGTGGCGGCGCGACGGTGTGTTGGTGGCGGCGATGGGTGTTGGTGGCGACGACGGGTGGTGGTGGCAGTGGCTTTGGGCGGCGGTGTGGTTATTGATGTAAAGGTAATTGATGTAAAAAAGGAATAGTGTAGTTATTGTAGGAGTTGAGGGATAGATGTTGTAAAGTATTTGATTAAACATATTTTTGGTAGAACATGTATGTTAGGTGATAGATGTGTTGAATGTATAGGGGCAATTTAGGTAAATTGTTTCATGATTTGAGAAATTTGGGGGGGGGGGGTCATTTGCTTTATACAGGAATATAGATAATCAAGTAAAAATGTTCTTACTTTAATAAATGGTAAGAACACTAAAAAAGATTAAATTTCGAGCATGATAATCAACAAATATATAAAAATTAACACTTTTATATCCCGAATATATATAAATGCATTGATACGTTGATGCAAAATTTCATTTTTGTTTTAAAAATAATTGATTTATACATTCAATGCAATAATATCTTCAATAGACACAAATGCAGCTTCAATATGCATCAACTAAAATTTGTGATTTTGAAGAATTTAATGCATCAAAATATTACGTAACATTTCAATTGTGATATTATCTTTGTTGTGAAAGATGATCAAAAATCCACATTTATAACCTACAAATCCTTTTTTCCCCCCAAAGTCAATATAAAAGATAACAATGTTAAACTAACCATGAACAAAATCCACATAAATAAATAAAAAGGAACCAAGGCTCATGTAATATAATTTAAACTAGGTGGTTCACCCCACGCTTTGTCGCGTGTATCCGTTTTCATTTTTAAGAGCAATACCACAACCACATAATCGTACAAATAACAAAAATAATAAAAATAATAATAAAATTGTTGTCATATATCAAATGCCCAAAAAGTTTACATAAAGTTAAAACAATATATATCATTAGGGGATGATCGCTCAGATGACGCACTTTGAACAACAACCGATATATAATTGTGGTGAACAAAAAAAAGGTTCAAAACCAAATAGGAAAAATGGTTCAAAAATGAAAAGAAAGGGTGTTTTCGTTTTAAAGAGCAATACCACAACCATACCATCGTACAAAAAACAAAAAACAAAAAAGAAAAAAAGTAAATAAAATTGTCGCCATTTGTCAAATGCGCAAAAAGTTTGCAAAAAGTTAAAACAATATATATTTATATACTAGAAATAATACCCGCGCAATGCGCGGTGGTTGATGGTTGAAGTTAAAAGGTGATGGTGTCCGGCAATCGGCTTCGCCGACCGCCAACTCTGAATTATCTAACACATGTATATAAAAGTTGTATTTGTTGTTATTGATAAAAGTATATATAAATAAAAATTGTTATGTAAATCTATATATATATATATATATATATAATATAAAATATAACATAAACATTAAATACTAAATTAAAAATGATAATGTTTAAAAAATTCAAAATTTAAGACACTATGTAAATGCTTTATAAGGTAGTATAGATTATAGATAAAAAAGAATTTAAAAAATAAATCCTACACAAAATTATTGTGTGTGCGTGCAAAAGCAGAAAAACAACGATTTTTAAGGAAAACAAAAGAATGAAAAATAAAAATACAACCAAAGCACTAGTCTATCAAATAAACTATCAACATGGCTCATAAATAATAATAAAAACAAAAACAAAAACAAAAAAAACCAGTGTCATAGACCAGATAACAAGAAATAATAGAAAACAAGAAAATGATTTAGGTAGAAATAAGACTGTCCACATCACATTTTTTTTCTCCATATTTTCATATTTTATTTATGTAGGGGTTGGATACCGTTGTTGTGAGAGAGATATCCTGGTGATTAAAACTTAAAATGAGTCGACACGAAAATAATGATGATAATTGATGTATTAAAGATGGTGGGCTTTTTTTTTCTTTCTTTTAAGCCAACATTTTTATGTCATGGTTAATAGTATTTATTAATTAATGTCTAGTCACAGATAAAAACACATAAAGTTAGTATGAAATCAACACAAGAAATTAGAAACAACGCACTTGTGGTCTAACTATCGTGGCCTTCACTAAATACGTACATTTTGGTGCCTTATAAATGAAGAATTATTGTAAAAGTATATATTGGTCCAATTTTACTTTGTAACTTTATTTAGTACCCATATTCTGGCTTTTGCTTTTTAGATATTTTGGCTAGTGGCTACCGTATGAAAAAGGTTAAATAGGTGGGAATCCCTTGGTCTCATGTAGCGCACACCGGATAGAACTCATGCCCGGTGAAGCACCATCCTCACATATGAAGCACAAGAAATATTTTCTCAACTTGCCTTTGGCAAGATTTGAACATGTGACCTTGCAGTCTTCATCTTGTGATTCCATGTGATCACATAATGACGATACCAGTTGATCTATGATCAATTGGTTAATGACTACTATCTGTTTCCATTACTTAATGTTTGTTGAGGATTTTGGTTGGATGCGATTACTTGGAATATTGTTTTACCTTTATTATATAGTAGTTGAACTGAATACACATTTGACCTTGGAAATAACAATTTTAACAATTTTAAGAGGTCTATACCAGATAATCTTACCAAGTTAGCATAGATATATACAATTTTGTATTATGCGTTTGAAAATCACACCAGCATATCCCATTCCAACATATTTATATGAGTTCTACAAATGTAGGTTACGCAAAGTTATAATCTACATGGCTTCTTGTTTTCAAAAGAATTGTATTGTTTTCGAAAGAGATTATCTAAATTATCAAACGTTCACGAAAGGTTGTGTATGGAGTTATTTGAAAAAGGAGGGCAGCAGAAAATTGAATAGTAGGTAGAATTCCTACGGTCTTACTAATTACAAATTAGGGAAGTCAATGCCTACGGAAAAAAACCATTATTTGTGGATACCCACTCATCGTAAGTGGATAAACCAGCGAGATTTCGCCTATGGTACGGATATGGGTAAAAAAGATGTACCCATCGATGAGTGGTAGGTGAGTAACAAGTATGCCATATCCATCGTGGGTATATCCGACCCACAAATCCACATACCCATTTTAGATATATGCGGGTAGGTGTAACATCCCGTTTTTCAAAAGTAACATATTTTAAAGTTTACGATAATATTTAGGACGTAGTAATGGTATTATATTTTATGAAGTCTAAAGTATAACCGAATACAAGGAAATACACCAAATTTAGTAAATTGAACATTTGGGTATTTTAAAAGAGTTAGATGTCGTTTTAAGTGGTAGGGGGTATAAGTTTTATTACCTATTTAACTACCCAAACCGTCCCCTCCCACCTATTTTTATCTAATTAAGAAAGAAAGAAAAGAAAGAAAAGAGAAAGGAAGAAAAGAGAGAAAGGAAGAAAGGATCAAGAAAACTCTTGATCAATCGGTTTCAAAGATCAAAGGATCGGGTTTTAAACTAGTAAATCACTCTCACAGTAACCCTAAGCTTGTTCTTGGTGATCTTGAGTTTCCAAGTAGTGTTCATCATCTTCTCTAGCTTGATTTGGGGGTTTTCATCTCGTGAAGTTTTGGTAAGTGTTTCATAGCTCAAATT
>JAOXNX010000028.1:91138-106615 GCA_028566075.1 Solidago caesia
TAAAATAAAACATGATTGAAGTACCATAATTTCTTTATTAAAAAAAATAATCGAACAATATTTATAGTCAATCCGTACATCGTACTGGTATTAAAACTAGTATATTATATAAGGTGATAGCGTCTCACCTACGGACTAAATATACAACATATTTTATTTTTTTTGAACATAAATATACAAAATATTAAATCAAAGATTACACCATGCTTCTTTAACATCTAGTATTATTGCAGTTTATCTCTAACCAGATTGGACTCTATTCTTTCTGCAAATGTCATATACAATTGAACATCTTTTATACATGAACATGTAACGCTGCACCTTGAGGATGTGCCTCTGTCATAAGCATTCCAAAAGTAGCTTCCACCCAAATATTCTGCATAGATTTTAGCATCCCTTTGCTGTTGGAAAACACCATAGTTAACATATTATTGTCTTGTGGTTGTCATTTAGTGAAACATGAAATAGTTGCTTAAAAAGAGTAAAGGAGAGAGCATCATGTGCCCGGAACCACATTAGATGCCCATCATCCCATCTCGTAAGGGTTATGAGCCAGTAAAATACCTTCACTTAATACCCACATGATTTGGGCATCCCTAAGGATTGAACCCGCGTCTCTCAACTTCACATGTGGGCCCAAGATGCATTGGTAACAGGTACCACTCCATCTATTGATGGATTGGTATGATATAGTTACTTAGAGGTGCAAAATCTAAAATTGATAAGTTTTAACAAACCTTAGCCTGATCAATTTCTTCCAGCAATAGTACTAACATGAAATTTCAGCTTACCACTTATGAGGTTGCATTACATAGCTTTATGCACTACAATAAATATTTTATAAATGGAACAAATGAAAAATAAGGATTATTCACAAGTGATGGTGGTGCTACATCCTAACTTTAAAATCTTCAAATAAGCAATTTACAGTGAATGTGTGGGACTGTTGGCAAATGTAGATTATGATGACAATAAGGCAAGCCAAACTTGTAGGTTTAGTGGTGGCACCATCATCTATATCCTGTTTCTATCGGCCGGATCAATTCTTTAGCCCCAATTCCGATTAATCTATTCATATCGCCCATCTGATTGGCTTCACCTGAAGAACCATGTACCCCTAAACTACCAGATGAAATCCAACAGTATCATATATAGATCAGGCCCCTTTACCGTACGGGATGAAATCACAACATTGTTACTGTGGTAATCAGGAACCAGATGACTCAATATCTTTTTCCTGCTAAAAAAACCCTAAACAGAGATTGATTTTCTACCGACCGTTGTCCTTTCAACTAAGCAGCTGTAACTACATATTATGTGTCATGAATTGCATGCAAAGAACAAGAATGTAGTAGCCAAAGATTTGTTGATGCACAATTTGTTGATTAAGTAAAATAAATACTAAACAAAATACTCCGTAAAAGAAATAACTTTGAGTACCCACCTCAGTCCATACAAACAGACGATTTTGGTTGTTGCTTCTCAAACAATGACTGGACTCTCTGCAGTGTGCACAAGTATCACATACAAATGTGTTCAAAACTAAAGACGGAAAGAAAGATAATGATAATAATAATGAATTGCAACCACATAATTCAAAGCGGGTTTACCTTAAGAGAAGTGGCAACTTCATCTAGCTTTTGTAGTATTGCAAATTCACCAACATGAGACAGAGTGTCATGCATAAGTGGTTTTAAGGGAGACATCTACATGGAGAAAATCAGTATTTATAAAGTCAAGGACTTTGAAAAATAAAATTTATAAAATATTAAACGTGGGTTAGTTTAGGATGTGATGTGATGAACATACCGGTGCAGGATACGAGTGGACATTTCTAGAAGAAGCAGCACCGTCTCCCAAGATGGAAGTTTGCCTAGAGAAGGCTTCATTTCGCAAAGCTAAAAGGCTCATCAAAACGGCCTGGGTGATTATATAAGTGTCAACACATAATGAGGAAAGGAAAATAAAATAAAATAAAAAAAGGAGACAAGATAGATAGATAGATTTACCTTTCTGAATGCTTGAGGATTAGCAATACCTTCGATTTGAACATGGTCACTTGGTGGTCTTGTTACACCAATATTCTCAATTCTGATAGAATAGACACCATAACGAGACTGCAGATACCCTGAGTGTATGAGCATGACAGACCATCAACAAAGAAAAAAAAAGACATGTGTATATTATATTATGAAATGAATGTAAAAGATAAGGGACAGTACAGATAGTTGGATAAGTAGGTTATGAAAAGTTAAAACAAAGTAAGAATCATTGGAATGTGTGGCAGGGAGGGAGTGTGTTTGTTGATGGATGGAATACCTTGTTCAATGACAACATCAGAAACAGAAGCCAACAAGACATGCTTCTCTTTCTTGAAAACACCCAAACAGGGAAAGGGGAGCGGCTTAGTAATCTGCAATCAATCAATCAATCAATCAACATATAGTAAGAAGAAGAAGAAGAAGAAGAAAAGGCAAGTGTGTGTACTTTGTAGACGATGGAATTGGGGGTGAGATAGAGTTTTCGTGAACGAATGGTACGGCGGAGAATGTAACGACGGATGGGTGTATAAAGGAGCATGAGGAAACCAAAACCCCAAGCCAATATTAGAACTAACGAGTAAAGTATCCATTGTGTTGTCTTTAGCTTTATAAAAGCAGCTTCTTCTTCTTCTTCTTCCGTTTCTTGTCCTTGGAGACTGGCGGAATACACGACTACGTCATCATCATCTTCATCTTCTTCTTCTTCTATATCTCGTTGTTGTTTGGATGATGATGATGATGATGATAACAAGCCTTTCTCCAGATGATCATCCTCCATCTCCATTATCAGTAACTGGAATTGAATGGAGTAACAAAAACAAAAACAAGGAATTCATTAAAACCCTAACAACAACAACAACTTAATTATGCAATTAATCAGTTTTTATTGAAATATATATATATAAAATATGATTTTGAATTTAATTGATGGAATACATACAAATTAATCAGTCAGTCAGTCTGTGTGTGTGTGTGTGTTGGTTAGATAGATTGTTTGTAAACTCAACTCAACTACCAGGGAGGGAGGGAGGAGACGTCTGTCTGAGTTGTTGAAGTAGAAGGCGTGCGGGGTTTGAATGATAATAAATAAAAGTATAGGGTTTAATTTGTACAGTTTGAACACCAACCAAAGGAAAATATTCTCCCCCTCCCCTCCCCTCCCCCAATTAATTTGTACAAAACCCTAACGTTAAGTTGTACTGTTTTAACACCAACCAAAATAACCTAACCTAACCTTTTAGAAAGGAAGCAAGGAAGGGAGGAATTTATTTATTTAGTAGTTGATAGATAGATAGATAGGAGAGGATGAAGAAAAACAGTAATGATAATAATAATGGATCAGCAGCCACCGCCGACCAAGAAATATTTGCTGCTTGTGATTTCCCTAGTCTTGGCCTTCATCCTGTTTTATGTGACCAACTCCGAGGTATCTCTTCTTTTTATTTTGGTCTGTCGGGTCGTTTATCCATCCATAATAATATATATATCATCATCATCATCATCATCATAGTAAATACTTAGTCTTTATTTATGTATGTTTCTTATTAGTTTAAATTTCACTTGACAGACAGAATGGGATTTCAATCACCAACATTAATTCAGGCTCAAGCTATTCCCGTTATCCTCTCCGGCAAACACGTGTATCTAATCTTCCCTTCTATCATTTCTCCAACTCTTCTCTTAATCACCGTTCTATATTATTTATAATTATAGGCTTGTTAATGCGGCGACTGGTACCGGAAAAACTCTAACTTACCTGGCTCCTGTCATTCACCAATTGCAAAGCCGCCAACCTAGAATTCAGCGTGCTCATGGTACTTTCGGTAATGTCTGCTTCCTTACTATCCTTTCAGCGTCCTCATTATTAAGTCTTCTTAATTTAAGTAAATACAAACATACGAATTCATGTGCCTGACTTCATTTTAATTTGATAATAATAGCTCTGGTTCTTGTACCTACACATGAGCTATGCATGCAGGTTTATGAAACTTTGCAGAAACTACTGAACCGCTTCCATTGGATTGTTCCCGGTTATATTATGGGTGGGGAAAACAGGTCCAAAGAGAAAGCCAGGTTGCGCAAAGGTACCCTGCTTTCCCTTTCGCTTTAAATGACATAAACCTCTCTTATCAGCCATTAGGCGACACCATATTTTATTTTGTTGCAACCCGCATTATATTTTACGTGTTATATTACATAAAACTTCTTTTTGTTGCAATTACTCTATGTGTGTTGGTCATTTGTTAGGAATATCTATTCTTGTTGCAACTCCCGGACGTCTACTGGATCACTTAAAGCACACGTCGTCATTCGTACATAAGAATTTGCGCTCGATTATCTTTGACGAGGCAGACAGGTTTGATTTGCAATCTTGATTGGAGAAGTGGGTACATTTTTATATTAAGTGTATCGCAAACCATTTATTAAAATTTTCCACAACAGGATTCTGGAACTAGGATTTGGTAAAGAGATTGAGGAGATACTTGATATTTTGGGTTCAAGGCCGAGCATGTCTGAAAGCAAAGATACTGAACTTGTGAGGCAAAATTTGCTCTTGTCAGCCACCTTAAATGAAAAGGTCAATCATCTAGCAAATATTAGTTTGGACAATCCAGTTATGATTGGTCTTGATAACAAGAAGATACAACCCACCAATAAGCAAGTTATGTTGTTAGATAATGCTATTGAAACCTTAGAGAATTCTGGTAAACTATCGATTACCTCAAATGGTGAATATACACTTCCTGCTCAACTGAATCAGAGATATGTTAAAGGTAATTAATTGTAAAAAAGATAAATAGTTTCATATTCGCCAATGATAATTGTTTTCATATTTTTTTTTCTAATTGCTCATTCTCTACTTCAGTGCCTTGTGGTTCTCGCCTTGTGGTGCTACTTTCTGTTTTAAAGAATCTATTCACTGGAGAAAATTCCCAAAAGGTAAACTCATCCATAAACTTGATATTATTTTCTGTTTGCTGCCGTATCGATATCAACCATTCAGCTTTCAAGCCCTCTCTACTCAACATATTAAACAAGACTAATTGAAGTCGTAATTATGTCTATCGTCTACGTGCTTGTAACTTTCTATATATTCATTTGGTGAACCGATTAGACACCTTATATAATCCCTTGTTTGGGTAATATTTCTAGAGAATACTAATGCCTTTCCTAACCACTATCCAATTGCTATTGGCGTAAGAAATTTCCTTTTCGCATTCTACCCATAACATGGATGGTACTGTACTTTTTTGGAATTACACATTGCGCCTTCCAATGTCTATTAGCTGTCACTGCTTAAACCAACAATTTAGAAAGAAGAATGTGGAAATTAATCGTATGCTATACACACATACACATCTTTTATACACAAATACAGTAGCATAATGGCAATTATAATATACATACATAAGCTGCATAATCTGAATTTTGGGCAGTAGCATAAGCTACTTATTAATATTACATACATACTGCATAATTACAATATAATACGTAATACTCCTTCCTATATGAACAATTACTAGATACAGTAGGCATAAATCTGTAGCTAATAGTTGGTCAATACCTATAGTGTTAGACTAATTGACTCTGGCATTTGACAGTAACACAAGTAAAATGCGAACACAATTTGCATACTTACCACATACTTACAAATTGCATACCTGCTACGGATTATGTTACCAAAATACACACAAATTGCATACATAATGATTAATGCGTAGCATAACAGGTAGCAACACAATAGAAAAAAAAGGCAGATACTGGAATAACAACAGAAGAAAAAGAAGAATTATGGTTAGGGCACTTAGTTGAAGAACGGAAGAAGAAATCTAACGGAAAAAGAAAGTCCCAATCGCAACTGTTGCAGACATGGAGTTATTGACGTCTTAGTTTTTATGTTAGGGTTTTTCTTTGGAATCGTATATGATGGCTTCATGGCTAGGCTTAAAAGAAATAAAAATTATCCAAATGCCCAAAGCTAGGGAAATCCCATATATTTTAGTAAGCGCTCCCAAGTCCTAAGGGCATCTTAACCATATCTGTGAACTGTGTGCCTTCAACGGGGTTAGGCGCATGGGCCTCACAGTCTTGGGAATCTTTACATCTGATGCGAGGCACATTCATGGGACGAACCAAGGCATTGCCCCTTGGTTGCTAGATCTTATGAGCTATCTGGGCCTTTGACCTTTTGTTGTTCGACTAGTTTTAGGCTTTTGGATTGTTTTAGTGCTTCAAGCCTAGCCATCTGGTACGACTAAAAGAAAAACCCTAGTAGAAACCAAGTAGTTGATTGCTCCAAGCCTACAACAGGTAGTGATTTATAATTCTTTATTCTACTATGCTTCTTTTTTCCGATCAATCAATTTTCTTCTTTTTCTACTGTTCTTGACAACTTCTTTTCTTTTTTCTACAGTAAGCTACTCTGCATGTACGTGATTTGTTTGTATGTTAGTTTCTTAGTATGTATTTACTTATGTCACTGTTAGTTTGTCCAATATTAATAATTTAGTACGTAGCTATGACTATTTAGTTTGTAGATAACTATACAGCTTATAAACTAATGTCCAGAGTCCAGCTTATGTATGTTTGCTAATTTTGTGTGTGTATGTGTAACCAGTTTTTTTTCAATATAATATGCCTCACATTCATGGGCCATGTGCCAAGGACCCCTTGGTGTGGCTTGATCCTTTAACAACCTTGGTCACTTGGTGTGCTTCATAAATGGGCCTTGGCTTGGTCACAGAAGTCCAAAGGCCCAAGATAGTGAGTTTTCATTGAATGTTTGAGGAGTTTCTTTCTTCAAATGATTATGATAGGTGTGTTATGAGGCTAGCGAGAATTTGATTTACAAAGAATAAGCTGTTTATTTTGGTTTCAGATTGTGGTATTCTTCTCAACATGTGATGCCGTAGATTTTCATCATGCGCTCATCAGTCAATTTCGTGGATTATCAAATTTGAAATCAGATACAGAAACGAAAGAGCTATTTGTGAAATGTAACATTTTGAGGTTACATGGAAACATGAAGCATGAGGATCGTGTAAAAACTTTTAATGCTTTTAAAACCGAAAAATCGGCTCTTCTTTTGTCCACTGATGTTTCTGCAAGAGGCTTAGACTTTCCAAAAGTTCGATGCATTATACAGTATGATTCTCCCGGGGAGGCGACTGAATATGTTCACAGGTATACTGCTTGTTTAGTAATTTATTATTGGTGTTTGTTTTCTAGCTCCTTTCTAGTTGAGGAAATTTCTAATAAAAATCTCTGTTCAAATTTAAAAAATGCATTACTTCTATCTTGTTTGTATTTTCTGATATGGATAGAAGTAACATATGACTAACAACAAACATAATATGGGGTATGTAGGGTTGGAAGAACTGCTCGTTTGGGTGAAAAGGGAGATTCTTTGTTATTTCTGCAACCCATTGAAGTTGATTACCTGGAAGAACTAAAGAAACATGGTGTATTGTTAAAGGAATACGCACTGCTCAAACTTTTGGATGGTTTCCCATTACATGGTCCGAAACATCACACCAAAAAGTTTGTTTCTATAGAGATGCATCCGTGGGTGCTTTCGCTCCAGAAGTCTCTTGAATCTATCATTTTTAGCGAGGTATAGTTTTATGTCATTAAATTTCTTTTTGTTAGTTTGTATTTTTTTTTTTTTTAGTGGAATGCCTACATCTATTGTTATATTCATATTATTTTTCTGTTGAATTTACATTTGGTGTCGTATGTTAACATAATAACATTTATTAGGCCAAGTTAAAGAAGCTAGCACAGAATGCATTTTGTTCGTGGGTGCGTGCGTACAGTGCTCATCGTGGGGAGTTGAAGAGTATATTCATGGTGAAGAAGCTTCACTTGGGACACGTGGCTAAAAGTTTTGCACTCAAGGAGCAGCCTTCATTGGTGGGCAAATCAGTACAGAAGAAGCATACGAAAAAAAGGAAAAGAGACCAGAAAACACACAAAGTGAAGGAAGGTTTGAAAAGGAAGAGAATGATGGTTAACGAGGTATGACGACATATTTTCATTTTTATTTATTTATTATTTTATAGTACAATGGAGGGGTCACGGTAAGACTATCCGGAGTGGGGCGTTCCCTCACTTACTTTTCACCAAGAACGCCGGAGAACGCCCCCTGAATGCCGGGAATAGGGCCCTTGGGGGCGTTCCGGTCCAAAAATGTGTATATCTCGTCCGAAATTGAACGCCAACATTGAGCCTATGAACTTGAGCCAAACCTGCAAAAAGTACTCCATGGTGCAGCTTTTTCTTTATATTTTTGTTTTTTAGCATGTATATATTATTAATATAATAAAGTTATATTTAATTAATAGTATAAAATTAAATAAATGGTGGGTCCCTAGAGGGGCTTCCAATGGAAGCCTCACTCCAACAAAAAGATGGAGAAAGCCCCTTGATGACTAGGACGCCACGTGTCGCAAGATGCCCCATGGAGGGGCTTCCATTGGAAGCCCCACTCCTCATAGTCTAAGGAAAGAAAATAAGTTATGATGATGAGTTACGAAACGTGGCATGGTTTGTGACAGGGAGATATATATATATTTAGCTCAAAGGTGAAGAAGACTGGAGAGAATTATGTGAGTAGGGTCAGGAAGTAAGCTGTATCAAGTGCAAGCAGATGGAGAATGGACCCATCTCAATCATGCAAATTTTGGTTTGACTAATTTCACAGGGTGCTGCTCCTGCAACTGCAAGTACACCAAGTTGTAATGAGAAATGTAGGTTTTGGTTATATGCACCTATTTTTCAAGAAAAAAGATATATGGATAGGCACAAGTCGGTGTATACATATAATGAATATCCTCATTTAATTTTGGAAACTTTATGTCAAGGTCACTCTTGGATGGACTGGCTGGCTGGCTGGCTACTTGTGATCTCGTGTGTGATTTGATTATGATTATGATGATGTAGAAATGTGGAATCATCTCACCTTTATGATCACCCGATGCTTAATTCCCCATATGGCCCCCCAAGCTGTCACCTTTAATCATTAATCTAGTTCCCAATTTTATTTCTGCTTTTTATCCTTTGTTTCTCATTTTTTATGCCTATAAATGCGATGCACTGAATTTAAATTACTAAATTCTTCAAACATTTCCACATTTTTAGTACATGAGATCTGGATTTGTATAATAAAAATAATCTTTTCCTGAAGAGTTAAAAGAAAAGCTTTGAATATTAGTTATTGCTTGTGTGTTTTCTTTTTTTTTAAGTTTTAGCGTAGAGAATTATCTATAAGAAATACTATATTTACAAATAAATTATAGCATGATGTGTACCAAATACAAAAAATTATGTATCTCTTTCGTCTTTTTTGTGTGGATAAAAGGGTTTTTTACCATTAATCAAAGAACATTTAAGTGCAATGAATATGAGTGAATCTCATATTTCATCCTAAATGGCATATAAACAAAACAAGCACAAAAGCTCAACTAAGCAAAAAAGCTATCAAACTTGACTACTACTTAAAATACAAGTGAAATCATCTTCTTGGAGGCCTATTTTTAGTTCTGATGCCAAGGTCACCCAAAAAGGTTTCCATCTCATCGGCCATTTCTTCAAAATCAGACTCCTCCTCATCATCATTACTACTCTGCAGAACTGTGAGTACAAACTCGGTTTTTCATTACCTTTGGTACCAATATCAGCGGTCTTTGCTCTATTTTCGTTTTCATGTTTCCCAGTTCCTGCTTCCCATTCCTCTGATCATGTTTCGCATCTTCCTTTTGCATCACCTCTTCCCTCACGTCTATTATACCGAATGCACTTGGAGTGAATGCATTCGAAGTTTTAATTCCCGGACTTCCTGCACCATCAGCATTCTTCTTCGGTGTATACACAAATTTAGCTTTACTTTTGGGTAGTTGAAACTCCATTTGTGTATTAGCAATCATGTTTCCTTTCTTCACTTGCGGACACCATCATCTTTCATACCAATTGATCATATAGATCAACTGGTACCGCCACCATGTGACGACATGAGCCCACAGATGAAGGCTGCAAGTCATAGATTCAAACCTTGCCAAATGCAAGTGGAGAAACTATATCTTGTGATCCATGTGTGAGAATGGTGAGTCATCGGGCATGAGTTCTATGCGGTGTGCGCTCTGGGTACCAAAACAGTACATGGGACCAGAGGGTTCCCACCCATTTACCCTCTTTTTCTCACCATCATCTTTCGTCACCTCTTGTTTCTTAGGAATCTCCTTGACAGCTTTAGGACATTGTGAAGTTGCATGTCCAAAAATCTTACACCGGTCGCATCTTGGAGGTTTCCATTGTTTCTCTTGTACATCCAGTTGTGGAATTACAACAACCATGGTTTCTTTCATTTCGCTCTCTGCATTAACCTCTATCATAGCCTGAGTATAACTACTTCTAACCCATTCCAAACACATTGTGCATGTAATATAGTCCAACATCTTGGGAGTACCAATCTTAGTAGTAAATATGCTCAATCCATCCTGACTAAAAGCAGCCAAAGGAATCACAACCATTTGCTTGTTAATTATTTGTAACTCTAGCATTTTCGTTATCAAAACATGGTTTGCACCATTTTTTTTTTTTACTAAGTAGAATCACAACCATTTGGATTACTCCAAATCCTGATACAATCATGCATTATTCGATGTCGGTGGATTCAAAGTTTTCATCATTCTTGTCATTTGATTTGAAATCCTATTCGAATGGTTTATCCATTTGATTCATGCATATATTACCAATCCTTATTTTGTCCCACTGCACCATTGCTTATCACTAGTTTGTCTACTATTATAACACCTCTCTCTGACTCGGATTTGCAAGTAACTCAGGCTTAGCTTGGTGAATAGTAATTTGACATTGCATGTTCTATGTGGGTCGGTCAATTTAATGTGATTCCGTACGATTGTGAATTAGTAGGACAGCCCTTTCTTATTCATTCATTCATTTATTTATTTATTTATTATTATTAATATTAATTTATTATAAAAAAATTGGGTTTTTGTATATTTATAGCAAAATAACTTTGTGGAAAAGGAAAGAGGAGACGTGTGGTGGGGTGGATGAATGCGATTGTCAAATGTCAATGCATGTCCGATCCCTCCTTTAAAAAAAAAAATAAGGCTGGAAATTTGGTACCTGTTAAGCAAAAAATGTATTATGTATTTTTTTCTATTTTTAAAAATAATTGTTTTTAGTATCCTAAAGTTCACAATTTAACTTTTTTTGATACATAAAACGAATAACTGTCATGTCAACTTCAAACCACCAAAGACAAGTGTTAAACGAGTCGTTTTCATGTTTGAAAGTTGAGAATTTTGCGCACACCGAACCTGTTAAGACCTAGTAAGACACGATTTGCCAGCCCTAAAAAAATAGATTAATGATAGATTGAAGTTCCAGTATTATATTTATAGAAATTAGTTTAAATAAAATAAATTTTAATACAAAATAAATAAAACAATCCTGGATAATGACACATGTCCAATGGTATTTTAAAGATTGCATTGCCTAAAAACCAGTCATGCATGTATTAAGTTTTGATCCCAATCAGTTACATTTATAGTCCTTTATAAAAATTCTCTATTCCTTTAGTTGAAAACTTCTATATGATAAATTATCATTTTATCCTTAATAAATTAAGTTACACCACATGTCCCTTATCTTCTAAAATATATCCATTACTCTCTTTACATTAATTACATTTACATCAATTATCTACACCACTCAACGCCACCACCACCACCACCACCACCAGTCGTCGTCATCACCGCACCATCGCCGCTGCCACCGCCGTCGCATTGCACAGATATCTCTCTAGTTTTTTTTTAAAGTATTGTCTCTTCCATTTGAAAACTCCCAACCATCTACGTTAACCCATGGTTGCTCTTTTTCTTTTTTATTATCGTAAAGCTCATTATTATGTTGTAGGTTGGTACCCAATTCATTTTTAATTATTATGTTGTGTATATATATATATATAATATATGTGAATCAAATTAAGTACTATTATAAGTTAATGTATATCAAATAAATAAGTATGTCAAAAAACTAAGACTAGTAGAGATGAGTCTGCATCATATGATATCATTTTAAAATTTTGACATCAAATATATGGTACTATGAATGATGATTGATGACGTCATGATGAGTGTGCATCAAATGTTTTTTTCATTTCAATGCATCAAATGTATAATACAATTAAAGGTGAATGTGCATTGAATATTACTATCTTATAAATCAATGCATCAAATATGTGGTCCTATCAAAAATGAATGTACATCAAATATTATCATCTTATAAGTCAATGTATTGAATATGTGATACTATTAAAGATGAATGTGCATTAAATGTTACCATCTTGTAAGTTAATGTGGTACACTGATACTAAAAGAGAAAACAACTATTCATAATAACAACGTAAATATTCATAATAACAACATAAATATACCTTTAAAAGTAATTTAATTAAAATAAAATAATTGGTTAACCAATTATCATTGCTAGTTAATTAAATCTATTAAAAATTTGAATTATATTGATATTATTAATGTTCAAATAATTAAATAACGTAGACATATTTATTCATAAAAATTAAAAAAAAAAAAAAAAGTAGGACTTAAAGAGTGTGTAACGAATTGCATTTATATGATGTTAATCATGTTACCAATTTTGCCCTTAAATTTTGGATTATTCACAATAATGTCATTATATCTATTTAGTTCATCCCATTATGATTTTTTTTAATCTAACATTCCATAATTTGTCTTATTTGTTTCACAACTAGATTTAGATTTACGTCAAATACATCAATATTTACAATATTTTTAACATAAAATGCAATATTAAATACTAGACGCATGCCCGCGCGATGCGGCGGCGAAGGGCGGCGACGGCGGTGGTGAATGTTAAAGTAATTTATGTAAAAATGGGTAGTGTGGTTATTTTTGGACTCGTGATTTGAAAGGTGAATCGTATCGACTCGGAACGTGACTCACATTGACTCGGATGAGTCTGGAACAAAGTCAAGTCATCCATCGAGTCGTCTCGTTTTCATTTTGTTTTGACTCAACTCGTACGAGTCAACTCGTGACTCGTACAAGTTTGACAACTATGAATGTAAGCAATATCTATTGGCTCTATTAGTAGGCAGTTTTAATATAAATAAAATTTTAAGATAAATATATGTTATAAGTAATATATGAACGAAAATGTTTTACCTATTCGTGTACTAATATCATATCAAGATTGGATGGTGTAGCAAGGTTTAGGTAGCAGAATTGCTTCCATAAAAGCAATATCTAACTTTGATTGCACAATTGACTAATTTTTCATTCATTCTTTCAATAACGTTATTTGGTTTTTAACCACCATTATTGTTTAGATTAATAACAAATGTTGTATTGCTTTAGGGGTTTTGAATTATTTTGGGAATATGTATTTTTATATTTAGGATACACAAATTATTTTGATCGTGTTTATAAATCAATTGTGTAATATTAAATAATTTGTTATTTAATTGTTTATTTTGCCATGCCACTTTGGTGGATAACCACCAAATATCGAGTGTTTTTTATTATAAAAAAGAGTTAAGGCTAACAATAATCTTTTTTGTTATAGTATTTAGTATTGTAGAAAATCGTGATGGGATTATAAAAAAAGTTAGAAATTGATTAAAAGATTTCAATTTAAAAAATTATTTTGGCTGTGTGTTTATAAATCATTTGTGTAATATTAAATAATTTATTATTTAATATTTTATTATCGTTTTTCTTTTTTTGATTATAAAAAAGAGTTAAGGCTAATAATAATCGTTTTTGTTATAGTCTTTAGTATTGTAAAAAGTCGTGACGGGATTAAAAAAAAAGGTAAAAATTGATTAAAAGATTTAATTTAATAAGATAACAATTATTATGATTTATATGGTAAGAAGATAAGGTTTAAGGTTTAAATTATATATAAGCATTACCAGTACGTTGAGAATATTTCGGAACTAGATCCCGATATGCTCTTGATGTGCATTAGATGTGGTGGGTTAGCTATTGATACACCCTATATATAAGCATCAAGGCACATTAAAGGTAGGAATAAGACCCGGACCATATTTTTAACTATATATGTTTTATGTTCCCTGTCATTTTGGTATTGTGATTGTGTGAACTTATGATTGAGATTGTCTGATAGAATGAGACTAGATACTTGTAAAGTAGAAATGTGATCGAGTGCGTCGAGTAGTGATCATAAATGCGTGCCAGATATTGAATGAGAGTATCTTCTGTGTGTACTCTGAGAATAACATGTGAGTCGAATGTATCCATTTAGGAAATGGCTAGAACGAGAGCAGCAGTTAATGTAGGTAGTCAAGGAGGCCATGGTGGTGGCCGTAGAGGGGGTCGTGATGGTGACCGTGATGGTGGCCGAGGTGCTGGTAATGAGGAACCTATTGTTGACCAGCCCCATAACCTAGAGATGGCCGCCATGATGACCCAGATGTTTACTAACCTTATGCAGTGGCGCAAGTCACGACTGGTATGGGAGGTACTGTTAGGGCACAAGGTGGTGCTAATAGTGAGCAAGCAGGAAATACATTATATATGTATGTAAATACAATAATATATACAATAAACGTTATTAAGAGGATTATTAAAATTGTAACTAACCATATTATATGGAACATGACGCCGCCAATCATGCAAAGCCAATATCCTTCGACAACCATCCGATCGAAGCAAAATATCCAATCGGGAAAATTTCCAGATTGTATAATAAGATTAATAAGATGCTATAAAGTGAACAATAAAAAAGAAAAACACTAAACTGGAATTGGAAGAAAACCTTGCAGATGATTTTCTTGGTCATAGAGATCGAAGAACAAGTTGGGAGATTTTTAATTTAATATGATTATATGTTAAAAATTATATGGTTAAGATGTGGGATTTGATAAGCTTGTTGGGATACGTTTGACGGAAGGAATAGGTGAAGTAAAGGGACATGCTGCCACCTGGCAGTTTTTAAAAAAAAATTAAATTTAGGGATCCTGCTTTATTAGAGAGAAAGATGCTTCAATTTGTACGTCTCAATCGATCGTTGGTTAAAGTTCACTACTAGTAACTTTATCGATGCATGTCTTAATACTTGTTTGTGCATACATGTGTAGAGTATGACTACATAGATAGATCAATCAATTAAATTACAAAAAACTGAAAGAAAGAAAGAAAGAAACTGCTCAGTGCCGCTTTTTGCGGGTTTTGAGCCCCAATACCTCAACGGTGTATGGGGGAGGTTAAGATGTAGGCAGACCTTACTGTTGGATTAGGTGTCTAAGCCATAACTATAATTGATAGCATAGTCCTTTTGGGTTGCCCTCGAGACTCAAAATAAGTAGAATTGATAAAGGAGAAAGAAATTCGTCCCACATTGGTGG
>JAOXNX010000028.1:123866-136152 GCA_028566075.1 Solidago caesia
TTTTTTTTGTTTCAAATAACACACACATATATATATATATATATATATATATATATATATATATATATGTATGTTTAGGTGATAAATAACAAGATTAATGGAATTATCTTGAAAGAAAGCTTTAGATTTACAAAACCCATTTACGATTCCTTACCGATTTGATGAAAAACACAAGAAAAGTCAAGAGAAGGAGAGAGGGAGAGATGAGATCGGTTGGGAGAAAATGAAGAAATGAGAGTTTTAAAGAGAAAGTGACTTGTGAGAAATGATAAGAAAAGTGAGGTGGGGGTGAAGTTAGTTGACCTCCCATGATCCATTGACTTGTTTGACAACCATCGGGAATCGTTTGACCTTCGAAACTAAAGAGACTCGATAGTTGTTAAAATGCTTTAATGGCATAATTGAATGTATCTTTTAGTTACCTTTCCAATGACTGTACATACGACCATGTTTGCTTATTTTAGTTCCATTTAATTCATTTTAAAGTGTTTTGTGGTTATTTGGCATTTCTACAGGACAACTAATAATCCTTTCGTACTGGAACCGTCGCCACAAATTTGTAAACACTAATCGTACTAGAACTCGAACGAACGTCTAATCTCACTTTATTAATGCTTAACGCCGTATAAACTTCAAGTACACGAACTAATCTCACTTAATAACGACTATCCTGACACTGCATGATCGATAACGAACAAAAGACGGTCAAAAAAGTATATCGGAGAGAATGCTCAGGTGACGGTTGTCACAAGTATAAACATAACTGATATTTTAGTTATTTATGTGATTTTGATTTAACATTTGTATTTTAATCAAAACTATACTTCATCGAAGTTATCAATTCATTTAGTTAGACAAAAAATTCTATAATTTATCATAAAAATTTAAAATATAGATTTTAAATTAAAATCTATAAAACATATATTTTAAAATCATCCGTCCGAGCCTGAAGACTGTATGTATATAATTTCCTCTAGTGGTGACCGGGGACATATACTAAAGGACCTGAAGACTAATATGTATATATTTGGGTGTTGCTATTTCCACCATATAAGACAAACCAATGTACAATTAATAACGCATACCGTACAACTGTTTAAAGCACCAAAAGGGGTGGAAATAGACAATGGGAGAGTGGAAATAGCTAGCCACATATATTTTCCTCTTGTGGTGACTGGGGACATATACTAAAAATGGAAGGTCAACATTTGAAGATAAAGGAAGTAACGTGCTAGTGTTACAGGAATTGAATGTGATTGTGTATCTCTTAGGCCCATCCCTATGGGTGAATTCATGCTCGTCCTCCCACCTCGTCGTGTTCATCATGGTAGGCACCACCCCTTTCATGAGGTGGTCGTCGTCGTGAATCGTCCAAACAAAGAAAGTAAACGACGAGAAACTAATCACTTTGTGTGTGTGTTTTTAATTTTATTTTATTGGGGATGAGATGATGAAGGGGGTATGATAGGGAGTGGGTAGTTCTTGGGGGTGTCTTGGAGAGAGAAAGCCGATGTGGCAGTCAAGACGAGGGGATGACGGCGTCAGGATAGGGAGAGGCCTTAGGCCCATCCCTATGGGCCATTTTTGCCCTCGTCTTATGCTCGGCGTTACAATTTCTCACTCGTCATGATAAGCACAAGGTGGGTCATCATCTTAGGAATGCATTTTTTAGACGAGTTAGGATGGGGTATGTGTGTGTGATTTTATATTTTTTTTAATAGGGATGAGGTGGGGATGAGGGTATGATAGGGAGGAGGTAGTTCTTGTGTATGTCTTGGAGAGAGAAAGCTGATGTGGCAGTGAAGATGAGGAGAAGATGGCGGCATGATAGGAAGATGCCTTATTTCACCAATGTAATATATGGTTAATTATAAACAGAAAGATAAAAGCCAATTGTTTTTGTTTAATGAAAATTATCATTCCAAAAAATAATAAATAATAAAGTCAAACTAACACATGAAATATATATATAATCCTTATAATTGTTAATTAATGGATAGTTGGTATTTTAACACATACGGAGTAATAAATAATTAAAAACAGTTGAATTAATTAATTAATTGAGGAATGAAGATGTTGACAGTCAATGAAAGGTAACCACCACCTAGAATTTCTCTAGTCCAATGGCCCCAAAAACTTGGCATTACTCATGCATTAACAAGTTAGTTTTTTTTTTTTTTTTCCTGTATGTCGCATGCATGCATGCCATTAATTAATTGCTTTTCTGTGATTAACATTACGATATCAAGTTTTCATCTCCCTTTTCATAATTAATTCAGCTAGCTAGAAATATATTATTAGCCCGGCCTCCCTACCCTCCGAACAGCTAATTAAGCTAGCTACAGAATATATATATATATATATATATATATATATATTATTTGCCCGCCCGCCCGGCCTCCGACCAGCTAGCTAGCTATCGGCTTGGACGACCTCCAGTTGATATCTTCCTGTACGTGATGGCCGTTGTTCATCGCCACCATATATGCATATCATTTCTTTTACTCTCCCTCCATTACCATATCTCTCAATCCCAAAACCCCTCGTCCAGAGCCCTCCTCCTCAACTTCAAAAACTCCTTAGCCAAATCCGATTCATTAACCAATTGGAAAGACAATGATGCTGATGATGAATCGTCGCCTTGTGATTCTAATAATATATGGGTTGGAATTGTTTGTAACATGGACACGATTACCAGTATTAACCTGGCTAGCATGGGTCTTCAAGGAAGACCCAATGTTGCAGCCTTTGCGCCTCTTGAAGATCTCGAATCCATCAGTCTCCACAACAATTCTCTTGTCGGTCCGATACCAGCTTTTAATCTTGTTCCTAGTTTGAAAGCTATCTATGCTTCCAAGAATCAGTTTACGGGTGTCATACCTCCTAACTATTTCCAACCATTGGGGTCTTTGAAAAGAATCTGGCTATCCGACAACAAATTTTCCGGTCCCATTCCCAAGTCGCTAGGAGACTTGACATATCTCAAGGAACTTCATTTAGAAAACAATGAATTTTCTGGTCCCATTCCTGACTTTTCGGAATTAGATGTGTTGAATGCTTTTGATATCTCTAACAACAAGCTACAAGGGCCGATTCCAAGACCTTTAAATAGATTCGACAAGGAAGCCTTCGAGAACAACCCTGATCTATGCGGGCCAAAAGCGTCCAAAGACTGCCCAGCCACTTCTTCGGACTCACAATCAGTTTTGGCCAAGAAATTGTTCATCGCGGCTATAGTCATGGCCTTGCTATTACTGATCTTGTCCTTGAAAGAAAAAAGAAAAGAAGAAAACATGAGAATTTTACGTAAAGATAATTATGATCACGAAGCTGTGGTTACCATCCCAAGCATTTCAAGGAAGAGTAGCAGCTCAAGTAGAAAAGGTTATAGTGGCCTGAAAAGCAAGAGCAAGATTAAAGATATGACTGGTCGTTCATCTCCTAAATCCGGGTCGGGGCCCCAGCCAGTGGGTGAGCTTGTGATGGTGAATCAAGACAAAGGCATTTTTAAGTCACAAGATTTGATGAAGGCTTCAGCTGAGGTACTAGGAAATGGGGCATTAGGATCTGCTTATAAGGCAATGTTGGGGAACGGAGCGTCAGTTGTACTCAAAAAAATTAAAGAAATGAACACAATGAGTAAAGATGTGTTTGATGCAGAGATGAGGAAGCTAGGGAGATTGAAGCACCACAACATATTGACGCCATTGGCATATCATTTCCGGAAAGAAGACAAGTTTTTAGTGTATGAATATGTCCCTAAAGGCAGCCTGCACAATGTTTTGCATGGTACATATAGATATATACATACAAACTGATCATCTATATATGCGCGCGCGCAATAAAAGATTAATTACTTGATCGAATGCATGCATGCTGAATGATGGATATATATATATATATATATATATATATATATGCATATATCCTATCCGGCCTATTTGTTAATTGATTGTGTACGTACGTACAGGTGATAAGAGGATTAAGCAGTCTGAATTAAGCTGGCCCAATCGATTAAAGATGATAAAAGGAGTTGCTAGAGGAATGGATTATCTTCATTCAGAGCTTGCTTCATATGATTTGCCCCATGGAAATCTAAAGTCATGCAATGTACTGATGGGACAAAACTATGAACCACTTCTATCTGATTATGCGCTTCACCCCTTGATCAATACCACACTCACGGCACAATCCATGTTTGCGTATAGATCTCCTGAAGCTATGCACCGCCAACAAATTTCCCATAAAAGCGACGTGTATTGTCTTGGAATCGTTATTCTTGAAATGGTTACAGGGAAATATCCATCACAGTATCTAATGATTAATAACCAAAAAGGTGAGAGTGGGACGGATGTGGTTCAATGGGTGCGATCTGCTCTTGATGAAAAGAGGGAAGGGGAGTTGATTGATCCAGATCTGCTGGGGGCGGCGGCAAAAGAAAGTGCGGGGCAAACAGGGAAGCTTCTTCACATTGGAGCTGCTTGTACCGAAAGCGAGGTTGATAGAAGAATTGATATAAAGGAAGCATTAACAAGGATAGAGGATATATGATCGATCGATCGATCAATCAGCGCGGTGTACGTATATATAGTACGTTAGGTCGTAAGATCAAGTTAACCCAATTTAATTAATGTAGCTAAAGCTAATCTACTTTCATTTCTTTAATTTTATCATTTACAGTAATTAATTAGCATCTTCAATTCGTCTGATCGATGAAGGTTTGTGATCCTTAAAGTCAGTTGAGACAGATCGATGCCCTTAATTAATTTAATTGGTGCAATATTCGTATCTAATTCAAGATACTCTAATCTAACGCACACTTGGATTAAAATGTTGAACTTGAATAATAAATATATTTATATTTATTAATAGGTGTCAAATACACATGATTTTTACAACATATTCAAGATAAGATTAAATACAATGCATGTAACTGAGAAAACCTTATAAATTCAAATGTAAAAATATATTTAAATTCAAATATAACTGAGAAAACCTTATAACTTGAATAATAAATATATTTTTATATTTATATTAATTCTTGGGATGTAAGTTGGCTTCGTCTTGAAAATATCCTTTGTCGTTAAGATGTTCCGCAATTGAAGGATAAATAGTTGCGACAATATATTCGATATGATTTTTTTTTTTTTATAATCAGCACATCTTTTGGAAATTCAATTTCAATAACCCCATCGTTGTTTTCTCCTGCCGTTCCTTCACCAACTTTCTATATCCGGTGTGCAAATTTTTTAACTTCATCTTTGTCTTCATTGTTTGGCCCACTTTGTAAACGCATGTTTTGTGTCAAAGGATAAATATAAGATTTGATTAGACGAACTAAATTTATTGATTTGTTTTTATAAATAGACATAAGTAAAGTCCAATTTGAGAAAATAAAGATATATAATTGGCTAATAAGTCATTAGATTAACCTTCTTTTAGTATATATAAAAAAGATGAATTGAAGAAATTAAGGAGAAAAAATATATATGCAAGAACTAATCATCGAATACAGGGCATGGTGTCGTGTCGAGGTCCAAGGTCGGCCCAGAAGAGAAGAGAGCAATGTTGGAGTTGATCGGAAACGAGGGCTTGCTACATGGAGGCATGGAGCGCCCGGGACTTTAAGTTGGTCTCAATGAGTTGTTGGCTCACTAAGGAATTTGGAGAGAGCTTCTACCAACTATTGTCATATCAAACTTGAACTCCTATATCAGTTAAAAGGGATCTGCATGCATGCTTCAAAAATGACAATATTCAAAACTTGTCTTGTCAGATTCTCTTAATTGAGTGTTTGTTTTCACATAGGACGTTCTTGTACGTACGTATATTGAGGTAGATCTAAAGTATTTCCTTTTACATTAATCACAGGTTCAGCTCTTTCAATAACAAATATATAGGAGGCTGATTGTTGCAGCCAGCATAAGCTACAGATACCAGATGCAAGCAATAAATTGAAAGCCCGTATAGGCTGTTGATTTTACTCGTAGCTGCCTACAGTTTCAACCACAAATTCCCTTGTGTTTCTCCCAAACAGTGGTATGATATTATAAACAAATTTGGTCATGCATATGCAGCTACAACAGCATATAACTAACTTATACATATGACGCATGTTACAGCATATAACTCGGTTGGTAAAGAGGAAACTACATATTACACATCCCACAATGGTTATAGCTCCCTCCTGGTAGTCAAAAATAAGAAGCGGACAGCCTTCTAAATACAAAACCATGTGGAATTGCAGGTCATATTTGTGAAAAAAGAACTTCATTCCATGTGTCAGGAATCCCAGGTAAGCACCAATGTAAACAATCTTGCACCCCTGGAGTGGAACGGATGCTGTATCTTGATATATGACCTTCGTCTCTTACCTGAGATAATGCCGTTATATCCAAAAGCTTCACATCTGTTCCCTTCACTGCCCCTGAGGCAATAGAATCGCTAGACTCATCTTTTAAAACTTCCAATGCTCCAGGGGCCGTGCTATCACACGTACCTCCACTGTTCCAATCTCCATTGAAGAAGTGCCTGGGTGAAATGGACCTATAAAATGCCTTCAGCCCTGGGTACTTTGGTAATTGACCATTCACCCACTTTATAATACTGTAAATCGTTAAGTTCTTAGCATTCGCTATTTCTGCTATCTTCCTATTTGTGTTAGGCTTCCCACCCACGTACATCACCCATCGGTTGGCATTAAGCTTCCCTCTGTTCCAATGATGCCCCGTGTTGAGAACAACCACGTTAAATCTGCTGATATAACGTCGCAGAAAGGCTGGTGGACGATCAAGGTGCATAGCAAAATAGGAGGTACCGTTTATGGGGTCAATTGGGTCCAACTCACAGAGACTGGCAGACCAATAATAGAGGATTGTAGTGTTGGTAATTGGGAAACGGTAAGCCCAACCATCAGGTCGAACAGAGCCGCGAGCTTTCACTAGGCCATATTCCTTACCAACATTTTGCACATCATGCCTCTCTTCCCCACCTGTGATCATGCACATTAGAGATTGGAACTGCTGCCGCCCCAAAGAATCGCCTATAAATGCCAGTGTTTTGTCCTGCATTCTGGGATATATCAACACAATCAGCAAAACTGGTAACTTTTGTGGACATGAACAAATTCTCATAAAATATAACTGCCGGACCTTTTAAGAAATTCAGGCCCCGTAAAATTATCCATTTTGCAATCTTTTGGCTGCCACTTTAACTTCTCATATCCAAAATCTGTACGTTGAGTTAAGCGACAAGCCCACATACCAGACAACCACTGTTTACACCCAAATCCTGAGTACAGAGGCCAACTCTCATCAGTCACCCATCTCCCTTTACCAAAATTGCAGCCTGGAATGGAAAAGAAAAAGAAAAAAAGAACAGTTAAAAGATGATCAGCAATGAAAAATAACAAGCTGTAGTGCAAATATGAAATAAAACTCTATGTTTCATTTGAGGATATAGGGCCATTTTATACGCCTTTCAGCTTCTGTACTCGTGTAGATTTTCTATTACTTGTAACAGTTTGAGCATTGACTAAGTTCTGAATTATGTGATATAAATCAAGTAAAACGCACCTTTCTTTTCCACAGCTGGAACTAGTATCTTAGGTGCCATTGGTTCAACTAACTGCTGTTTTGGAGGTTTTGAGTCACTTTGTTTTTCAGATGCTCCACTAGAAATAGATATTCCAACAATGTCAGTGGTATTTTCTGCACCAACGTGAGAGGAATCAGAGTGGAACATACAACGTGCAGGATAAAAACGCATCATTAATTAAGAAGCACAAGTGACACTCGGTGGTTGAAATGCTATGGTTGATCTTACACAAGCTCAAGATTTCCTTACATCATACCACTTACAATAGATGGTAGTAAAACTAAAAGAAAGCAAAGTACAGAAGAAGTTCAGTTAGAATATAAATCAAGCAAACGGCCTTGGCATAGCGGTGTGTGAGTTGACCCATTTACCAAGAGGTTGTGAGTTCTAGTCCAATGGTTGACAAATTGTAAATAATTGTGGATTTGTGTGGAATACTTGTATTTCTTAAATAAATAAAAAAGAATATAAAGAAAGTAGTGTTGAAATTTTATTTGTCATCCGTGTTTGACCTATAAGAAAATGTTCTTCGGGTTAGAGAGAAATGACTAAAAACATACAAGAAAATTTCTACCATGGAGCTTTTCCTGAGCAGTCTTAGAACTAATATCCAAAGATGGTGCATTTATGGAACTTAATGGCGCTACAAAATCCACAACTCCTTCATCCCTTCTAGTGTCCAAAGACGATGTGTTTACATAACTTAATGGAGATGATATACTTGCAACTCCTTCAGCTTCTCTTAGATCATCTTTAGAGTGAGTCACCTGCTTTAACTCTGCTTCTCCACCTGCCATTAAAATAAAGTTCAACACTTAACTGATCGAAAAAGAAGGTTACAAAAACACAATATAATGTATACAAGGCAAATTTTAGTTGAGAGTTGAGACGGGTGAATCTCTAGACTCTTAAACTAATAAAAAAAGATTATGGAAATGGACTTGTCTACACCATAATGGCAAAATAAATCAAATGAAACAACTCCCGAAATATAATCGTAAAATTGGCATACATGAATATCAGCATGTATGTGGTTCTTGTCACTGGGTGAATGGAATGAAGTAGTATTGACTAAACATGTTTGGAACATTTTTACTAGAAAGCAATCCATATGGGTGAAATGGATAAACTGTGTGAGATTAAAAGGAGCATCAATTTGGGAGACCAGTTATAAAGGGAATGAAGCTTGGAGCTGGAAAGGCATTTTGAAGCTAAGAGACTTAAGGAGAAACAATTGTTTTAGTAAACTGGGAAATGGTATTAATACATTTGTCAGGCATGATAAGTGCTGTAAGAAGGGTCCTTTAAGTAGGTATGTGGCAGATATGATGAATAAGAAGGACAGAAATATGCATAAAGCAAAAGTGGCAGAATTGATTGTTGATGGTAAATGGAGGTGGCCTAATGGTTGGAATGAATCTATGGATATGCTATGGAAAATTGAATTACCTAGTCTAGATATTAACAAAGATGACAAAAATGTGTGGATTACTAACAATGGGGAGGAAACTAGATTTGCAGTTAGCAGGGTGTGGCAGGATACAAGGAGTTATGGCAGAAGAGTTGATTGGGCTAGGGTGGTATGGTTTTCTCAATGTGTTCCTACTCATGCATTTATATTATGGCTTGCTTTAAAAGGAAGATTAAATACACAAGATAGAATGGCAAAATGGTACCCAGTGAAGGAATATGCATGTGTGTTCTGCAAAAAATAGGACTATGTACATCATCTTTACTTTGACTGTGATTATACAAAATGGGTTTGGCAAGAGATTTTGAACAACGTAAATGGAAATGGGATTTCCTAGTAGATGGGAGGAGGTGATTAAATGGTTTGTTGACAGTAAATGTCCCAAAACAATATGGAATATAGTGCAACGGATTGCATTGGCTGCAGCTGTGTATTGGATATGGAAAGAAAGAAATAGCAGGATTTTCAACCAGATTAAAATTGCTAAGAAAAAAATTAAAGACCACATCTTTGAGGGCATCAAGTTGAGACTGCCAAGTCTGAAATTTAAAGATTGCAGGGCTCATGAGGAATTAAAGATGAAGTGGGAAATGTAATAATGGAAAATTGACTATGAAGGTTTGCAATATCGTATGGGCAGGTTTTTTTATGCAGTGCAAAATAGAATGAGTCTTAAGTCTTGACATAAGGATGCTGTTAGGGAGGTTTTTCATTATGCAGGTTTGATGGAGGTACTTCTGCAGCTATCGTGGATATCATAATATAAAGTAATGCAGGCTGTTGTGACAGGAAAGTTGATGCAGTATATACAATATAGTGTCTTGCATTGTTTGAGTCTGTTATTTAGTTGTATATGTATATATTTGTAGCATGTTGATGGAAGATGAGTCTTGATATAAATGAAATGGTATACGGTATAGAATTAGTTAATTGTATTGAGTTTATACAAGATTGGCATGTCCATCATAAATTCATAATGGTGTATTGAAATCGATTGTGAGCTTTTTTTGTGATCAATAAAATGATGAGGTACCGGCCTCTTTTACTAAAATAAAAAATTCTACTTGTCCAGGTTTAATTTGATAATTTACAGTCAATTCATTATATCTTTTTGTTTAGAGTCAGTATCGAGAGGGGGGCATAAGAAACTG
The DNA here is from genome assembly GCA_028566075.1 of Solidago caesia. NCBI lineage: Eukaryota > Viridiplantae > Streptophyta > Magnoliopsida > Asterales > Asteraceae > Solidago > Solidago caesia. Next base: position 134,085 of record JAOXNX010000028.1, read on the forward strand.
AGGGTAGACCAAATATACCCCCGACCCTACGTGTAGACGTATATGTACATATTAGGGACAAATTGTACATTCCTTGTAACTTAGAGGGCTAATTATGTAGTTAGTATTAGCTTAGTTTTCTTGATGTATAAATACCCCTTTCTAGCTCATTTGTCAATTAATAAAATAGCAAATTCGCTCAATTCTCTTTCGATTGATAAAATTCAATCAATTTTCACTTCAATTCTTTAAATTCATCAATTTCCATGTAATTCTTCGTTTTTTGTTTTCATTTAATTTTAGTTTTTGATTTCAGTTGTTTTGGATTCTTTGCTCAATTTTTACGGTTAATCGGCAAGTTGACAGTTAGTGATCGGAAAAATTGAACGTATAATTGATGGTCATTACAGCTGTAACCAATTCAGACAGTAGTTTTTTTAAACAAGACATCACAAGCTGGAATACAACAAATAGAAATGGGCATCCCCGTCTAGGTTGGTCATAGCTTAAATAAGCATCACCTAGTTTTGGCCATCCATAAACTCACAACAATTCTCAAAATTTAATACCTCAATCGGTAAATGCGATTGGAAAAAGGTAGCAGAGAGTTAAGCCCCTATCTTAAAAGTAATTTTTCTCTTATACATGAATCAACAGAGTTCTGAAGGAAAATAATAAAGTATCTAATACCTTGTCACATAAAGCAACAGACTTGAAACAACATATGTCCTTAAGTATCAAGGATTATACCAAATAATTAGAATGGTGGTAAAAACAACACCGATGAAGAAGAGAGAGAGAGCTGCTTGGTTCTGCGCTCATAGAAGTAGCCTCCTCCCCCTCCCCCTTTCATCGTCATCATCGTAAACTAGTAATGAATGTTGTGGTTTGATGATGCAGATCTGGAAATTAAAAAAAAAAAAAAGAAACATTCAACATAATTAGTAACAAATTAAGACAAAACTTGTAATTAAAAAAATAAAAAGAAGAAGAAGAAAGGAAGGTAATACACCAGTACCACCACCCATACATATAAAGACAGACAAAAAGAGGGAGGTATGAGGATTCTAGCTTATTGGGTATTGAAAGACAAATATCCACGTTACTATAAACACTGACACGAGAAATATGTTTGAATAGAAAATAAATAAATAGTCCATGAGATTGGAATTTGGAAGGAAGGAAAGTTGTTGCGGGTTTGTCAAACTAACATCTATCTATCTATATCTATGTATGTATGTATGTATGTATAGGTTAGGGCATATGATATGATGGATCTATCTAGCTAAAGGGTAAGCAAAACGAAACCGATTAACAGAAAGTAAGTAAGTAATGGGTAGATAGTAGTACAACAACTTAATTGATGATAACATTAACATACAGTGTCTGTGTGTGGACATGCATCATCATCATCGATCATCAAATACTTATTTATATACATGCATACCATACCTGAAAGCAAACAAAAAGAAGCCAGGCAGCAGTAGATTTGATTTCAATTTCACCCTGTCTGTCTGTCTGTCTGTCTGTCTGACTGACTGTAAATAGTCGACTGGAATTGGAATAATAATAATAATAATGAAGCAAACAAAGAAAAGTTTAAATATAGAGATGGATGAATGGATGGATGGATCATGGATGGAATGAAAGAGCAACAACAGGAGGAGGAGGAGGAACAAGTTTATTTCCAAATCTTAAATCTCACTTTGTTTTACGGACGGAAAGAAAACCCATTTCTTTCCTTTATTTTGCTACTATATTATATTATTATATTTATATTTAGAGGTCGGTTATTGTAAAACAAGTATTAAAGTAAAACAAATAAAATAAGATTTTGACCGTTGGATCATGATAAAACTGATACACGAAGATTCATAGAACACAAGTATATATAATGATGCACGAAAATTTTTATGATGCACAATGATTTTCAGTTAAGAGAATAAGATTGTTTTATTTGTTTTACTTTAATAGTTAATTGTTTTAATATGAATGAAATTTATTTGACAACATGTGATGTTCACGGTTTGATAGTTTTAATAATCGTTTTTGTCTAAAACAATTTGAATATCAAATTTAAATTTATATT
>JAOXNX010000028.1:181658-196646 GCA_028566075.1 Solidago caesia
ACAGATCGGTTACAGAACCCAAGGATTTACTAAGTGTTTCCTATCAGATTGTCATCACCAAATCTATACAATACATTAGGACTCAACACATTTATAGCATTGCTTTTTAGAATTATATATCTTTCTTTTTTTTTGATAATTATTTTTGAATTCATATTGATGTATGCTTATTAGGGCCAAAGGTGTCCTTGGTATGGAGCATCGATGTCGACAGGTCGGTAATTGGTGACACCACTCCCTTGCAATCAGTGAAGCATCGGTAAGTGTGTAGATAATCGGTGTGGCCACACCGATGGAAAAGAACGTTGGGGGTGTGATACTCGTGCTTTTTGACCGTTATTTTTTTTTCCTCTTTTTTTGACTGTTTGGTTTACAATTTTTTTATTAAAAAAACCTTTTCCCCCCTTTTTAAACACTTCAAACATTACAACAAATTTTAGTTTTCTTTCATATTTCTACATACACTCATACACTTTTAACACAACAATGGAACCAACAAAAAACAAGAAAACATCAACAACAACAAAAAGTGTGACCTCGAGTTCATACAGACCAAACATCGGCATCGGCACCGTTTCATCCCCCACAACCCTTCTACAACACACAATCATAATACGATTTTGGTGCCGATTTTTTTAGTTCAATGGATCAACTACCCGTGCAAGTGTCACTGGGTAGTTTTCGTCTTCCAAACAAACCCCGCATAGAGCTTGTTGATGATGGAGATGATAGCGTTGAATTTGATGAACCATATAACGATGTTCGTGATACCCATAGTGAAAAGGAGGCACCCGTTGAAATTAATGTTCGTGAGGTTCGCCGACGAGCCAAAGGAAAAAGAACAAAAGCACCAAATACCCCATGGAGTGGCAAGGATGGAGATTTCTTGACAAAAGCTTACTTTCAAATATCAACCGATCCTAATGTCGGTGACCAACAAAAGCGGGAGTCATTTTGGCAAAGAGTTCGCGATCATTATCATACTTAAAAAAAACCCACCAACGATCGTACCATAAAATCAACACAAAGTGGAAACTATTGCAAGCGAAGCTAAAGGAATTCAGTGGCATTTATGCAAGCAACGTATACTTTTTCTAAAACCTTTTTTTTTTTAATTTCGGTTTTTATTTTACTAACATATTCATTTTAATTTTGTAGAAATATCAATGGAGTAGTGGTCAAGATGATGCGGTAATACTAAAATTGTCGTTGAAGGAATGAGCGGTAACTCACAAAGACAAACCATTATCGTCTCTATTAGCTTGGGAAATTGCGTCACAACATGAGAAGTTCAAATATGTCTCACCGATGAGTGTTCCACCCATGGGTGGTACTTCCACGGAACCAAATACCCCAACGGGTGGGAATGGAAGCGGGGGTAGTGACAAACGGCCCGAACTTCCGAATCGGGCCATTACACATCGCTTCCAAATTTAAACGAGGATTCCATGCTTACACTTTCGTGCAAGTCAAGAATAAGGCCTAATCAAGCAAAGGAAGAAAAGAAATTGGCTCGCCAGTTGGCGTTGAGCGCGATTCAAGAACGTGAACAAATGGCACGGGATTTGTTACAAAGTCAACTCGAACTGCAACGACAATGACAAATGCGCGAAGACTTGCAGATATATAGCGAGCCTCACGATAATTTGGTTGAGCCTATACGTGGCATTGTCGTGAACAACAAACGTCAAATTACTGAGAAATACGGTTGGCATGAACCCGATTATTAGTATTTTTTTTAATTTGTTTTATTGTTGCAAGTCTTTTTTAATTTCCTTGTTTATTTTCATGGTATTGTAGTTTTATTTTTATTTTAATCGGAAAAAAAAAACAAGTTGGTAACAATTGGTAAGGACACCCCATTCTTTGATTAGGTTTAGGTAACAATTGGGTAAGTGATGTGTCAAGTTCTTATTAGATAATCGTTTACCATAACCTTACCAATCGGTAAGGACATCATTGGCCCTTATGCTTTATTTAGTAGTAAGTTTGACTTCTGGCTCTATATTCTAGGAAATGTTATATATTATTTTAGTGAGTATGATTTAAAACAAATCAACCTTTGATGTATGCTTATTATGCAACCACGTGCGACCCATCCATAACACTGCGACCATCCGCGAAAATTTAAATGGAAACACTTACTTGAAATCTCACTTATCAGATTTCATTGTGGAAGATATAATTAATTGATTCAAATTTTGTTTTATCAAAATGTTTAAAGCTATACTTTACAAAAAAAAAAAAAAATCATACAAAAAAGTACGACCTACGAGTTAAAGTCGTAGGTCAAAGAATTATTTTGATATATGTGTGTTTGACCATATTATAATGATGGGATAAATGCATAAAATATAAACCAACTTGGGTCACATTACCATTAATAGAAAAAATTATCATCATTAGCAATCAAGTCTCATTTGTTGTCTTAAAATAAAAACTATATAACAAAATTACCATTATTAGAAATCAAATCTCATTTATAATAATGATAACGTGACAAAGTTCGTTTCTATTTTAGGACAATAAATGAGACTTGCTTTCTAATAATGATAATTTTAATAAATCGTTTCTATTAATAGTAATGTGACCAAAGTTCGTTTCTATTTTTCGCATTTATTCCTTAAAATAATAGACCTATTTGATAAAGGGAAAATGTTATATGCTGCTAACATTATATATGCTGCACACACATAAATATTTTAATGATAAAAAGGGGGCCCCTGAATTTAATGTTTCCCCTCACAAACATTCACTAACATCACCTAACTATATACTGTTAACATCATATAAGTTATCCCCTTTGAAAATTATGATAAACTACAACCATCATTGTAAAAAATAAATTTAAAAAAAAAAAAAAAACTATAATGGTTTTCAATTTAGCTTTTTCCAAGTTATTGCATTAGAAAGAATGAAATCTTAAGATGTTATTCGTACATTTTCTTTGTATTCCGTACAAAATTCTTAGTGTTGTCATCACTTATTCTGTCATTTACTTTATTAATTTATAATTGAACTTGTCATGTTATACTGGTTGATTGTTCGCAAAGACTAATGACCATCCAAGTATAACCGGATTTACGTTTACATTACTTCTTTTGTTATTACTAGTATTTTTATCAATAATTTAAGTCATTTGAAAGTAACAACAAATAAATATGATTCTTTTATCTATATGATTGCTTTATATTATACTGAATATTGTAGAGTCATAACCTTGTGATTAGTCTAAAAACCTTTTAGGACGAAAGTTGTAGTTTACCCTAAATTATAAAACCGAAATAATAAAAGTATAAAACATATTGTCTATCTAAGTTGTATCATCAGTACCATAATATACAAGTTGTACAGCTGCTTATACAAGTTAATAGTATACAATTATGTTATATTCATAAATAAAAAAAATACTAATATTGATTTTTTTGTGAAAGGCAGAAACTTCATAAACTTTAAATAAAATATAAATATAAAATAAAATATAAAATATAAAATATAAAGTACTACTCGTACAATAGTGGTATGTATTGAATGAATGGTGGGACCAATGCCAAGCACAGAATAGGAAGCAACAACTTATTATTATTATTATTATAAAAGTATATAAAAAGCAAATTTCCAAATGATCAGGGGAAAGGCAACTTATTTGATTGTATTGTTTCCTGTCTCTATTATTTGATTTAGCAATAGCAATAGCAATTGCAATACATATAAAAAGTCACCAAACATTTATGGGGATAGCTTAGATGCAGCGGGCTGCATCATTTTTTGATGCAGTTGCCTTAAAATTCAGAAGGCATTTTTGTAATATATCAATCATCTATTTGATCTGTATGTAGGACTGCATCTATCAATTACTTAGTTAGCTATATAATTGATTTTCCCAACATTTATTTATTTATTATAAAGAAAAACCAAAACCAGATAGATAGATAGATATAGATGACAGGGAAAGAGAGAGAGAGGATCTCTAAGCAAGTATAGTTGAGAGTTTCAAGGAGGGGGACATGCCCAATTTAACCCAACACACACTACTTCCTTCCTCTTCTTCTTCTTCTTCTTCAACTTTCCAAAGGTTCTTTCTTTATAATCTCTCTAACAACACTTATCTTATCTTGGTTTCTTTGACTTTTAACTAGTATCTTTTTTTTTTTTCTTTTTTTTTTTGCTCTGTGTAATGCATTTCTTGTTGTAGGTATGTCATATATATATATATATATATATTTCCATCTATGTTTCTTGGATCAAATCAATGCATGAGTTAGTAACTTTAGTTATGTTATTAAACAATGGCTTTCTGATTCTTGGATTTACTTTTCTTGAAAAAGATTTGGGATTTGATTCTTTTTTGGTGTTTTCAAGAAAAGATAAATATATATATATATATATATAGTTGTGCATCTAATTTGATTTTGATCTCTATCTGACTGAATCTTAAGTATATACATACATGTTCATGGGCCATGGCATGATTCTTATATGATTGATTGATAGATATTGGATACCATTTTTCATTCTGTATCTGCTTAAGCAAACTTAATTCTGTGAGTAGATGGACAGTTCTGGTTAGGTTATAAACTGCATTTATTGCATACCTTTTTTTTTTTCTTTTCTTTCAAAGAAGCACTTTTTGAAATGTTAGGTTTAAAGACAACTTTTTTAATGTGGTTTTACTTATACTATTGATCTTATCACCCATCTTAATTTGGTGGATACAAACACTTGATACATATTACAGTTACAACAGATGTTCTTTTCAACCCCGTGTCTTCTCAATATAAGCATGTTTCTCATTGTACATCTATATTAGAGTTTGTATCATCATGCAGACTCGTATACTCCCTCCTTCTCATGAAACCTGCAAATATTTAGCTTGACTTTTAATGTATGAACCTTCTTTCGGCTAGTGGTATCAAGGCGCATTTAAGATGCTCCTCAACTAAGTGGTTGGGGGTTCAAGTCCCAACTTAGACAAAGGCGTAGAGTACGTGGTGTGTTATTCTGCTGTTTTAAAAGAAAATCTTGAAATGTCTCTGAAATACACTTCATTAAGGACAAAAGATGGGATGCCTGTGATCTTAATTGAAAATCCTAAAATAAGAAAACCTTGCAATCTTCATTGGATGATCCATACACTAATTGATCAAATTTATCTCGTGATATGAAGTTCATTTTGAAATTATTTGAATGATTCAACCTCGTACAACCCGATCTTGTGTCTGAGTTTCCAATATTTAAGCAGCCAAAATATACATCAAGATTATCCACTTACATAACATTATAAAATAAAAAAAGATATTGGTACACTAATAGAACATATAGACTCTCGGAGTTCCATCAGTTTAATTTCTTATACATATGTTAATTGCATTCTTTGGTGGAGTTCATATGAACAGCAAGTACCTCAATTGTTTCCCAAAATTTTAGCTTAAAGATGGTTTCCCCTGCAAATGCAACTGAGTTGACTCAACAAACTCACAATCAAGATTCATCTATGTGTTATTCATCCGATCAATCTCACAAGGATGATAATATTGATACACAAGTGGTTCATTCTCAAGATCACTACTCATCAGACTCAGGTAGTTTATTTCTTTTAAGTTTGTTTTTGAAAGTCAATGACTTGATGTTTTTGCTGTTCAATGTTTACCTGTTTGGTTTAGCAAAAATCACGTTTGTGCAACTAGTGTGCTGGTTAAAAACTGCAAAAGTACATAGTTCTAGTTCAGCAAATACCAAAGTCACTTATTAACAAAACAAATAAACTGGTCAATGAATTTTCATACTTCAACATAATAGTTTTCTTAATTGTGTGTTGAGATTCTCTCAACCATGTTAATTGCACCATCTCCATTGGATTAAGAATTAAAGTCAAAACTGTTTTGAGTTTAATTAATCAATAAAGTAGAACAAAGACTTTTGCTTTTGTGCTAAAGAAAGCGCCACCAACTATTGGGCATTTAGATATTTGAGATTGCATCATATGGTTGTGAGAATCTATTTATGTGATTGATGATTAATTTTTATTCTAGTAATTCTAAAATTAGCGTAATAATGGATTAATTGCTCTTTTGTCATGATATCTTGAAGATGAAAGCTACAAGAGGCCTGAAGAAACTCAAGTGAGGCCAATCTTATTCATGGGGAATCCAAGTTTCGGCATGACTGATCATCAAACTGAAACGAACATGCCACTCGTATGTTTGTGATGTGTCATTCCTTTTTTAATCCGTTTGTCAGATAACTTACTAACTTTATTCCTTTGCATTTGGAATCAGGTTCAACATGCTTATGCTGATCATTACATGAATGGCTTTTATGCTGGCTATGCACCACATCCTATGGTAAGTTCCTCCGAACACATATATGATCTGATTCTCGATGGTGCTTGGAAGATGTGGCAAAGCAAGCTCTGCAGCTGGGTTGGGTAATGGGTGAAATTGGTTTGGGTCAGAGCAATTAGTTTTATATGGGCCGGGGGAGGTGGATGCAAAACACTTTTTGTAAATAATTTAAATTTCCTGCTGTGTCTCAAGTTTCAACTATGATTAAATACTATATTATCTTAATAATAATAACAATAATAATAATAATAGTAATAATAATCATCTACTAGATTTTCTAACTATATGTAGTAAAGTTATATATTGGGTCTTTTAGGACTCTGTATATGACTGATTAGAGGACTTTGACCCGTTTGACCATCTCAATTCATTTGACCTGTTTGAGATTAAACACAACCCAAATAGACTCGTTCATAACTTACTAGGTTGCCCCTAATCTTATTGAGCATCTTTATACGTACACCATCCCTAGAGAACCATGTATATTGATGTTTTAACAATTTCGATTATCATTTTGATGTTTCTTAGGGCCGAAATGTATACTCATTATGATAAAAGTTGTTATTGGTACTTTGATTAGATTCAACCTCACTTCATACAAATAGCACCTACCCGAGTTCCACTTCCCCTAGATCTATCAGAAGATGGCCCTGTTTATGTGAACGCAAAACAGTATAACGGTATCCTCAGAAGGCGACAGATCCGTGCTAAGCTTGACTCACAAAACAAACTCGTCAAAAACCGTAGGGTATGCAAATGCACTTTCTACAATGTATTTCTGGGAAATCAAGTCGGATATGTTTACTGATCCTTGTATGTATGAATAAATTTGCAGCCTTACCTTCATGAATCACGACATAAGCATGCTTTAAATAGGGTGAGAGGATCGGGTGGGAGGTTTCTTCCCACCAAAAAAACTCAGCAATCTAAACCTAGTTGCTTCTTGAGCTCCCACTGCTCTACTGCATCTGGAAGTGAGCATGTGATGTATTCGCAGATGGATCAAGGATACTCATGGGGGGTGAGAGGAAGTGAAGGGTTCTTGAGCAATGTGAATCATAATCATGCTTCTATAGGCCGGTGAGACACGGGTTCTTCGATGGTAAAGAACCGGGCTGACACACCGGCTGGGCAACTCATCCTTGGCTTTGTTACTAAGTTTCAATGTTCATTTTGTGATCGTCGAGTTTATGTTTACAATTTCTGTTTGAAGAAAGTTTGTACTTTAACCTTGAATGCTATTCGGTATTCACCATTTGACTTGTATAAATCGAAGGGTTGGATTCTGATTATGGGAATTGCAAATAATTATGAAACTTTATGTATGGTATGCTGCATAGCCTAATGGTGGGCAGTCGCAGAGCTACATGGAGGCCAAGGGTGGCCGTGGGTCCGTGGCGATCACATAATGTCTATAAAATTCTATATTTCTACTGTTATTTTTATGTATTAGTATAGTTCAAAGTTAAATTGGTCACCCAACAAAACATATACTTAGAATCTCATATGCTCACCCCAGCTCAATTTAAAGTTAAGGACCATACTAATTGATTAAGTAATGACCATTAAATGAATTTTAATATTAAATTAGAACCATTAGATTAAAATGTTGATGTCATCTTTGACTCATAGTCATAAAACCTTTCTTTTTCGGTATTACTTTAATTCGTAATTTTCCTTGATTAAACAGTCCCTGTGTTCGATCCCGGACTTTCCTTTTAGCTATATTACATACGAACGGGTCCACTGCCCGCAAGTGTGTAGTGGTCAGTAATTAGGTAGTCTTTGTTGATAAATTATTAAACTCGATTTTATACATCACCTACTAATCTCGTTGGTTCATTTGTTGGTATATTTGTTCTTTTTTGTATTTCTTGTTTGTATAAATTACAGATATTTTTTAACACAAAAACAATCATTTTATTTGGGATGTATTTATTTGGTTAGTAAGTTTATATGATTAGTCCAAATTAATAAATTATGTTGTTACATTAGTTTTTGCTCTTTATATAATGTCATCAATTTGAGCCATATTTTCCTAAATGATATTGTTTTGATCGCGTATATCATATCTTTTTCATTCATCATTCCACAATCATCACACGTCAATTGAATTGGATATTGTTATTTTAGTTGTTAATATTTCTTTTAAAAATGGTTCAAATAGTAAAGTACTCATACAAACATTAATTGATTGTACTTGTTTGTATGGATATTACTAAAGATATGATAGATACCGCCCATTTTAGTTGAACTATGCATCAAGTTAAACATTGTACACCCAGCGACTGACCAAGTTGGATCATTCGAAACCAGTCCACACCAATTTTCTTTTTGGAAAGCTTTACTCAGTTTGAGTTTCTATGGTGGTCGACTCGAATCATGTGGATTCAGTTGGGCAAATTAAGACCAGAAGCATGGTTGCCATAAAAGAAGTTAAAATGGTAATGTTAATGGGACTCATGAGGAGGCCATAGAATACTTGGTTATTACATTTCGCTTATTAATCTCACTGAGATGGTTCAAGAGATTGCTGGAGTTCATTACATTTTGGAGACTCATGAGGAGGCCATAGAATACTTGGTTATACTTTGCAAATTTATAGTAGCACTTAACAATGCCCAACAAACTTGAGAAAATCATATACAACGTCTATAAATAACAAGTCTTGGGACGAAATAATTAAACATTTGAAGGAACCAAACTTCAAAATTTTGAAGTTGGAGTCGCAATCGCAAGCAGCTGGTAGGTGGGAATATCATATGCACCACTCCAATAGGAATCAAGTAGGTTTTTACAACTTTCCATTCTTTCAAGTTTTAACCAGACAGGGCGGGTTGGGATTTTATATGTTTTCCGGAAGCAACAAGAACTCTATGCCACACTGCTAACAATTGCTTTTTAATGAACACAGGTCTTCTAAATAGACACAAGACATTTCGCTATCACAAGCGCTACTTTTGACAAACCAACTTCAGGAAATGTTTGAGTTTTGATTCTGACCTTTTGCAGATCACTTCCACTTCCACATTCCTTAAGCAAAGAGTTCAACAGAAAATGTCGAAGCCATTGAACTACCAAATGATTCATGCAGGTTCTTCATCATCTCTTTATACAAAACCCGCTCCACTAAGTAACTTAACCGTTTCATTCGGGATGATAACATTAGGATTTCTTACAGGTGTATCTACCTTAGCTGATCCCTTACCCTTTGATGATATGCTCCATAAACTGCCAGAAGATTTACCAAAAGCAGCAGCAGGTTTTGACTTCATAAGCGGATGTTTTGCATTCTTCTTCCCCATCCCATTGGCAACCAACCATCGGGATCCAGCCTGTTGTTGTTTTGCGTTCGAACCCCAAATCTGCTTTTTACTTGGCTCGGGCTCAGTTTTCACACCTGCAACATGAACTTCTGTAATCTTGAACTGAGGAACCAAAACATTTTCGTCAACATCAACTGTCTCTTCTTCAACACTAGCTTCCTTAACTTCAACAGGAACTTTCTTTTCTTCAACCTTGGCTTCATCTTCTTCTTCGGGTTTATTCCACAACGAATAAATAGAGCTGTAAATCTTCGGTTTTGGTGGGACGAAAACTCTCTCAACTTGAACAAGAGCAAGCATTGGAGTGCCAACAGGCTCAAAGTTTCTTAATGGGTCACGAAGCTGAACCATTAATGCCACAGTGAAATTATTTCCTAAGAGACCGCCTCTCTTTGAGCCTTTACCTTTACCTCTTCTTGCACGCATTAAATCACTAGCATGATGAGCAGCAAGAATTCTTGAAGTTCTTTCGCTGATTTCATCCCCATCGCCCAGTTCACCAGAGTCCAATTTCATCCATTCATCAAGAGTAACAGATAAACCCATCATTCCGTCCATATCATCATCATGACCATCACCAACAGTGCTGTTCTTAACATCCAACAACTGCAGTCCTCCAGTTCCTTCCAAACCCAAAGACCCATCCAGATTTACTATTTTACCCTCAAGAGCCGAAACTTCATTAATGGATTGTGGGCTGATATTTGAAGGCGCATCCTTATCTGACATGCCCGACTGTATTCTTAACCCCTCCATTGATAAAGCTTCGATCTTGTTCATTGCCAGTGGAGCAAGGTCCTCCAGCGATACATATTCTGGATCCACTGCACCCAAATCATATTTTCTTGACCTTCGACCAGAGGATTGTACATTGGAGTGATCTGCTGCAATTTGTCCAAGAACCGACTCTTGCTGCAACAAATCTTGCCTGCACAAGAGATACTTTAGGTAAAACATGTGTAAATAATTAAATTAAACCTACTTTCATAGGAAACTAAATATAACAATGATGAAAAAGATGCATACGTATGTGGTCCCTCCAAAGATGGTGTGGATTCCCAAGCTATTTGCTGAATGGTCTTTCCAGATATATCTTCTAAAGGCATGAGCTTATTAGCCTGCACTGAAAGCTTTTCAATACCAACCGAGGCCAAACATTGTAATACATCCATTATGCCAGAACCCATTTCTGCAGGTACAACCACTGGACTAGAAACCTGCATAATCAAGTTCCCTCCACTTTTAGCATTCTTAAAAATCTCGGGGTTCATGGAACGCAAGAACCCTCCATTATTGGTCTGAACAAATGGCCCTAACCCTTCTCCAAGTGGAGGAAGTTCAAGTGGCACTTCGGGAGAGAGGTCAACTCCTGATCCACCTGAGGTACTCGATGGGGATCTCTGAAAAACTTTCTCGTTTAGACCCCACTCACGCATCAAGGCTTCTGTCTCCATGTCTTCCAAGATGGATGCTTTTGTTTTGCTTGGTGCTTCTTCCAGCATCGGTCCCCACATTGAGGCAGATGGAGGGTCAGACATGAACCCTGGTTCATCATCATCGTCAATATTGAAGTTAAACAAGGAAGAACTGTTAGCCAGGGCATCTTTCTCAAACTGCCTTAACAACCTTTCTCGTGGTGAGTTTGACTCGCTTTCAGAACTCAAGCCGAACGGACTGTGCTCAATACCAAGCATGTTTAAGAAATCATCAGCCACGGCCTCAGCCGCACAGTCCAGCTTAAGCGACTTTCCTTTCTCTTTGTACCCAACTTTAAGCTCCGTGTATTCCGCTTGGTCAAAGTTTTGACTTTCTCCATATCCAAAACCCGATTCGTCGCTGCATACAGCATTATCATATTCTTTAAGATTTTCTCCTTCTTCTTGTGAATCTGATTCTTCTTTCAAGTCCACCACATTATTCAGAGCCAACTCCAGTTCTTGCAAGAGCAACTCCTTGTCACCACAGTCTTGTCCTTTGGTATCGCTTTCAGTTATGTCACACTCTTTTTTACTATCAGATTCTTTGATCTGCAAAGATTCATAATCCGAACCATCAAAAAATTTCAAGGCACCTTCTTTGTCAGAAGCCTTTATATCATGTTCTGGTTTTGCATTATCTTTCGATGGAAATTCAATTCCCTGATCCAGGACGGAAAACTCGCTGATCAGGTTATTGTAATCAGGATCGGGAGTGTTTGAATCTGGATTTGGGGGTTCATGATGTACAACTTGAACATCTCGTTGGGAGTCATAGTCCACGGATAATATTGACTTCTCTTCTTCGAGTTTCTTATAGAGCATACTCACCGATTCAGAAAGTTCTGAATTTGATACTGGCAACACTTCATGTAGATCAACTGACTTCTCTTCTTCGAGTTTCTTATACAGCATACTTACTGATTCAGAAAGTTCCGACTTTGATACTGGCAACACCTCATGAAGATCCTTTATATCTTCTACAGAACGAGCATTAACAGGAAGACTATCCCCTCGTCTGATATGGGATTGACCTGATGCCTTTGCGGGAGATTTGACCATCCCAAGACTATTATTTCCAACTACAGAATACCCAAAACTGACATTCATAGTTGCACCTTTGGCGATCCCCGACAACCTATACGTAGTAGACCACTTTCCCGAGCTTTTCTCATCTTCAAGCTCCTCCAACGTAAGAGGAAGTAATCTAGTAAGGTCAACCCTATGTTTTCCCAAGTCAAGTTCAGGGTCACCAAACAAAGATGCATACAACAAAAAGTGCTTAGCCTCATACTTAGCCGAGTGATGTGGCCCACTCCTACTACCATAAACCGAGCAAGTATTCGTCAAAAGCTCCTCAAATTCAGCGACACCTTGCACAACAGGAACCGGACCGGCGGTCAACTCACCGTCCCGTCTCTTCCACTTGACACAGATAGCAAGATTATCAAAACTCGGAGGCAGGCCTTCAATGGAATGGACTTGAAGAGAGAAACAACAGTTGAATCTCTTGTTACGCACGTGGGTAAAAGATTTCAAGGTATTCCAACTCCAAAGGGACTTCTTGTCCTTGAGAAACCGATCTTCGTTACTAGTGATCTTGGGGTTTGACTTGGGATCGGGAAAGTGTGGTCTTGCAATGGATTTGGATCGGGTAGAATTACGAATCCTAGGATGGGGGGTTTTATTATCATCATATAAAACTTTAGACAAGACATCGATATCATTAAACAGTGTCTTATTATTATTTCCAGAACCCTCACCACTTGTCTTGTTTACCACATTTCTTGACATCCTTTTTTCGCAACCTACATACAAATTATATAATTGAGGTATGAAATTACTTAATAATGATTTAACCTAAATAACTACCAAGGCGACCTGATATCCTTCTCGAATCCCATCCTAGCATGCCATTGGTGGTAACTCTACCCATGGGGCGTACGTACATCTGAGTCAAAACACCCCGCCCACCCAACCCATATCAGGGAAAACCAACTCCGTTTAGTTAAAAGTTTTTATTTTATTATAAATATAGTTGATCAAAATTAGGTGGAATTTTCATGATCGAAATAGTATACTTAGAAGAATTTTTTTTAAAAAACAAGAAAAAAGGAAAGAGAGATAGAGAAGTTAATATAAAAGAAGAAATATAATACTTACTTGCCTGCCTGCCTGCCTTGATAAATCCCAAGAAAGAGATGATAAAACAGCAGAAGAAGAAGGAAGAGGGTGTGATTTGCGTGTTTACTTATCTCCTCTATTTATTTATATTTATTTATCTATTTACTTTTTATTTATCTATTTATATTTACCCCTCTCTCTCTCTCTCTTCGTTTTCAAACACTCTTTTTGTTCCAACTTGAAACTAACGCCATGCTTATTTTCTGCTCCCTCCCTCATCTTTTCCCATAATACAACTTTGCTACTTCTACTTTTACTACAAAACCACTACTAAATACATCCAACAACAACTACTGTATCCAATCTCGACATACACAGGATATGGGGGAAATAAGATGTAGACAGTATTACCTCTACCCGTGGATAATCTACCCCAAGATAAAGAAACTGTTTCTAGAAGGACCCCCGACCAAAAAATGAAAATAAACAAATGACTGTGTGTGATAAGTGACCATACCTGTAAGTAAGGTTTTACTTGGAAAAAAAAAAGCATCAAAACATAAACATAAAAACATATTAAAACGATTGAGTCTTTTAGATACCACATTAGGGGGCAGATTTTGCAAACACATATAAACACTAGTCGCTATCCACTTCATCCATCCAACTCGTAAAATGGGGAGTAATGTACATTGTTGGAAAAACCTTTTGCAATATTGTTGCATGCTAAATTGTATCTTTTATGTAGAGCTTTCAGAAGCATAAGAAAGTTTTTAACATAAACTTAATCTTATCACTTATAACATTGTTTGGTGCAATAAATCTTTTATGAGTTTTTGAAGAAAAAACAAAACTCTTACAAGTTACTTTTTCTTTTCTTTTTTTTCTTAAAAAAAAAAAAAAAAAAATTCAGAAACTTTTGTAAATGCATCTTTGATAAATGTATTTAACATTTTAAGAACATCTTCAATGGAGAGATTGATAAAAGCTTTTCATTATTACATAAAGCTTTTGAAAAAGCTTTAATCAATTGGAGCGTAAGACTTTTTATGCAATGATTTATAAATTTATAAGTCTTTGAGACAAACCTCTTTATTATTAACTATATTATTAAAAAATGTTTCAAAGACTTTTATAAGGTTTTACCATTGGAAAGAAAGCTTTATACAAAGCTTTTTTGTAATAAGTCTTTGACAAAAAGATTTTAAAAAAACTCTTATTGGGGATGCTTTTATTTGTATTTTATGTCATTTTGCATTTATAAGCTTCAATTCTAATTATTTTACCTAATATTTTTATTCAAATAAAAAACTCCAACTAAAAGTTTTAAACAAAAGCACAAGATAGTACTCGTATTGAAAAACACATACTCTCTCCATCCCAGAGTCCACATTTTCTTTTTGAGATATCCCAAAATAAGTGTACATTTTCAAAAATAGAATTACCATTTTACTCTTGATACAACAATTCAAAAAATAACAAAATAAAAACTAATTTATACTAAGTTGTGCAACAAGTAAGGACAATATTATAATCTTATCGCTCCACTATATAATAATTATGAATCTTCTAAAACTTTGTGATTTTTACGTGGACATTTAATTTAGGGTTTAGTACTTCAAAATGTAAGCAACTTATCTCATTTTGTCATTGTGGGTATGCAACTTTAATCTTGTGCATTGTATGTAAGTAACTTGTTATTTTGATCGAATCATGTAA
>JAOXNX010000028.1:196746-208479 GCA_028566075.1 Solidago caesia
TTGTAAACATTGTTATATCATTATTTATTTAATTTACTTATTAGATTTTAGTCTTGTATGGTTAAAATAATTGTATTCAACACTGCATAAGCCAATTATTAATAAAAGAGGATTAAAATTTACAACAGGATGGTAGGCAAACGGGCAACAAGCTGCACCGCCACCCCTTTCTGAATAGCAAATCCTATCCTACTGAAAACAAACCCTAATTGTATTAAATTATTAAAAATAGTTTTATACATATTTGATATTTCCGGTTTATATACTCATTGAAAATGTAAGTTTTAATATTGTATGGGAAAAAAAAATAGTTAAAAATAATATGTTGAAAAATTTAAAAAGTTTTCTCAATAATTATAAATTAATTATTTATTGAAAAATTTTCTTTTAAGGACTAAAAGTGTAAATTATTGATAGAAAACAAAAAAGTGTAAATTTGTGAGATTTTTTCTATAAATATTAATATAAATACTAATATACTAATATATTTATGATTATTAGTATTTTTAATTTTTAATATTATATTAGATAAATAATAATTACATCATCAATGTTTAATTTGAAGAATAGAGATCTATGATTAGTCAATAAGTAATTAGGTCAGCTATATATAAAAATTAGTAATGGTAAAGAGCATTCAGCTTTTTCATTTCTAGGAAAAATTTAATTACAGCAACATATTTGACAATTTTATGAGAACCTTCTTTTTGAAATTGTAATGGTTTCTTTTTTATTATAATTGTGTCTAAGTTGGCATATTCATATACTCTAACCCAAAATCCCAAATACATGTTTAGCAAATCATGCCATAAAATTCAACTCTAAGTCGAATCATACTAATTAAATACTAGACGTTGAGGATTATTATTATAATATATATCTTGAATGTACTCGACAAAGATTAGGAGCTAAGAATAAACAATTTGTTAAAAATATCGTTAAATGTTCACAACATATTTCCCTAAACTTTAATAGACTCTATTTTTAAACGTTGTAGGAAGCAACAAAAGATGATCCAAACAAAACTTGTTTATTAACCATGTTAACTACAAAAACTCGCTTATAACTTGACCACTTTAACCTAGCTTTAAACAGATTGAGACGAATTTTCTTGGATCGCCTAAAATTTCAATGCCCGCGAACGTCTTCATTAGTAATGCGGCATCTGGGTATGCTTTGATACTGTGATAATTACTGATATTGCAGAGACATGACTACTACCTCTTTTTTCTACGGCACCAAATCCCCAATTGAAACGACAAGTACTTAATAAGATAAAATGAAAAAACCACCATCAAAACTAATCATCAATTTATCTATTTTTAGAAAACAAAAAACAAATCCATGCAGCAACATCACGGATGAAAAGAGGTCCAAATTCATATGAAAAGTAAATTTGACACAAAGTAGATCTTTAAGGGAAGATGTCATATACAAAATGCAGCTATACATTTTTCCTTTTTTGACAACTACCACAAATTGTAACCTAACAATTTGCAACTATAAAAATATGAACCCCTACATTCACCCTCCCATTACGATACCAACATTTCAAAACGAATAAACCACCACACTTTTGGCAATTTTATGGATTGCCATATCATATCTAATGAATAAATCACCCCTTTACAACCAAACCCATTGGCTCAAAGGGACACAAAATAAATTGGAACCCAGACACTACTAAAAACCCAAACTGCCTGGGAAAATAACAAAAAAGAGAAAGTATGGCACGCCGTAATAAATGTACCAAAAAACACTGTATTCACAGGTATTCAGCCATGACATCAAAAGGATGGCATGTCGATTTCGTCACACCTTTCCATCCATTCAACCATTACTCTGCCCGTTGATGTAAAAATACAAAACCTGAGTTTTCACGAATCAACGGAGGAGGTTCAATGTCGCCTATGTCCACTTGAGGCATAGATTTGGATATGTCATCCACAGAGAATGGTATGCTGCAGCAACGAGAAAAATATCACCCATACAAATCACAAACCTCAATGTGTGATGTTACCATGAAAATGGATTTCGATCTTTGATTAACATCAATATTTTTACTTAAATTTTGAGAATATACCTGGAGTCATCATCCAACAAAAATGAACTGCTAACAGCATTGTTCGAGTCTTCTGTCATCATGACTCTCATACTTGAAATCACCTATGTACAAAAAAACCCTTAGAAGGATGTTGAAATAACAATAAGTATCAAAACCAACAATATAAAAAATAGAACGTATGGTGTGAAGTAACTTACTTCTGAAGAAACACTATGCGTGCCATACTTGTCATCCCAATACATCGTGCTAATCCTGTATAGCTGCTGTATGCTAAGCACCTGATTAAAGCAAACACAAGGTCTTCAACACAAGACAAGATAAAAAGGTAAAAAGATGATTATTTGCTTGATACATTTCACTTTTAAAAGTAGATTTTTGTACCGGACAAAGTTCATTGGTTATTTCATTCAAAGTCTTCTTGGGTTTTTGATGTATAACCAGGAAACCAACAGCCTGTCTAATATGCTTCAACTCATCCCAAGCTGTGCCTGCATACTGAAAATCAATGTATGTTAGAAAAAAAATCAAACTTCGGTTACAACGGATTCAATTCGGCCTATCGCTTACTTCCTCAGTTGCATAACAGCACCATTGTTCAAGTTCAGCCAACCCTGACTTCACATATTCACCATTACTGAACGAGCAGCACTCTCGTCTCAATAGAAGACTTCAATCAAAAAGATATAGTGGTCAGCAAGGATACAAAAAAAAAGGGAATTATGACAAAAAAAAAGAGCATATAGCTATTTTTACTTCATTTACCTATTAAATAATTGCACGTTGATAAATGAGAATATCTGAGTGAATACTTTGCGCACCAAAAATGGAGGCACCTGTAAAGCCAGAAAACAGAAGTTAAATATGTGTTCATAGTTTAGACAAGCAGAATCATTATGACTGTGTTACGGTTTAGCAACTCACAAAATTTGCTTTCATTGTCTTCAAATAATTATCAAGGCTTTTTACAATACTCTGCCAATGAGCAATTAATGCTTGTTGAGCAACGGCATTAGCTTGTGAACGCCCTTTAACTAAACTTCCACGAGATGTCCTCGGAGCCTGCATCAAATAAATTGCATACTTCAGACCTGAAGACCAAACCCAACCTGATTACCTGTTTCTTAAATCAAAGTTATTATGACCCGTAGCATAAACCGACCCGCCCATTTTGCTACCTCAAAAAGTCAATGGATAACCTACCACTGTGTCCGCAACGCACACATTCTTGGTTAATTGTTAACTACCACCAACATAAGAAAGCAATTACCTGGATACATAATCCAAGCAATGGAGATATTTCTTTCTTAAGATTGTCACGCATCATTCCATATATCTTCTCAAGAAATGCAGTAAGTTGTTGTTTAAACAACAAAGCTGGATACTTGGCCTCCACTTGACGTACATCATCAAGTCTACCAAGGACTCGACCATTAAGAAATGAAAGGCCAGCACTTTGAGGAGATGCTCGTAATCCCTGGATTTGAATGAAGTTTTAAATTTTATTTTAAGCAAAAGATAAACGATAATACTTATTAAAGTGGGGCTACATATGATTAAGATCATACTTGTGACATTCTTCCAAAAAGCGACGCTGATGATGATCTCCGCCTTTGTGGAGTCATATGAGCTGCTCCACTTGCTTTAAGGGTATGTTGAAGTAGTGTCAGCAATGTGGATGTGTTGCATAACCAGTAACCCAACACATCATTACTATCCTGGACCTTTATCACACAAAGTTTGAAATGAGTTTCAATTCTTGTATTGTGGATCTACCAAAGTATGAAAAAACATCTGAAGTACTTACATCTATAGCCGAAGCAATGGTCTGGATAATCCGGTCAAACACGGTAGTTCTTTCAACTTCAAACGACCTCCAATGAAGAAGGCTTTTGTATATCAAACAAGCAGCAACTGGTTTCCCACTCGAGAATCCAAGATCTTGCGTGATACACTTGATAAGCAGATCCTGGTTCTCCTGAAAATGGA
The DNA here is from genome assembly GCA_028566075.1 of Solidago caesia. Classification (NCBI taxonomy): domain Eukaryota; kingdom Viridiplantae; phylum Streptophyta; class Magnoliopsida; order Asterales; family Asteraceae; genus Solidago; species Solidago caesia. The sequence goes on from JAOXNX010000028.1 coordinate 200,798, forward strand.
GAGTAAGCAACAAATTAGGGGAAAAAGGGAGGAAAAAAAACATAAACTAGATTAGAAATAGCATCAATTGGCTTTCAAGAATACAATGTTGCAGAACTCACTAAGGTAGACACTTACTTGTTGCTTTTCGTTGAGAGACTTTTGTGGTTTCTCCTCAGACTCGGGCTCTCTCGAATTAGACAAAACATGTGCCGTCTCCTGAAACACATGAAAAAACACAAGTGATATTCAACCTTTGCCTCTGAACTTATCTTTTAGAGTCTACGCAAGCACATTAAGTATACTTACAGGTGTAGCCACCCTTGCTTCTCCATTTTGAGCACTCCCATTTTCTGGAGTTCTCTGTAAATTCAACAAAAAAAGAATTAAGAATGGCGATGCATTAGCAACAAAAATTAACAAAAACATTAGATTAATTTATTTTTTGTCTGGTACCTGAATAATCATAGTCCTTGGTCGTGCAGATAGAGATTTTCCAGTAGGTGACATTGTTAGTGCTTGCTGGCGAAGCACTTGATTCTCAGACTCCATATTGGAAAGCTTCTCTTCAAGCCTTAACAATTAAAGGACATTGTAACACTTTATCATTACAAAAGATCAAATGTATCATAGGCACATTATACAGGTATGCAATGATAAAATCAAACCTTTATACATTTTACATGACTGAGTTAACATAAAAATCTAATATGAAGATCAATTTTTTAGTGATTTGACCACAAACCTTTGATTAGATTCTTGAAGCTGGTCTGCTCTTTTCTCGGCTTCTTCGAACTTTTTCATTAGATCGGCATTCCTGGTATCAGCTTCTATCAAAGACTTTCTAGTCTCTTCTACCTCCTGCTTTTGATTTAGCAGCAAAGCCTGCACAAAGTAATAAATTGAGTTAAGGTACCATATCCCAGTGAAGTACTTGATGCTATCTCATAGCTTACAACAACTTGACCCCCTCCAAATCAACAAACAATTATTTTATGCACATGTCATGACCATCTAAAAAAAAAGAACCATGACTTATGTAAAGGGCATGCCTACCTTCAAGCTTTCAACCTCAGCTGACAAGGTGTCAATTTTTTCTGTGTCCTGAACTATGACTGGGGTTTCCTTAACGACTGGAGGAGCTTCTTCAATAGCTTTTCGTGCTGCCTCGCACTCTTTAATTACTTTAGCATTTGCTTCATCTATTTGGATTTGCATCATCCGTAGAGCTTCCTGCAACTTTGCAGTTTCTTGGGATTTTGTCTCTTCTAATTCACTCTGTAAAAGATTTCAGTCACAGTTGTAATGAGAAAAGCATTAAATGATAAAGCCGGGGACTGTTAAGTAAAGGTTACCCTTAATCGCTTCTCTAGCTGCAAACGCCATGTTAGCTCTTCCACGCGCTTTTCTAGTTTGTCTTTCGCCTCTTTGAGAGCACCAGTCTCCCTTGCAGCCTGAAAATTTACAAAACAACGGATCACCAACCCCAACATTCTATTACCAGCCGAGATAAGGTCCTCATTAATGACTATAATGATTTTTTTTTAAACTGCCATGACTATAATGATTAAAATACCATTTTGAGCTCTCGGAGTTCCCTCCTCGCAACTCTTCGCCTCCAACCACACTGAGTATATAATGCAGCCTTCTGAAGACTCTTGTAGTAAGAAGATGCTTTGTAGCAACGGTAGTGTGCCTGCATGCCATCATAAAATGTATAGATACATACATATAATCGGTATATTTATTTTAAATTAATTTAGAATACATATTGTTTATGTAACCTGTATAGAAATTGCAGCCTTCGTTTGCTTGCGGTGTCTGAATTGATCTCGAGCAGTCATTGCTCTCAAGCCTGTTTGCAATGTAATTGCAGAAACCCGGAGTGTTGAATATGATTTACTAGCAACAAAACATCTGAAGTCCTTCTGAATCTTAATTGCTGCTGCTTGTCTTCTCAACTGCTCAAATTGCTTGCAGGCTGATAAACCTGGTCGAAGAATAAAAAGAGATCACGCTCCAATAGAAATTTAGGATAATTAAATAAAAGAAAGTGTAAACAATTATTACTAAGAGTAAGAGGTACCTCGCCAGCAAGCCTGCAACTGGATAGCAGCTTTGCGTATCAAAATATACTCCTTGCGTGCAATATAAGTACGCATTTGCCTTTGAATAATTTTAGCCGCATTCCCAAGAACTTCTGCCCTCCTTGCATCAAGTTCTGCCATTTGACCAGCTCGTAGAAACACCTTTGTCTTGCCGATCTAAAAAGGTAGTTAAAATGAGAAATCGTGGTATTTAAAAGCTTTATCTCACAAATAATATGTCCATAACATCAAGAATAATGGGACTAATAAAAAATGTTATAATATTTCAAGGTTGTTACCTGGTAGCCTTTCAATCCCATTTTATTTAGCAGCATCTCGCACGCAACCTTCTCATCGTAGCTACATGAGTAACAGTAACGGGGAATTAGAAGCGAACATAAAAATCAAAAACAGAAGAATTTGAAACCTACTTTCCATCCAGAACATCAGGATAGAGAACACCAAAACGGAGAAGAAACTCATCAAATGTTCGCCTGGTCGGATAACCAGCACAACTGATCCTGATTGCCTCCAGAACACCCTACAGGACAAGGTACCTTCGATTAATAAAGAGAAAAAGGACACTTAATAAAAATAAAAAAAATAAAAAAGCAAGAGTCTTGTTAATACTAACACCACAGCGTAATTGTTGGATGATGTTTAGGTTCTCAAAAATAGCAGGCTTGAGAACATTGTTCGGCTTCACACATCTAATGTAGTGAGGTTCTGTTGTACTCAAGGTTTCCATTAAAGACTGAAGTTGCAGCTGCATTTAGTGGACACGTCATCATTCATTAGAATATAACTATATGTGAAATGGTGCTTGTAGCAAGAGCTATGGAGAAGAGAGTATATTCGGAAGCTTAAATATGCATGAACTTATCTGGTTAAAACCGACTCTTCAAAAACGAGAAATAATAGCAATACCTTAAAGCGGGAACCTATGGAGGAAAACTTGGAAGACTTGGATGACTCTACAGGAAGTGGAGGAAATAAACCAACAACAAAAGGGCATTTTGAGGCAGTTAATAAATCTTGATGTTCAGCCACAACATAATCCTTGTTTTTTTCTAGAAACTGATCAGCTAAATAAGTCACCTGCAGTAGAAGTAAAAATTGCATATAATGATCAGCTAAACAAGCAAGACGAAAAAGAAAATTTTCATATTAGCAGGTTGCTACATCTTTACCTCCCCTGCATAATGAGCTATTGTAAAACTAGTGCGAGAAAGTTTCGGTTTGATGAAGCGCTTGTGTTTCGGATAGGTTTGGTACATCTTCTGAGCAAACGTCTCATGAGTAGACTTGGGGAACATGCTGCATCCAGTAGTTTATGAGCATAAATGAAAGTTTGAATAATACGAAAATAATAAGAAATTTGAAATAGGGTCATACCAGGCTTCATCCAGAAGTGAGATGATTCCACCAGGTTTCTGCAATAAATTATATTAATTTTCGTAACAAAATATAGGCGTATGGAAGGCAAGTACCCATGAAAAACCACAGATAAGTTAACACCTTCTCAATAAGATCCAAAACATCTTGGTTGTCAACGAACTCTATATAGCTCCAATCTATCGCTTCTTTTGTGTACTCTTCTTGTTCCATTTTAAACACGTGCTGCACTCAAATAATTTAACCACGCAAAAAAGATCAGCATATAAACTGCATCTATGTAATTCTAGAGTTTGATGGATACGATCGAACCTGATTGAAATGTTGTTGCAATTTTTCATTTGTGAAGTTGATGCAGAACTGCTCAAAACTATTTCAAGCAAACATTTTGTCAGCATTACAGAATTCAAATTCATGCCTTTTTGCCTGAAGACGGAAGTGACTCTAATACGCTACCTGTTATGTTTAAAACTCTCAAACCCATATATATCAAGGACACCAATCAGTGATTTTGAGTTTGGATCCTGTCCAATTGAATTGTTTATCTTCTCTACAATCCTTCAAAAAATTGAGTTATACATTAGATTTGACATATAGATAAAAAAAAAATTATGTTCCAGTTTCTATACATTTTGACTAATCTCTCAAATCCTTACCAGTCAAACAAGCGAGAGTAGACCGTCTTAGCTAAAGCATCCCTACTACCGAGTGCAGCTTCAGGATCAAGAGTTCTTGTAATGACTTCCTCTGGTGTTACCATAACACGTTTGATCAGTGCATCCTCCAAACTTTTAGCATCACACCTGTTGATAGATGATGGTAAATCAAAATTAGAAGTGTGAGAACCATTAATCAGAATATTAATTAAATTTTGAAGATTAGAAGTTTGAAGGAAAAAGTGTACATGAGCAACTCAGCTGTCACGTTTAGATGGTATCTAGATTTCTCATCTTTAAGCACTGAAGAATCTATCTCCTCTCCCTTTGCAAACTCAATATTTCCAAGATGAAGAATCGCAGCTACAACCCTGAAAATTGCATCCTGAAAGATCTCTGCAATATAAGAAACCAGAAAGATAATAATAAAATATATATATATATAGGACCTTAAAAAAAAACTAACCTGTTCCTCTTCACCGATTCCAACAATGTCCATTGCCCTCCTGGTGGCAAGATACTCATGAGCATCACTTACACCCTCAAGCCCAAACGACTTTGACTGATTCAAATAATGGTAGGACTGTGGACTTTCCAATTTAAACCTCTCCCTGTCCTGAAAATGAAGAAAATGCACTTGTAAGTATCAAGCGTTTCAACTGAAAGAATCAGAAAAATAAGTAGTACTCAAATATTTACCTCCGGTGGTGCAGCACAAAGAAGATAAAAACAGTGGTAGTTTCTTTCAGGATCTGATATTTGACAAACACGGGACCTCTCAAGCAGGTAAGTTCGAATAGCTGCCCCAGATATCCTCCCGCTCTTATCGAACTGTATCTCAACAAATTTACCAAAACGACTGTTTGACAATGCCACAATTTAACATAGTGACAGTATCATGAGAATAGAGATCCAAGTATAACACATTACTGAAAATTTCGGAATTTGGGAGGGTGCAGAGCAATCAAGTACCTCGAGTTGTTATTCCTGACAGTTTTTGCATTGCCAAATGCTTCTAGAACTGGATTTGACTGCAAAATTATGCAAAACAACACATACACATTTGTTCATTGAATTCCACAACTAGACTCAATATGTCAGCCGCAATAAAGTAAAATCCAATCTTACTTCCAAGACTTGCTGTTCAACTGTGCGTCCTTCGACTCCAGATCGACCACCTAAATGTGCAAGATATCTCATGAGCATCTTTGTTGTTTCAGTTTTACCAGCACCACTTTCTCCACTGACCAAGATTGAATTGCTTTTTCCTTCATTAATCATCGCCCTATTTATAAATTTAACTACGTTAGCTAAAGGAACAGAGAGTAGACTAAATTACAGGATGTAATGTTTACGGTCTACCTATATGCAACATCTGCTACAGCAAAAACATGGGGACTAAGCTCTCCGAATCCTGCTCCTTTATATTGTTCCATCATGTGGGTATCATACAGATGAGGTAATCTTTGAAACGGATTTATAGCAATTAGAATATTCCCGGTATATGTCTACAAAAATGAATAAAAGGAGATATACTATTAGCAATCCATTATTTATGTCTCCAAAACAGCTTATAACAATCAGATAAGATGAATTATAACATCTCACATAAATCTCATTAAGCTCATATCTGGCTGCCAAATTCTGTAACACCCCCGGTTCATGCAGATATGAAAGCCGTGTCATGTCATCGACACCTCCAGGGGGAGCTTCCGTATCCTTAGGGTACGCTTTTGAGAAATTTGTAACAATCTGTAGTCCAATAAACACAAGTCAAGTAAGTCAAATGCAAGTCAATCAAGTCAAACCCAAGTCAATGTAGCATTATGACACTAACCGTCTTCCCCTTTGTGGTATGTACATGAAGCTCCTGCCCATTGATTCGGGTCACTTCCCCATCAATCCATGCTAAATCAGGATCTTCAACCCACACATGCGAACCTACAATAATATTGACTGGTGCCGCCTGCAAGTACTTTACTGGTTTAGACACGTAAAGAGAATAGAACGCAAAATAATAGAAATTGAATATGGTACCCCAGTCACTGAATCCTACAGACTTGTGCTACCATCTGAGCAGTATCAACATTCATACTAATAAAAACGTATATTGATTTAGCTACAAAAAACTGAACTACAGCACTTTATCAGTTGGATTTAATTATAACTCAGCTGATACTCAAAGGTCAAAAAACTAGTCTATGATGGGATAGAGTAATAATATTTTACCAAAATCCAAAGCTCACCCTTGTTTCTCATTTCATAATACTCGAATTCTTCTATACTGGAAGTAGGGAGAAGTTAACAACCATAAAGGGATCCAATACATGACGCAATCAACCCATTTACAAGCAGTATTCTGTCTTATACTCATCTAGCCTTATATTAGACACCAACCACGCAAACGACATGAGTATCGATCTTTTGCAAAGGCTATCGATATAAATAATATGGTCAAGTTTTTTCAAAGCATCTATATAAACTTACGAATTGAACCTATCCCAAAATTGTTAGTCAACATGATCTTAGATAAGTGGGATTTAAATATGTCGATTTGATGGACTTTACGCTTACTGAAGGATGAGGAAAAAAATCAGCCAACTTAATGGAGTACGTTAATATCAGTAACTAATCATTGAATCAAGGATAACTTACACAACCTCAGTTTCGTAAACAAAATTTGTGTTACATTCAGTTACCATGCAAGATGAGTATGCAACTTAAACTTATAAATGTTGTGACTCATAAGCTTTTACTCTCAACACTAATGAGCAAACAATAAGTTGCAACCCAAACGATGATTAGTCATTCCATAACTACTCCATTTAAGTTTCCTAAGGGTAGTTCCTATCCACTCATCTTGCAAGGTCGCCGAGCAAGACACCATAGGGACCATCCCCATCATGCTAGGTCGTCTTCATAGCTCGTTAAGTTTTGGAAACGATTCGACGAGCGTACGTGGCAATAGGCAGCGTGTATGTGTGTGATTTTATTTATTTTTTAATTTGGGATGAGATGATGACGGGGGTATGATAGGGAGGGGTAGTTCTTGGGTGTTTCTTGGAGAGAGAAAGTTGATGTGGCAATCAAAACGAGGGGATAACGAGTTCAGGATAGGAAGAGGCCTAAGAAACAAAATCAAGACCTACCCGCCAAAGACCAAAGAAATTTGAGGTCAACTAGAATCTTCATTATTCCTTTGATACAAGGAAATTATATTTAATCAGATGGCCAAATAAAACAATCATCAAAAATCTCAAAACCCCAATTGGTTCCTCTCTCAAACATGAAAAACCTCAATATTCTCATCATCATCTTTATACTATCTTTATACTTCCCTTTTTTCTCTTTAGCCATTGATACTCTTACATCTTCTCAACCACTAACCATAAACCAAACTCTAGTATCTAAGGGTGACGTTTATGAACTAGGCTTTATCAATCCAGCCAATAAAGGTAACTTATATATAGCTATTTGGTACAAAAACGTTGAACCAAAAGTATACGTTTGGGTTGCTAATAGAGACAACCCCATTACTTCATCAAACAGTACATTAACTATAGGC
>JAOXNX010000028.1:208579-221200 GCA_028566075.1 Solidago caesia
TAATTGTAAAATCCAAAATTGCACCTAAATAACTCAAAAAACAATCACCATGTAAAGAATAATCAATGGTTGAGATTAATTTAAAAAGTTTTAGGGGTTCCTAAAATAACTTTTCACTATATATATATATATATATATATATCTGTGTGTGTGTGTGTGTGTGGTGGTTTTCTTGTGAGAACATCCTTAAAAGTGAGAACTGCGTGAGAAAACTCAAAAACTTTATTTTGATGCATTATAAGTCCATAAAAGTAACATAATGTATAACTAATTATTATTATTTAAGTGTTTAACAACACGTTGATCCATTAAAATGGAGAAAATCACACTTTTTGTTTTTTACATCCATCTTGGATGCATAAAATAAAAAATGTGATTTTGTCAGTTTTCACTGATCAATTTGTTGTTAAACACTTAAATAATGATAATTTATTTAAATTTATTTTTGCTTTATAATTTTGAACATCCAAACAATTGGTTAAATATGTTATATAATGCTGTAATTTGTAAAGATAAAACGATACGATATGTGAGATAGTTTAGTTAATAAATTAATTAGTTTAAATAACAACACATGCGTCTACAAACTTGTTTTGTAAATGTACAGTATCATTAAACAATTGGTTAAATATGTTATATAATAATGGTGATTATTATTATTATTGCACTTTAATACATTTACCCGTTGTATATATGTATTACATTGTTGATGATTAGTATGTTAATTATTTTATATTTGGTTTTGTACTTGTTTATTTAAATAAACGAGGGATGGGAAAACATAGTAGATAGAATACGATATGAATGAAAGGACGTCGATGAAAGGACTTGTCAAGTGTGTAAACTTTTGATTTGGTAGCCTAATTATGAATATTATGGCTGGCAGGACACCCATTTTATTTTTATTTTTATTTATTTTTACTTTATTTCAGTTACTTTCAGTTTTGATTCTATATACTACAATCTAAGAAAAAAGCAACCTAATCCCAAACCAAACCACTCTCCTGAGTCCTGAACAACTTTGTATTTCACTGATGCATCCAAGAATTATATTTTTAAGAACCTCAAAATAAATACATTTGTTGCTCACTTTTGGACTTCCCCTGTTGAGTTATGTGTCGTAAATTGTAATCCATCAACTTATAAAAGTACTCGTAATGCCTCCGTTCATCATTAACCCTTGAAAAATCTCTCCCAAATAATCACCAATCCCTTACAACATTTTCAATACATAACTAACCCATAATTAATCTGAGACACACAATTCTACACTTTAAGTATATACTCACGTGAGGGAAGGAAAAAAACAAAAGCCAACATACAGACTCGTTATACCCATAACTAGTCCCTCCATAAAAAAACCAATATCGAGTCAGCCTTGACGGTGTTGACTTGTTATCAGAGCAATGACGAACGGACGATGAGTGGATAACAATGACATTGGGACCCCTCAAATGTTATATGTGTAAGTTATAATCCTATAAAAAAATAAAAAAAATTCTCTTATTAATTTTCCTAATGCCATAACTTCTTTTGGTTTGATGACACATTAGTTTGTAATAATTTGTTTGTAAACCTAGCCTTTCATTAAAAAACAATATAAAGTTGTTTGGTGAATGAAAACTTAATACATTAATATTAATATCAATAATTAAGCTTTTTTTATAAAAAATAACAGTAGCAAAATACTCCATAAAATCCAAATTTGGAGCGAACACCAAGAAAACTAAAAACTTTTTGCTTAAAAAGGGCCTGGTGGTAAATGTACGTTTCGAAATCCCAATGGAAAGTGATGTAACTTAATTAGTGCATAAGCTCTCTTGAGCGGTATTTTTACAATGCAGGTGGTTGGTTTACTTTGAGTGCTGACATAATACGATGCCAAATAATTAAGCCCACTAGACGATGCTCTTATACTTTGTCAAACATAATCATTATTGGAGTGTCGTGATCAAGGGATTATATTCAATTATTTCTGCTTTCCCTTTTCAATTAATGCATCATTTATAGGTTTGCTTTCTACTACTCTTGGCAAAGATGATGGTCGTCACCTTATAAATAAGGAAATAAAAACAAGGTTTCATTCTAAGTATTCATGTAGATTATGAATAGGAATATGATAGTTTTCCGTTTTAATAAAAGTTAAAACACAGAATTGGAGAATATTTGATCGATATATGATGTAATGCAAATTTCATGAATGTACTTTTATAATTATTGGTAAATAGAAGGGATTCTAACCACTTTTGGGGCCTAAAACAAAACTCTTAAATTGGCATAAGTGTTAACATTACCGTTAAAACGAAATAATTTTTTTTTTACTAGCAGACGGTTATAGGGATCAACCCATTTCGTCTTCACCTTGTCACCAAACCATAGTGTCGAACCAACACGCCAAACTGATGAGCCCGTGCTATGCGGCATCGGTTGACAAAGTCTCGTCAGTGCCAAACCGACTAGCCTGTTGAGAGATGGCCTTACAAACTTAATCATATATAGTCACCTTTTAGAAATGCACATTTGTAGCGTATATAATAAGTAATTTAATTTAATTTAATCTGATCGAATGGAAAAGAAATAAGATAAAAGGAATTTAGGAAAGGTGGACAGATGGGGTTTAGGGTGTCCTGTTCACAGAGGACCTTATTTAATATTTTGTAGTTTGTAGGATGCTGACACCGGAGATATCATTCAGCTTTATTCATTAACATCCATTATAAAATAACAAAAATCCATAATATTCTAACCACCCCCATTTTTTTTATTTTAGTTTTTGTCATTGTTATCGTACTTTAAGTTTTTAATAATAATTAAGTTTTGTTGCAAGTTGCAACACTTATCATTCTATTGTTTTTCGGAGAAGTTTTTGATACAATATTATTCATCGTATCCAAAAATTGACCTGCAGGCTTATAACTTCTTCCACATAATCGATCAGATAGATCGAGCATGTACAAAAGATTTTAATTAGTTCATTTTCACAAAAGCGGGCCACGAGATTGTCCAGTGTGGGTAAGCGACTTAATTACATACATGACTTAATTTTTTTTATTTATTACCCCATTATATATCTATATATTACGCTTCAAGCATGCATATATGCCTATCAATTGATTTATTTACTTTTTGAGGTATACAAAGTCCAGGGTCTCAGCAAGACAAAGAGGGAAATTCTAAAGGGCATCGTGTTCATCACTTGTTGGAATATATGGAAGAGTCGGAATGACAAGAAGTTTTGCTAATGGTGAGTCAACATTGACAAGATCATCTGGGAGATTAAGTCTATTAGCTTTTTTTGGTATAGAAATAGAAGGAAAGACATTGTTACTAGTTTGGAAGAGTGGCTCAATTTTGATATGTTGTAAATAGGTTGGATTTGGCCTTACCACTTGTTGGTGGTGAGGATTTGTGAATGATAGTCAATTTTCAAAAAAAACATATGATTAAGATCATACTTGTGACATTCTTCCAAAAAGTGAGGCTGACGATGATCTCCACCTTTGTTGAGGCTGCTCCACTTGCTTCAAGGGTGTGTTGAAGTAGTAGTGTCAGCAATGTGGATGTGTTGCATAACCAGTAAGCCAACACCATCATTACTATCCTGGAGTCCTTTAACACACAAAGTTTAAAATGAGCTTCAATTCTCATATTGTGGATCTACCAAAGCACGAGAAAACATCTGAAGTACTTAGCTGAAGCAATGAATCAGGTCAAACACGGTAATTCTTTCAACTTCAAACGACCTCCAATGAAGAAGGCTTTTGTATATCAAACAAGCAGCAACTGGTTTGCCAATCCAGAATCCAAGATCTTGTGTGATACACTTGATAGGCAGATCCTGGTTCTCCTGAAAATGGAAGGTAAACAACAAATTAGAAAAAAAAGAAAACATACATTAGAAATAGCATCAATTAGCTTCCAAGAATACAATTTTGCAGAATTCACTAACGTAGTCACTTACTTGTTGCTTTCGTTTAAGGACTTTTGTGGTTTCTCCTAGGACTTGGGCTCTCTCGAATTAGACAAAACATTTGCGGATTTGCCGTCTCCCAAAACACATGAAAAAACACAAGGGATATTCAACCTCTTCCTCTGAACTTATCTTTTGGAGTCTATGCAAGCACATTTAAGTATACTTACAGGTGTAGCCACCCTTGCTTCTCCATTTCGAGCACTCCCATTTTCTGGAGTTCTCTGTAAATTCATCAAAAGAAGAATTAGGAAAGGTGATACATGAGCAACAAAAATTAACAAAAATATCAGATTAATATATTTTTTGTCTGCTACCTGAATAATCATAGTTCTTGGTCGTGTAGATAGAGATTTTCCAAGAGAAGCTTATATGAATTATAGAGATTTTGATCTTGGAATGAATGACAAAAGTGGAGGTAACACTACAAGTTTCGAGACGGCAAGAAGTTCATGGGGAAGACGATACTACAAAGATGAATAACTTAGACTGGGTTCATAATTCCATTGGAAGGTTTTGATCCAAATAAATGTACTCATTATAAATAATCTACAGAACATAAATAACTTGGACTGGGTTCATATCTAAACTACATAATTGAAGTACAACAACATATTTATTCGAGTCTTCTTGTATATCAATACACTGTAAGAAAAAAACAAGACTGGTACCTAGTCTATTTCTTTTGATCAAATGTGATACATATTATGTATGCTTTGAGCTTTTTAAGTTCTAATGTGGCACTTGGTTTGTACCCAATATAAAAAATGTGTCTCTAGAGCATGAGTGTATGTACTAATCTATGGAACGATCAACGACATAGCACATATCCCTGATTTAGGCTCCGAGTGATCTCTGCAAATATTTCTATCATTTTCCAACACTAAGAGGTTGACAATAAAAAGAAATCAAAAACCTTTACAACAAATTTATAAACCTCATCTGAAAGACAGTGGCACACGATACAGAAATGCTAGAATTTAATGTTGTAAAGAGTGAAGTACCCCTGGAGGCAGATCTCATATATATACAGCATGCATGTATTAATAGATAAGAGAATTCATACCAATGGAAGAAAAAATACGCTCAGTTTCAGACTTCATACATCATGCTTCTATCAAAATACTATGATAGCAGAAGTGAACTCTAGGTTTTGAACTAGAGGCAAGGAAACAAATATAATGCTGACAATTGACCAACATAATTTATACAGATGGCAACACCGAGGGTCCACTGGACTAATTAACGGGTCAAAATTGGTCCGGGTCATAATACGTAATTTATAAGCTCTATGTAATTTTAGAATTTGGGTCAAAAGTAGTTATTTTGAAGTTCGAAAATCAAAATTGTTCACACTGAATTGGGTTTGTCCGCCCATCAAACGATTTAAGATAATACAAATTTTAAAGCAGACGATGTTATAAGCATTTGATTTTTGATTGCCCTTCAGGTAAATATTGACTGGTTCAACCAATTAGACATCTTTCCTCATAGCCAGATTTATCGACTTACCCATTTGATCTGTCATGATTAACTACACCCGAATTGACTGTGTTTCATATAGAATGGTTGAAAGTTGAAACTGTTACCTCTTATTATATACAACAGGTACATATCAAGTTGATATAAAATGAGCACATCCTTTCTAAAGACAAAATGATTCAGTGTCTCTCCTTTCTTCATATAAGGTGCAAACTTGCTCTTATTTCAATTTGTAAATAATGCAGGCAAAGATATCCCTCCCATAGACTTGTAAAACCTTCTGTGTGCACAAGCAAAGAGCAAAGGTAGAGAATGCACAAAGGGCAGAAACACAGGGTCAACTGTTGAACAAGAAAAAACCATGCGATTTCAGGAAATCCAGAATGATACTTACAAACAAGAATTTAGCCGAAAATATAAATTCCTAACGGACATTCATTTTTCAAGACTAGATATTAAGTAGCTAATCATATACAACATACCATGGTTTATCCATCAAAAACAAACGCAGCAATCAATCAAAGATGCACATTTTTTTCAGTCGTAATATTCATATTATTAATTATTAATAAACTTATTAATTATACGGATTATAATTTAATTTAACTAAGATTAATAAAAATATAATGCAACCAGACAGATGACATAGATATTGACCAAACTGACTCCATGAATCTTAAATCTCTTGATCAACACAAGTCAACCCATCATGACAACTTACCTGCAACAACAGCAACATAGTACAAATGGCTTGGTTTGTTCAGGTTAAAGTCTATTCTGGAAACAAACCTCACTTGCTAAACTGAAAAATAAAAACAAACTTGGGAGAATTGGTGGCTAAGAATAATTGTACAGCGATATGCTTTTATCATCCGATACACTTGCAAGTAGACTCCCTCTAACTCCAACACTCGTGGCTTCAAACTTCACTCCCCAAACCTGGTCCGAGTGATTAGTCATGGTCTGGACTGCCGCCCTCATTTTAGGGTCCCACAACTTCACAGTCCTGTCGCTAGAGCCTGATGCAATTGCTGCACCATCTGGGCTCACATCAACGCTCAAAACCCAACTAGAGTGACCTGACATCGAAGAAAACAGTGTCTTTCCTTCTGCATCATACATATGGATGCGCTCATCGTCTGAGCCCGAAACAAGAACTCGTGGGTCTAGAGGCGAATAAGCAAGAGAACGGACAGGCATTGTGTGGCCATCAAGTTGGTGAAGAAACTTTGCGCGTTGTACGTCAAACACAGAAATAGAACCGTCCATGGACCCACACGCCAGCTGTCTTCCACTAGGACTCCATGCAACTGAAAGAACAAACTTCTTGTTGCTGCCTTTATCAGATGGCTTTGAGCCTTCTGGACGAGGAATAGATAAAGTTGCAACCAGCTTCCATTCAGCAGTATTCCATAGTTTGACAGACGCACTGCTTCCTCCAGCAACAGCAAGAGTGGTACCCTGTCAAACACACATTAATTGATTTAAGTTACCAGTTTCTTAAAAGCCACTAATTGAATTAGTCTAATTCCGTCGCTAAGGGAAGTCATGTATAGAGTGTCCTCATAAACTTAAGAGGTGTTTAGTTTTGTCATATGGGATGAATATAGGTATAAGAATTGGTACGAGGAAGAACAAGATTGGGTTTATTGTCAAACACACCCCTAAAAACCAACTCCTTAATTATATTCAGACAACATAAATAACCAATACCACTAGTGTGTGGAGTACAGGAGAGGTATTTATGATTTGGACAGTCCTACCCCTACCCAAGGGCAGGGTCGTTCAACTCTGGTTATCGTTCCGTGTTCCTAAACCCTCAAACAAAACACACCTAAATTATCAAAAGAAAAGGCTACTAGCAAGAACTTATTATTAGGTAAGCCTTTTGAAGTATAGCAGGAAACAATTTTATTTTTTTACATACTTGACATTGTCACACAATTTATATCGTAGGAATAAAATATATATAAATATGAGAAAAACAAATAATGAGATGGAGATTGAGATTGAGATTGAGATGAAGATACCCTGGGATCGAATTGCATATGCCAGACTTCAGAAGGAGGGGCTTCAAGAGTAGCAATAGTATTATTAGATTCAACATCAAAGACACGTATAAAGCTATCGATTGATGCTGATGCTGCTATCTTCCCAGATGGGTGTGCAGCCACCGATATTACACCCAAACAGTGGCCCGTGTTTGTACGGACGAGGGTCAGGTCTTCCGGGTTCCATAGCTTGACTGTCTCGTCTAGAGATCCGGTTAGAAGAAGTCCAGGGGATTTGTCAGTGGCCGGGACCCAGGTGCAAGCCCACACGCAGTCTGGGTGTGATGTTTCCAACGATCTTAGCCATGCTACCTTCATTGCTGCTTGTAATTTGCTTTCTTTTCTTTTCTTTTCTTTTCAAAAGTATATAACCCTAAACACAAACAGTCCGACGGAAGAAGCCGGAGGGAAGAGGGAGGGTGGAACTATTTTTTATTTTTTAGATTGACTAATAATGAAATGATAGAGAGGATGCTACTGCTGCTAGTTTATTTTCCAATTCCAATATCATACATACGGCCATACGGGAGTCGGGAATGGGAAAGGTAGATAAAAGAAAGAAACCCAAGATAGAAAACAAAGTGGGCTCAATTCAAATATAATAGGACCACCCAGTTTGATATAATTAATATAAGCCCGTATTATAAAGAAGCCCACTACTCCAGTCCAATGGTGGTGATGCATTGCCGACATGTCGTTATCCTCTGGAAGGAAGGAAGGAAGGAAGGGAAGGAAGCTTTAGCTTAGCTAGGCTAACCACCGTCCACCCACCGACGTTTATCTCTCAACCCGCCACCTCATCATCCATTCTTGTTCTTCAGCTGCCACGTTATATGCCATATATTTTCTTTGACAAATACACACACATATATATATATATATATATATATATATCTATGTTTTTTCTTGACAGTTCCTGCTTCCTTCCTTCCTTCATATTAACAGTACTAGAATAGAATGTTTGTTAATCATCATCGATCGAACAATTCCGAAGAAGAAGAAGGAGATAAAAATGGTAATAATTTAGTTGTGGATATTTACCCTCTCCGTAACTATTACTTCACTTCAAAACCACCACTAATTTCTTCATTCAAGGATGATGGTGATGATCAAGAAAGCTTAGCTGATCGTGCCCTACGTCTCAAATCCAAGTATATATAATTAATCATAATTAATGGAGTATTATGTAGTTCATATATATTTCTGAATTTGCATATATAAATATATATAACTGTTTTTTAATTAATTGATTAATGTTTGACTATTAATAATGTATGTATATATGTATGTATTAGTTATGATGTTCATGGAATGAGGACTTGTGTTGAGGCTGTCATATTGGTACGTACGTACGTAATTAATCTTTTAAAAACTTTATTAATTTGAGGTTCAACATATATATATACACTCGATCGATCGATCGATCTGCTATACTATTCGGATATTAACTAAACCAATAATTAATATATAGCTATCAAAACAACTATCCAAACACAATAACCCAACGTGACAACTTAGACTATTTCTACGTTTTTATGCAAGTAACGACTAATTGTTAAAGTTCACAAGGCTGGCTTAAGGTAAACAAAAAATATTTTAATTTGCTCCTAAAACAAATTGTGAGTTTTTCACTCCAGATTGAACTATATATAATTAGTTTGTAAAAATTTTAACCCTCACTCTTAAATTTGTAATTTTTTAAGTTTGACTCTTAAATTTGTAACATTTTTAAATTTTCATTCATAGTTAAATTTGTTGGGAATTGAACTTAATTAATTTCACTCTTTTAGATGAGCAAGAGTTTTTTGGTACTCCACTTTGTCAATTTTAATTTGGGTTACCTTTAATGACAATATACCTTTAAAAAACACACATAATTCTTTGAGTTCATACTATTTAGTCTCTCAAATTAAACATCATGTTGGAATTATGGTCAAAAAATTTTCCTTTTGTCTGCATCTAAGAATTTTTAACATGAACATGTACTTGGATGATATCTGTAGGTGAGTTTGAGACTTTACATCTTTTTTTTTTGTGTGTATTGAAACTGCTAATTAAATCAGGTAGAACTGTTCAAGCATCCTCATTTGTTGTTGCTTCAAACCAAAAACTATGTTTATAAGCTTCCTGGTGGCCGCTTACGACCAGGTGAATCAGGTGACAGACTATCTTCTTGATCTTAAAGTTAAATCGCTGACTATATATTAAAAAAAAGAAGAAAAAGCATTGTTATGTCCATGTATTTGTACGTACATCGAATGTTTACAGCTAATATACCCTGTAGATGTCGACGGCATGAAGCGTAAACTATTAAGCAAACTATCTGCTGCTGCTGCTGATGATGATGATGATAGCCACCGAACTGAATGGAAGGTATATATATATGTGGTTTTAGTGTTGAATTTTCAGTTTATTATCTTGTTGTGCGAAGTAACGTACATAAATGAATGAATGCGCTAGCTAATTAATATCATATCTTTAGGTTGGTGAATGTATTGGAACATGGTGGAAATCGGATTTCGAGACATTGCCTTACCCATTTTTACCTTCAAGTGGTAAATCTCCCAAGGTGAGGTGAATTCACCGACTATATATATATATATATTATTAAGCTAGCGGGGGGTTTTGATGCATGCACGAATTGAATTGAAGATGGTAATATCTATATTTTTGGGTATGTATGTAGGAGTGCACTAAGCTCTACCTTGTGAAGTTGCCACCAAGTCGGGAGTTTGTTGTGCCTAAAAATTTCAAGTTACTAGCTGTTCCAATGTGCCAGCTTCACCAAAGTTCCCAGGTATATTATTTATATTATATTATATGTTCATTTCTTTTCTCTCCATCAGCTAGCATTACAACTTGTGTTTATAATTAATTAATTAATATGGTCGTATCATTTCATGCTTCAATTCTACACATGAATTGTTACAACAAAAGCTTATTATAAGTGTCTTTAGTATTATCGGTCTAATTTTGGATAATACAAATCCTTAAAAATGGATCATATTTTATTCATCATGGTTTAACTCGGTTTTTCGATGCTTTAAAGGAAGTTCTTTGGAAATTAAAATCAGCAAATTCCATAAAAGGGTAACCTTTTAACCTAAATTTTCTGAAGAAGGTAACTTATTTAGACTTCATTTATTTAAAGGATTGCGTTATCAAAATTCAACCAAAAAAGGAAATATCGTTAGTTTCATCCATTAAATGCAACCGTGGCCTAATACGTCATTAACAATTTCACATGGACTCTTGCGAAAACTCATCTACGGCCCGGGAAATCTCTTGTGTGTCAAAATTGATCATTAACATATTTTAGGTAACTTTTTTATGGAACTTTCCCAATTAAAATTGATCATATGGCTTAATCAGTATATTGCTATGACTTGCAGACGTATGGATCGGTAATAGCTGGGATTCCGCAACTACTCTCAAGGTTCTCTATCAACATGATACACACTTGAGTTACCGCATACTACAATGGATATATGGTTCTATGCACAAACAAAAAACAAAATGGATATACGATGAACGGTTTCTATCTAACTTTCCTTTTATAAAATAGAGCAGACGCAATACGATAGCCTTTGTTTTTTTCCAGCGTGGATTGGATCGGATCGGGTCGGGTCGGGTCGGATCAGGATCCTCTACTCGCGTGCCCAAACCAATAGGTAAACATGGATGCGCTAGTTAAGTGTCTTGGTTATAGTCGAGGATTGTTTTCTGTTCCTTTTCTTTTCTATTCGTATTTTGTGTGAGATATAGAAAAATCAATATTGGGAAGTACTCCTGTTTGTATGCACATGTATGCTGTAAGATATAATAATGTGTATGTAAATATAGATTGAGAGAGATAAATCTTCATATCTAATGTTATAATTTTTTTTTTCTTATATCTAATTCAAAGTGGCATGTTATTATTACTTAAATATTCATATTTCATATGGCGAAGACATAGTCTTCTTTTTTTCTCTTAAATAAAAGCCTCAATGATGCCAAGCGTGAGGGAATGTTAAACGTTTGGTAATTTCTCCTCTGACCAAGATAAAAGATCCCTTCTTTATTCGGTGAAAATGCTACATAACTGATTATACTATTAATTGTCATTAGAGGGATTTTTTACATGATGTATTGTTACTTCGACAAAGAAACCTGTTAGACTGCCTTAATAGATTGCTAATAGATGACTATGGACTTCTTAAACACTTAGAAAGTGTGAGAAAACGGAATCAAAATGAATCAATCGCTTGGTTGGGATCGCCTATGGGGGGAAATTTCTTAGCTTTCTTAGGCACGGAGACGTCATGGGGGCATCGTGGGGGAAGGCTTCATGTGGAAGACGAGCTAGATGAGCCGTTTGTGGGGCCGGTTTGCGTTTGCGTTTTTATATATATAAATATTTTTTGGTTTATACATGTGTGTGTGTCTGTGTGTTGTGTCTTGTGGCAGGGAAGAAGGAAGAAGAAAATATGCAGATGGGAATCACAGATGGGAATCACTGGGAAGAAGATATAAATTAAGTGTTAGTTTATGTATAAACTAAAACCGATTAATTTAAACTAACTTGTAATATTACATAAATATTAGAGATTTTAATACATTGTATTTTTTTCATCCGGAAAATTTTCGTTTGTGGACAATTCTTACAAAAAAAAAAACAACATTGTTAAATGAATTTACATTGCAAACATTTGACAAGGAAACCAACTATTTCTCTACAAAATAGCAAAACTTTGCTTTCATAATGGTTAAAGTTTAGATTGGAACAGCAAAAAAAAGCAGAAACAGATGCCGTAAGTCCTTAAATGTCACTTTAGAGCTAATAAGAGTTATAAAGAAGTAACAACTGCTGTAAAACATATCTCCAACTACGGTCGAAACCAAAGATTATTTCTCTTCTAAAGTCGAATTATAATCTCCGTTTTAGTTCTATATCTTATTTAACTCTCCATTGCAACACGTAGGTAATAATACTAATTTTATTTTTTTTAGAACGACATAAATTATATAAAAAATGATCTACTAGCAAGGTACTAGAGATCACCAAAGAACAAGAAGTCTAAAGAAAAGATACAACAAAATACAACGAAGAAAAAACTACATGACAAAGTAACAAAC
>JAOXNX010000028.1:221300-234201 GCA_028566075.1 Solidago caesia
ATCAATTACTTTTACATTCACCACCACATCACCACCGCCGCCCGCACCGCCGCCACCACCAACGCCACTGCCGCCGCCACCATCGCCGCCGCATCACGCGGGCATGGGTCTATTTTTTTAAAATTGGGATATAATATGAGTACAAAAGTTATATTATATCGAATGTGATGTGACGTTTTTATGTCACGGACCGACTATATAGACAGGACAGGGAGCAGATACGCAACATACCATATATGGATCAGCTCACTTTGCCATCATCAAAGCATACCTACCTACCTACAGCATTGTGTTTCATAAACTAAATATAACTTGAATCTCATCAATCATTCGAAAAAGCTAGTTCATCAGAATAGCATCCAATACTCCTTAAAAAAGGCATAAAGCCTCATGCTTGAATTCTCAGAATGATATTATTGTAAAGCAATTAATCGGCAGGCAACCATCTGATCTTAAATAATTAACGGATGAAGACATATCGCTAGCCAGCCAGACATACAACATACATCTATCTTCCAAATTGCAGCCCAGACAAGATGATAGTTGACAAGAAAATAACTTGAAAAAAAGTACAATACAATTGAACAAAGTGATTGCATTAAGGATTTTTTTTTTTTCTTCTCCCTATTCATAATATGTAATTCCAACAAATTTATAATTTGCTCATTGAAAACAGAATCCCATTAATTAATTAAATAGATATCATTATCAAAGAGTTCACGTATTGAAATTGTCAATGTACTATGCTAGTTCCATAAATTATCATAGATACATTTGTTAGTATGTATTTATGAAATTATCATAAATTATCTATGAAACATTGTCACAAAATAATGTACACTTACTGCTTTAAAATCAAGTATTGACAACTTTTAGCACTAATCATGAGAATGGCTAACTGGTATACATGTTACAAGCTGTATTTGAACTCACCTGAAGAATCAAGTTAAAATTGTGTTCGTGTGTATATATTAAGAAAGAAGCGACACTCATAAGCTGAGTTTTGTTCTCCACATCTCTCCAATAACTTTTTTAGGTGTAGGATCATCCGGTCCTCTATCTCGTTGTCCTGAGGTGAAGTACAACCATCCATCCCAGAACCCGACCAATGTGGTTTTCACACGATAAGGAAGCTTCCCAATGACCGACCATTTCTGCAAAATAAAGATTTTACATCAGCGGCATGGTCAAGTTCTCAATCACAAGTTCAGAAACAACTATATTACTGTCACTATACAATTTGTACCTCAACGTAATATACATTTCACGAGTAACATAAAACAAATCAAGGAAATGATTCATACACGTTTAGGAAATTTCAAAAACATTTTGCTCATCACTATACACACCCTTAACCCATCCATATAGATATCACCTTTTGCTTGCAAGTAAAATAATTAAGCCCGAGAAGGGAAGATTCGGAGAATCAGAGATAGTGACAGAAAACGGAATAACAACTAATTCTGCCAGATGAAGAAAGAGATGGAAACAGCCTATCCAGCAAGAGTTCAACTAAAGTTCTGTTCTATCCGCCTTTTTCCCCCCATATTGTCAACCTAACACTTCAATCAGCCAGAGCCAGCTTACTGTTTTTAGTAAAACTCCAAAGTCACTATTCAAATACCTTAACTAAACTAACCAGACTCAACATAATAAATTCAAGAACTCATTTGAACTTAAAAAGAAAGAGTTGCAACTGCCATGGGTAACACGCGTTGGAGGAAGTAGCATATGTTGAACCAGCCTTCATTAGTTTGTATGATATCTTTCCTGACGAGTTTTAATTGGGGGTTAAATTGATGATGACCATACCAATGAGTTCCCCGTGATCTCTAAAACATTATGATCAAGCCAGCTATTCATTCCCATGGCTCTAAATTCTTATGAATTACAAAACTGAAGCTTTTGATAAGATTAATAGATTATATGTTTTCTTTCATTTTACTTATCTCTACGTTGGGGCTAAAAATGTGACGATTATGCCACCAAAGTCATTCACACGGCTCTAAGTCTATTAGATGAATAACCTATCATGGATTAGTCACAATGATTTGACATGATACTGGATTGTACATAAGACTGATACAGGCTCAACAGCAAAAAGAACAGGGAATGATTATAAACCTGAACTGGACAAGATAGCGAAATCGTGTGTAAACCTGTGTGTTTTAATACTTAATTGCTATATAACTTTATAAGCTTCAAAACTCAGCTTGGACAAGAAAGGAGCGGAAACAGAGTCAAATCAGAAGAATCGACAGCTGGGCCAAAAACTGCCTATGATCTTCCAACATTTTGGAGATCTGATCTTCTATTTCAACCCAAGGGATAAGGTTTTTTGAATCTTCAAAGCATATTCCGGGCGACCTTGGCGATTTTGGTAGACAAGAAGAAGAGAAGAAGATCAAGCTTCAACTTTTTCAATCATGAATTAGGTTCAGGGTTACTCTTTCAGTTTCCATAGATAGAAATATGATTTCCCAATACTTCGTGTAAAGTTTTGATTGTTTAAACCCCAACTGTGTGGGGGTAATCCTTCATTATTCACATGAAGAAGAGAAACTCTGGCATTTAGAGTTTCTATTTATGCTCTTGATCATTGATATATTAATAACATTGTGCAAACCATTTGGGTTATATTTTTTAGTTTTCCATTGAACCATATTTCTCTTGCCATGACTGGTTCATTCCTATCATGCTGGCCAACTTTGATTTTGCATTGTTCATTCATAGATGTTCATTACTTTGTGTGTTTTTAATATGAGACTAGACCAGGTAATTGGGTTACGACTTATTGCTAATTGGATATAAAGGTGTGTGCGATTGCATGAAGCTGGTCATCTAGTTCAACTGGTATGAGTTTATTGAATAGGTTAAATCTCATACTGGTATCGACTATCCTTGATGCTGAGGTGGTAGCCTATGTAGGTTTAGATATCGGGACCAAAGAGTCTAATTTGAACATAGATGTATTTTACGATCATCAGCATTGAACCCCACTAGAGGGATTCTAATTTGACTGAATACCTTCGTCATCACCATCTTATCCTGCTGCTATTTACATTTAGTTTAAGTAGCTTAAATCTACTTTGACGCAAATCAGAACTTCTTTAATAGGCTAAATAATAATAACAGTTGAGCATTGGAAGTTTATATGCTTCGTTCTTGGAGAAATTCGACACTTGCCCAAAACTAACTATTACACGATAGCTACACTTGCCTACTCGTTTACTAATCCTTAACTTAGGTAAAAATCTTCTAGTAAACTTACGCGCCATTAGAGTAGTAGTGAAACGAGTTGAAATGCTTTAGTTTGTGGTAGGATTAAAAGAGCTGTAGTTTTCTTTTGTGGCTCACTTTGTTAACATGCTTGGAGATCTATCAACATAATTCTTTTTCAGAAAACAAAAATTAGCATAACGGGATGAAAGATTCAAAGTTGCTGATATTTTCACAGAGATGAGTGATGACACTCTAGGCATATTTCTAGCAAGTACCGAGGGTGGTCCAAATTTAAAGTGAAAGCATGCGAATGTCACTTCAGTCATCCACAGATCCCAAACAAATAAGTAATTAAAATACATCTTACCAAAGTATCCAATTGAAACTGGAAGACTTCGCCAACCAGGATCATCTTCTTGGTTTCCGGGTGTTTCTCCGTAGTGCCACCGGCAATAATAATAGAATTGTTGACAACTGCCCAAGCAAACTCTATGTGTGAGTCAGGCTTTGGCATGGAAGGTAAAACCTTCCACTTCATCTCATCATCTAACATGTAAACATCACTATATACTACCTGTCTCAATTACAAAGCTTTTATCAGAAAAAGGTTGATATTCTCTTAAAGAACATCAAATCACTTAAGGTTGACAAGGTCACAAACACCCAGATCAATGGAGATACCAACTATCAACAAAAACATAAGTTAGAGCTAGGGGTGTCAATGGGTTCGGGTTCGGGTTGGCGGGTTGAAAATATCCAACCCGACCTCATATTAAAATCCGGTTGGAAATCTCAACCCGAAACTGCCAACCCGTCAACCCGAACCCAACCCACCAACCGGAAAAATTTGGGTTGGCGGGAGAGTTTCGGGTTAGTGAGTCAAATGGGTTGGTGGGTTAGCGGGTTGATTTCGGGTCAAACAGGTCATATGGCTTGTGGGTTGGTGGGTTGATTTCAGGCCAAATGGGTTGTGGAGTTGACGGGTCAAATGGGTTGGTGGGTCGACCTATTAACAAAAATTACATAAATTTAAAATATTTTCGGGTTGGCGGGTCGACCTGTTAACCCGAAGGGTGACCAATCCGACCCGAAAAAAATCAGGTTGCCGGGTCGAGATTTCACAATCCTAACCCGATTTTTTTGGGTCGGGTTTCGGGTTGGGTCGAGTACTGACAGCCCTAGTTAGAGCTATTTTAGAAAACTCACCTTTGGACACACAAAAAAAAAAAATAACGCCAAAAAGAAGTTAAGTTGCTTAGATAGTTACATTATAGTACCCTTAAACTATCCCTCATTGAATTCCCCATCAGTTGGAAGTAATTGATTTGGTTTTCAAAGTCAGCATATGAGAAGTAGTAGAGAGCAAAGGGGGTACAAATACGGAAACCAAATTACCTCGTTTCTACGAGAACATTTGAATATAGGCGAATTTGGTTTGGCCATAAAATCACCTTCTTGACCACCAATCATATATAACCGGTCATCGACCACAATACAAGCCCTAAAACAAAATATAGAGATGCAAAAATATATCAGTTTATGTATTATAAGATATCAGAATTTGAAGACTTTACTAAATATGTTGCAAAAACATCTTCAAATGACAAAATGCAGCAAGTGATCAATAACAATATAATCACACAATGATGGAGAAATGAATTAACGAAAAATCTAGTTACTCCAATGTGATACCATGGGTTTGACAATCTTAGATATAGTTCATTTGTGGAATGGATTTGTTCTATAGGTTAATTCATTTAGTTAAAGTATTAATCCATGCATTATCCGCAAATTAAGGTTATGACTCAAGAGTGAAATACACAAGTTAATTCCCAGATCTGATTTCAGTATTTCGAAGTATTGAAACGACCCATCTTGAGGAGCATCCGCAGACTTTTACATGATACATTTGAAAGACTATATCTTTACAAGGGTTTGATAGAACTGATGTGATCCCTAATGCTAACAATGGTAGGTGCCTTGTATGTTGGACCAGCCACTTTCCTACAAGTAACTGAAGATACATATAGCAACTGCAATGAGATACCTGTGAGGTCCACCACGAGGTATGGGCATTTCAGTTCGCCATTCCTTCTCCAGAACTTTCCCATCCTTGACGGCAATGCTCCAATGATCTACTCCTACTGTATATCGATCTTCTTTGCTGCCCCCCATCACATGGAGTCTACCTCTCCAAAGTTGAGTTGCCGGTGCATACCTGACATTAACACATGGTAATATGTTGAGTATGTTCTCCAATAATACAACATGTTGTTTAAACACGAAAAGAGTAATCTAAAAAGAATCCAACAATTAAGTGAAATTATTCCAAGGGGTATTTTTTTTGTGATCAAAGTAGATACCTAGGGACTGGCAAAGGGGGCATGTCCTGCCATTTCTTGGTCTTGGTGTCTAGCACAAATGTATGTGCGGTTGGGCCTCTACACTGTGGACCATATTGTCCAGTGACAATATAAATATATCTTCCATCTGTCACCATTCCTAAATGTGAATGCGCCATTTCTTTTGGCATATCAAATCTACCTCCCCATGTGTTGCTTGTAAAATTGTAAACATCAACATGAGAATGAACCTGCCAAGCAAACAAGGGGTTGGATTAGCGTTTGTGGAGATTGTAACGGCGAAAAAGTGAAAGTTTATGAAAAAGGAAAGAATTTCTGACAAGATCAATAGTTCCATATCCAGCAAAAACAAAGAGCTGATCGTTGATCTGAATAGCAGCACCATCAAGACGAGGAACAGGTGAATCAGCCATCTTGTCCCAATGTAGTTGTGGCCCAGGTAAATCAGCAAAAGTTTTAGATAGTAATCTCCCCACATGAATACCATCTTTTTTATTATCACTCTGCACCACCTCCTGTCAAATTGTATATGAATGAATACTAACTACTGAGTGTAAATTGAAATAGATAGAAAGAAAAAGAAAGGACCTTGATATTGGTATTGGGAGCAGGAGAAGAGTAGTAAGGGATGAGTTGTAGATCTGCAATAAGTGCTATTCCAACAACAAGCCCAATTACGCATATCAATGCCAACTTTGTAACCCTCAATGCTTTCCTACTATTTTGATTATTCTTTCCCCTCGCCGCCATCCTCCGCCCGACCGACCGACTCTGCTGATGTACTGTTTTTATTTTCAAAACACACAACAAATAATAGCCTGTCAAATTATATTATTATAATTAACATACATACATACAATGAATCACAAAGAAGCAAGTTAGTCGTAGCTTAAGTTGAACTGCACATTGCATTGGCTAATAATCTTACTTTATTTCTATTTCTATATTATATTATATTTTTATATATAAATAAATTAAAACAAGAAAAAGAAAAAGAAAAAGAAAGAAACAAGATAGATAGATAGATAGATAGATCTAACAGAAAAAAAGAGTGCTCTGAAGAACAGGAAATCAAATCTCAAGCAAAACCCACCCTTTTCTTTCTCTTCTCTACTCTCTCTGTCTTGGGATATCATATAACAGCACCGGCACCCACCGACTACTCACACCGGTGGGTCACGCAAAACAACATGTTTTCAATTCTTTTCTTTTCATTTTTAAGTGTTTATTTTGTATCATTTTTTAAAAATAAATAAATAAATAAAAATTATTATTATTAGTTGTTAATATTTAGTTTTCTTCAAGTTAGTAAATAAATGTTAATATTTAAGATTTGAGCATATGATCTTCAAAGAGCCAAAACCTCAAACCCCCTTTTAGACCACTGGACCAAGAGCTCATTGGCGTTTTATAGTTTGATTGGTAATGATAGTAACTGACATCTTGTTTCATAAAAAAGAAGCTTCAAAAGTTTGAACCATTCTAAGGAAATATCTTGAAAGTGGTCGGGTAAATGGTTGAAAATGATGACGGAATACTCTATTAGGTTGCATACATCAGGTTCGAAATAACTTATCATCCTCATATAATATAAACGGAAAAAATTTCAACTATTTACGTTTACCTAAAAAAGTTTTAACCATCCTCAAAAAGGATCATTTCATTACTTTGAAATACTAAAATCATAAAAAATTCCAACCATTACATTTATCCAAGAAAAATTTAAGCAACCTCAAAAAGGGTCATTTCATTACTTTGAAATACTGAAATCATATCTAGAAATTAACTTGTGTATTTCACTCGTGAGACATAACCTCACTCTTGAGTCGTAACCTTATTTTGCAGATAATCAAGTGTTTGAAAAATGATCTAAGGATGGAAAAACAAAAACTTCCCGATAAACTCAATTTACTAAGAAAAATTTCTCGATAAATTTGGCGAGAATAGTGGGCTTTTTATCAAAAAGTTTCATCTACAACAAAGGGAGAGAACCTTCTTTCATGGTCCTTAAAGCGTCAGAATGTCGTCTCCAAGTCTAGTGTCGAAGCTGATTATCAAGGGGAGCCAATGTAGTCGTAGAGACATGCTGGATTCGCAATCTCCTCCGTGAGTTGCGCACTTTGCCTACGAAGGATACCATCATTTACTTTGACAATATCAGCTCTGTATACATGACCTCCAATCCAATACAACATCAGCGGACTAAGCATATCAAGATATACATTCATTTTGTTCATGCCCAGGTTGCACTTGGCCGTGTTCGTGCACTTCATATCCCTTCTCGTTCACAATATGCTGACATTTTTACTAAGTGATTGCCTACATCATTATTTGCTGATTTTTTGTTCCAGTTTGAATATACGGGTTTCTTTTTCTGATAAAATTGCAGGAGATGTTAATATGTATCTATGTAGGGGAAATGATGACTGTAGTTGCTGCTACAGCTATAAAAAAAAATGAAGCTTCTCACATGGTTTATTAAATGAGGGATATAATATGTACATTTAACAAACTCTTGGGTGAGCAATGAAAAAATAACAACAACAATAGCAGCTAATTTTGCTGTTGTTGACAGTAGCCAAACTATCCTTATTTATGTAATAGGCAGGTTAGTTTTATTAAGCCCAGCTTTTATAATATTTTTTATATATGTTGTATTAACTAAAGAAATGATTCAAGGGATTACACATTAATTCTATATTTATAACATCAAATTTTATTTATAAGGGTTATCTAGTTGAAAAGGATTCAACCAAAAACACACAAATAATTGCAAAAATTGGAGAGGGTTTTGAATCCACCCATCCTAAGAAATACTAGACTTCTAACTCTATTAGAATACCAAATAAACGAATAATATTACACATTATTTTGTTGATAATAAGATTCACCATGAACGACAACAACACCAATGACATGCGATCATCTTGAGAGGAACATTTTCTTAAAAGTAGCATATAAATCTTGACAAGTAGTATCAAAGCAAGTATGTGGATGATGCAATATGTGGACGACGCAGGTGATGTGACCACGACAACCCCTCAGTACACTTAACAATGCAACGATTCACCTTTAGCAAGGTGGATGGGTTTAAGAGGATTGATATGGAGCCTTTGTATGGAAAGTCTTCCTCGTGCTTCTCCATGGAGCGAAAGAGATTGGATTGATATGGAGGTTTGATGGGATGATGTTGGATGCAAAATTAATCACAATATTAATTAATTAATTAATGTCAATATTTGAGCATGTAGATTCCTCCATTTATCACCAATTTAGTTTTAGAGTAGAACTGAATTTGTGCAATTGTGCTTATGTTTGGGATGGGCTAATGATTGGTCCTAATTTTCACAAAATTGATTAACACATAGCAAGTCTTTAGGCCCAGAGGTACTACGTGGTCCATCAACCAAAATCTTGTGTTGTGGTTTCAACTTCAAGTCTTGCTAGAGATATTATGGTGTGTAATTGTGTATGTCTCTGTCTTTTCATACAAAAAAAAAAAAAAAAAGAACATTAACTCCAAAATCATACTTTGAAGAGACTCATTCGGCGTCCATTGTCATTCTCAATCTTCCTATAACTGGAACGCTATTCTAAATCAGTACGTATCATCCTCAATCGTAGCTGGTCGGTTTTGAAACCACATAAATACATAAAATTCTATTAGATGTAAGTGAATTTTTTTTATTTTTTTTATATTTTTTTTTACATATCATTTGTATTTTTTAACATCGTTTTTTTTAACATCATTTGTATCATCTACTATTTAAATGAAAGAAAATTATTGCAATAATCGGATTATTGTAAATAGTGGATGTTGATAATTGTAAATAGTAGATGTCAAGATGTTAGTAAAGTATAAAATAATGTATGCAAACTTTAAAAACAATTTTATTAATCATTATGTAAACTTTAAAAATCAATTTTAGCAATAATCAAATAATCTGTTAATTTGTTTATTGGTTGACATCATTAACTCAGTTGTTTAATAACACAATAATCAAATAATCTGCTTTCTAAATATTTAGCAATTCACATTATTAACCGAGTTAATTGGTAAAATGGCCAAAAAGGTCATTGTTATGCAAGATTAAGCAAGAGGCACGGTGGTCATCGAATCTCATCTCTCATATGTGGTACCGTAAGGGGGGCGGTGTTTCTGCGCGGTACCGCTCCCCTCTTTTGAGCACTCCCTCCACCCTAAGCTAGTTTAAATTGTTATCAATGTTATACAAATGCACAAAGCAACAAAATTAATTGACCTTTGGTGTTATAAGAATGAAAGTTTATAAACTTTTGTCGCTAAACCTTATTAACATTTGCGGCGGTCAATGCTTGAACCTTGTTCCTTAACTTTGGTGTGACGAAGCAACAAATTAATTGACCTTTCGTGTTATAAGAATAAAAGTTTAGAAACTTTTGTCGTTAAACCTTATATACATTCGCGGCGGTGTCCCTTAACTTTGATGTGAAACTAATCAACTAAATATATACTAGTACCATGATTACGAATTTAAGACAGAGTCACATGTATATCATTTCACTTGCACAATGCACGCATCAAAATACGATTTTCGATAAAGACCGGAAGTCGCATTTTGACAAAATACGTTAGCATTATGACTTTCAAAGTCAACAATATGCCAACTTACCTAAGCTTGCCTTTTATATATGTTATGTGCTTCCCGATCATTTCGTGGATTTAGCCAAGAAGTTTACTACTATTTATATTCTTCTAGCTTTACTTGTGTTTCTCTTTGTTTGGGAAATTAGTATAGTCGTATAGACAACAAATTATATATATATATTGGAAAATTAAGGTTCATGTGAGTACTATTTAAATTAGAAGAATCATGAAAACCTTAAATTATAACTTGATATGTTCATATGTGAATGGTTCTCACATGAACCTTACCATCCAACTTATATACTTGATAAACAACAAAGCTTGGAACTTAAAAGGCCCATAAACAATTGCACAAATTAAATATCCTTGTAATAAGTCTATATATGTAACTTTTTTTTTTGAAAAGTAACTTTCTATTCACACTCGTCCCGGCAAAAGACGCCGGCGGCCAAACCAATATTTACATATAATTACAAGAAAATGAAATTACACCAATCTTCCCAAGTAATATTCCTATATTTCGTTCTATTTTTAAACCAAAGAAAACCGATATGTAACTAAGAAACTAGTAAAGTGTTTTATGTTTTGTGTTTTGTTTTACAAATTAAAGCGGCGTCCATGGGCATGGGTATGATGCAACAAATTATGAGCAATAGTATCTCTAGCTTGAAGTAGATTTATGGATGTAGGATTATCCCCTAAATCCATCTCATCATCATAAAAATCAAACCTCAAATCCGCATCCATTTCCTCATTATTCATCTCACATATATTATGCAACACACAACATGCCCCTAACACCATTGGCAGTTCTTGTAGCTTCACTTCTGTTCTTTTTTGTAAACAACCCCATCTCCCTTTTAACCTCATGAATGCATCTTTTGCTATGTTTTCTACTTGACCAATTTTTTGGTTGAATGTATGTTGAGTCCATGAAAGATTTTGATGACTGTATGGTACCAACATCCATTCTTTTAACGGGTACCCCGAATTACCAACCACCCATGAGTCTTTCAACATCCCCATGTTAGATCTTTGAGATAATGCCGATTTTCCCAAGATTTGTTCGTCCGTCATCGACCCTGGGTACCCGATGCAAATATCTGTGAACACGCCTCTTGGGTCGACCAACCCCTGAACCGTTGTGGAGTATGACGGCTTTTGGTTTCTATTGGTATGTTTTTTGTTAAAGTAAGCTTCCGGGTTGGTTTTTGGGGCGATTATTGATATATGGGTCGTGTAGATTGACCCGTTGACATCCGGGATTCCTGAGATGGACCTGAATGCATTTTTGATTTCTTTTAGCCTTTCTTGACCAGGCCATTGGAGGAACTTAGGCATTAGGACAGTCCGGATCGCGGCACAAACCTCAAGGACTAGTTTGTGACAAGTGGATATCCCTAGGCCGAACAGGCTTGACACTGCTCTCAGCGGGTCGCCTGTCGCCAGACGGTAAATACAGACTGCGACCCGCTGACGAACCGGTATAGCCATTCGTAGCATTGTGTCTTTCTTAGTGACAACCGAGTCTAACTCATCACAGATCATATTAAACGTGGCTTTACTCATTCTAAAAGCTTTTCGAAACTCATCATCAGGGCATTCGTCACTATTATGATACTCCCACCACCCTTTCGACCTCTCTTTGACCCACAACCTCCGGTGATGTCCTCCACCACTTTCCGCCGCCATTTCTCTGCCGTAATCTACCACCGGAGACGAATTTCTCCTTTTCCTCACATTCATCCCTTGATCCCAATCCGCCATTTCAGAAGCTCTAATTACAAAATCCGAACTGGGTATTTCAAATTTCGAAGTGGGTATCACTTGATCGTCAAGAACTTCTAGAATTTCGTCCAAAGAGTTGTTATCTTGGTCGAAATCATCGAACTTTCGTCTTTTGTTGAGAGAATGATCGTTTTCAAGCTCTTGAAAGAAACTGTAAAAATAAGAAAAGTCTTCTTGATTTAAAAATGGAGTTGAAGTGAGTTCCATTGTGTATGTATATATAGAGATAGAGAGAAAGAAAACTAGTGAATTAATGTAGATCGATGATATGAATCGGTGTGAAAGTGTTGATATGACCGGAGATCGAATAAAAATATAAACTTTTGATGGAAGGATATGAAAGCTTGGATATATATACATAACAACGAAAAGAGAGAGAGAGCGTAAAGAAGCGTGTGAACGCGGGTAACGAGACTGAAAAATAGACAAAAATATTCATTTGATGGTCAGTCACTTGGGTATATTTGAAAAAATTAGCTTGGGTATATTTGAAAAAATTAGCTTGTAGCTGAAGCCGATAACTTATGGTTGAAGCTGTTAGCATTTGATAGTATATGTGTTTGATAAAATAG
Source organism: Solidago caesia (assembly GCA_028566075.1). Lineage (NCBI taxonomy): Eukaryota > Viridiplantae > Streptophyta > Magnoliopsida > Asterales > Asteraceae > Solidago > Solidago caesia. Next base: position 233,873 of record JAOXNX010000028.1, read on the forward strand.
TTGAAACTTGTAGCTTATAAATTTAAAATGGTGGTAACAAGACAAACATAATATTTTTCAAAAGTTGGAATATTAACTAGGGATATTTAGGTAATTTACATTTCCATAAGCTTAGGCTACAAGCTACTTCAAGTCGCTTATGGAAACTATAAAAACCATAAGCTCAATCTCTCAGACCAATGGGAGTGGGGGAAGCCCCCCATAGGGGCATCTTTTGACATATGGCAAGTGATGTGGCAAAGGGGCATTCTCTCATTTTTGTGGGAGTGGGGGCATTCCTTTAGGGACCACCTAAAAATTAATTTTATACCTTTATTAAATAAAATATT
>JAOXNX010000028.1:293535-305367 GCA_028566075.1 Solidago caesia
CCCTCTATATTATCAAGTGCCAGGCTAAAGATATGAAACCGAAGCAGCCATTTTTTACGTTTGATAATAATTGGATACTTATAAGATTATTTTACGTTTTACTAATTCAAACGTATAAAACGTACTTATAAATATAATCTTTATCAATTATTAATCAAACGTATTGTAAATTATCAACTATAATATCTTTTACTTATCAATAATTATTTTACACCGCTTTTCTAAAATCCTTATTTTACACCGATTTACTCACAAAGCCCGCGTTTATCGCGGGATGTAAATCTAGTAAAGGTTATGTGTTAGCATTTTAACCTGCCCATCTCATAAAATACACATAGTGACATGTGTCATATGTGTGTTTTCCTATCCGATAGTACACGTATTTTTTTATAACTTCCTTCTCATCAATGGCTGTATTAGAGGGGAATGGGGGCTAAATTTTCCTGAAATTTAAATTTTGTCATATTTTAAAATTTTGTTATCTGCTTTAAACTTTTTTTCCATAGATTATTTTTTTCTGGTACTTCTCATAGCTTTTTGAAAGTTTTTTATTTTAAAACTAATTTTTTTGCAAAGGACAGTTGGTGCTGTTTGTTAACAAAAAACCAGTTACTATACCCAAAGAATATCATTTTGCAAAAACCAGTCTAATTATTTTTTCTTTGGATATAGTAACAAAAAACCAGTCTAATTACTATACCCAAAGGACAGTTGGTGATGTTTCTTTGGGTATAGTAACAAAAAACCAGTCTAATTATTTTTTCCTGAAATTTATTTTTTTCTCTCATTTTGCAAAGGACAGTTGGTGCTGTTTGTTAACAAAAAACCAGTTACTATACCCAAAGAATATCATTTTGCAAGCGATAAAAGAATTCCACCACCGAGAACAGCCAATGATCCTGACTTTTTATGACAGGGTTTGTGAGGATTGGCTATTGTATCTATATCACTCTTTTTGTGTCTCATTTTGCTGTACATACAGGTTCTTATTAACTGCAAGAATAATAAGAAGCTTCTAGGTCGTGTTAAGGCATTTGATCGACACTGTAACATGGTGCTTCAGAACATTAGAGAGTGGACCGAGGTTGGTTTTGTCATTTGTTTTCCCGTTATTTAGTTTGGTTTCTCGTAAAATGCATTTTTAAAACTAATGATATGCATCTTGTGTGTCTGTGTGTGATCATTTCAAAACTGAGGTTTAGTTTGACTAATAGTGAATTGGTTTTCTTGATAATATGGAGTATTATGATACTTTGGTTTCAGGGGAGCAGAGCCTAAGCAGCTGGCATTATCAACTGCCCTCGGCGTTTCATTGGGAGTGTTTGCAATTGTTGGTATGATTTGAATCTAAATCCTCATTTACACGTAAGAAAGAATATTCCAAGCTGCCTGATGTGGATATATAGATCATATCTATGGGTCTTTATGCTTCTCGAGATACAATACAAATGTGTGTTTTAGATCCGTTAGCAATCACAAAGTAATACAATTTCATTGAAGGTTATTGCTGAGTTTTGAAGTCCATGGTGGCACCTCATCATGGTTAAGTATAGTGTTGTTAAAAGTTTTTTACCTTTTCCCTCTATATTATCAAGTGCCAGGCTAAAGATATGAAACCGAAGCAGCCATTTTTTACGTTTGATAATAATTGGATATATCTTTAAAAAAAATTTATATGGCCACAACAGTACTCCATTTTACTAATACGTATTTCATACAGTAAAATTACGAATTATGTCTTACAATTTAGTTCTATTTTAAACATAAACGTACCAGAAGTATAATGTTACAAATAATAACTGTAATAACTCTTAACTAACATTTAATTTCTTTCTCCTAATCGGACATAATAAATACAAATTTATTTAAATAACTTAATTTAAATAACTAACAACACTTTTCATTCACAATTATGTTTTTTATTATAAAACTTTATAGCAGATTTATTTAATAATTTCTTATCGAAAAGCCCGTCTTTTAGACAGGATATAAATCTAGTTATTTATTATAATATCTATTTTTAGTTACGATAGTTATAATTCAACCTAAAATATAATGATGTCGGGTTATAACAATCTATCTATTGATGGTTATAACTTAACCAACTTAAGACAGGTTAAGAGACTTAAGGTTTAAAAAATCTTAATACAATTGGAATCACCTTGCTCAAATTACATACGTGAACTACTCTACCTTTTAAATGCTAACGAGTAGTGACTTAACAGCTAACATCTGGCCCTTTTTTTTTTCTTTTTTTTTATGAAGTCGTATCTGTATTAAGTGGTTAACGGGGAAATCCTCGCTCCTTATTACTTTTTATTTCAGTCAATATGTTTCAATTAAATCACAAACAAACAGAGCCTAATGACTAACTCAATTACGATTATTTTTTTCTCTCGTTAAGTCCATTAAGTCCCAAACAAACACAACCACTCAACGTAGTCACTTGACATTGTAAAGAAGAACATATTTTCTTTTCATTGTGATGACCGACAAGATCATAATATATCTTATGCAATTTGTCCATTAGTAACGTTCTAAACAAAAACAAAATAATAAAACCAATGGTTCTTTACCTTTTACTATACGAGAATCTATCCAAGACACGAGACCAGACAATATTTATTTATGTCTTTGGATAAATGGAAGAAATTGCATCTTTTTATAATCGGAATGAACTAATAACATATTAAGTAATAATAAATAGTTCAAAAATAATTCAATTCATGAATGAGGAGATATGGTGAAACATGAACATGGACAATTTTCAATATTGATTTGTTTGGGTGTCCAAAGAGTGAGGAATGGGCACACAATCACATACATAGAAAATGATACCACTGACTGAACTGACTAATAATAATAAAATCAAGATTCTTAAAAAATTCGTATACTTTTAAACAGTGGCGAATAAAAATGACGTACAAACAGTAAACTTTCATGTGTATTTTAAGTCTTGTTTAAGCAATCTACAAAATCTATCAAAGATTTGTTATATCAATAATAATAATAATAATAATAATAATAATAATAATAATAATAATAATAATAATAATAATGTAGATAGATCTTTGAAATATTCTACACTAAAAACCTTAACCCATTTCACATCTCTTATCCAAAACTTTAATTTTGTGGGCCAGATGATAGTACAACTATGAAAGTTCAACGAAAACACGCCATATTGTTCTTCATTCTAACTTGCTTATGTAAACTAGATAATAAGTAAAATGGAGCAATTTTCAAACGTTGTCATTGTGATCTTTAGGTCAAACGATAAAACTACATTGCAACAACCGAAAAATGATACAATACATTGTATAAGCTAAAATAAAAACACAAAGAAAACTATACTCATTATAGCAACATGTTCCAGTTTTCTATTCATTTTAAGTTTTTAACAAGTTATTGGGACACACGACCACGTTTTCGGTTCACCTACATGGCCTATAAAATGAGAATATTGAAGGCAAATAGATGAGATCTCAAAATTGCAAATTAGCTGTAGTAACATACATTATGTTATCATTTATCAAAGGTTGGTTTCCATTGAAGCGTTCAACAGTGTGTAGGAGACTGACTGTGAACAACAAAAACAATTCCTTCTTAAGATCCTACACTTTAAGCATTTGGTGATGTTTGACTTTCTGGACCAAAAGAAACTTCTGATACGGTCGTTGGAAGTCACACAGCAGGGACCTTTTTCCCATCTTCAATGAAATAAATCGCTGATTCTGGAACCTGCAATAAGTTCCAAGTGCAGCAACATTTAGTTTGTGTAAAATGGAATTTTAAAGAACAATGTCATGCCATTCCAGATATTAGGAAACATTTGACTTCTTAAACAAACCACCACTAAGGTGGCCTAGCGGTCAGGCGTCCTATTTCCTCACAAGGGAGGTCATAGGTTCGAAATCTCCTTAGGTAAACATCTTGGGGATGGCCAAGAAAATAGTCAGAGACGGTCACGAGGATACCCCGATTAGGCCATGTACATCTGCGTCAAAAAGACCCGCTCCTTCGTTTACCCATAATTTGACTTCTAAAGTCAGATTCCAGAAATGTAAACTTTGAAGTTGATATGAAAAAGAGAGAATATGGTACAAGCAATCCCTCTGTTCCAGAATTAGACACATTTGACTCAAATTGTCAGATAATTAGTAGGTTTTTGTATCCAAAAGAAAGCCAAATTACTATACTATAGGACATACAAACCTACAAATCATCAAATTTTACCCTTTATAATAGAAGTAAAAATGCTGACTAGTTAAAATATATGTTTTTGTAATGCAGAGACATGACTATTTTGACCCATTTACTATAATATAGGTCAACTTGGAGGATGTTTTATCAAAGAAAACGGAGCAAACACGTTGAAAGTCTCCCAAAATGTATTCAACTGCTTACAAGATCCCAAATCACTTTATTCAAAATAGTTAAGATTATTACTTGAAATATAACTAATCAAATATATACCGGCAGATCAACCCAAGTCAACCAAACACATTTTGACATGTACTAAAAAGTTAACCATTTAGGCCCAAAGATGTTTGACCAACCACCCTACACATTTTGTGACCTGTAATAATTAAGAAATGGGTAGGAGTCTTCTTAACTAGTTCCCTGGTTCACAATAGTTATAATTGTATGTGGTTATCCATATAATTGTATTTTAGGGCTTCACAAAGTGAATTCTTAAGGTATACGTAACACTAGTCCTTGAGCAGAGGTAGTAGTTTAGACGTTAATGTCTCTCATGATCAAGTAAAGATAAGATATGTTTGATTACGTCAGGCCAAGTATCGGTAATGAACTCCACGATATCGTATGCAATATCTCCTTGCACATCAATTTGATCTTTCTCCGTTGGACCCTGAGATGAATAGTTCGAGAAACTTCAAATTATTGAATGGTAAACCTTATTATTAAATCCCCAAAGTATATATTGTGTTGAAAATATACCTTAACTACAGAAGCTCCAGTTGCAAATTTCTTTCCAAGCTTCTTTGAAGCATCACTCAGTTTAACACCTGAAATTATCGATACAAACGAAGAATTTCACAGATCGGTAATATGAAGAAGTGAACCAAACGATGTGCACTTGAACAGAAAACTGAAGAACTTGGATACCATGAATAATGTGTATAACACTCACCAAAAAGTTCGAGACCTTTCAAGGTGGTGATGGATTTACGTTTGTTACGGGTTACCTTCTCGATTATAACTTCCTGTCTCTCCTAAAGAACATACCAGAGTTTATTAATATAATGAGAGTAACCTTACATACCTCGTTACCAACTGGACATGTATGCTCCCAGGATAATGCATGCATATGACTGAAAATGAGTATCATAATTCATGTATTCTATGCTGCATGATTTAATAATTACAAACTTGTGACTGTCAGATTGATGGTCTTCTATTGCCATTTTTATTTAATTTATTGTTCAATGCACTTCCAAAGCAAACGAGTACACATACAAATTTCCCAATTTGAAATTGTAGCCATAACGACACCACGTTTGAAATGATCATAATAACTACATTGGATGGTTTATACGAAATACAATCATAGAAAGTGCACTGCTATATCCTCCTACAAATCATACTACACACACGTCAATCATCCAATACATTTAGAAAAAGGGCCCACTTACTCACACTCATTTGGATGAATGACATGTGTGTAAGATGATTTGTAGGTTAATTTGTAGGATGAAATAGCCTTTTTCTAATAGTTTGATATTAAGCTAAGGCGTTGTTTGGATTATGGGAATGAGAATGAATATAAACAGGTAAGGTTTATTACCCGGGGATGGCAAGTCTTTTTGACTTAAATGTATGTGATCTAACCGGGGTATCCCTGTTTCCGACCATTTCCCTGACCACCACAAAGATGTTTACCTACAGTTGTTCCTAACCTATGACCTCTAGTGAGGAAACAAGACACCCGACCAATAGGCCACCTTAGTGGTGGTTGGGAAAGGGAATAAATATATGACTTTCAATCATGATAAAATTGTATATCTAATGGCTTTAGGATTGAACACTGGGTATCAAACCTATCAACATAAGCATCCTCTAAAGTCTAAACCCACGAAGGGTTTTTCTAAATTCATACCAAACGCCCCAAAGAGTATAGATTTGAAAGATCCTCTATCTTCATAAAATGCATTCGAGGTGTTTGGATGTATAATTTAATTGATGGTGTGACATGATATTGTAATAAGTAGTTTCGATTATTTAGGTAAAAGTAATATCTTTCTGATTATATGGGGTCAAAATAATCAGATTTGCAAAGTAGTCAAGCAGATAAGAATCAGCTGCAAGAAAAATGATGAATGAAATAAACATAATAACATACCATTACCAACCTATCAAACCTTTGATTAACTGTATATCCAGTTATCTGATTCTAATTCTAAAAGTTACAATAATCCCTTTAAGAAAACACATCCAAAAACCTCCCTAATTACTTTTGAGCTTCTCACGCCCTTGCAATATAAGTTGAGGAGACTTATTAGCAGTGTTCTTTCGTGGTTGGTTTCCAGTTTCTAAAGCAGGAATCGTTCAGTCTCTATTGTTGCAATGCAAAGAGCATAAGCAGGACAATAGGGTAACAATGCAAATGAAGAGCAAGAAGTGCATTTGACTAGATGATGTTAGCCTAGTATTAACTACTCCTTAAAAAGAATTGCAGATTCTGGGGCATCACAGATTCACAGCCACTAGAGATGGTAAATAGGTCGTCACTTAAAGGGTGGTCAGTGGTCACGTCCACTAGGGGTGGTAAATAGGTGGTCACTTATAGGGTCAAAATTTTGTTATGGGTCAAAACCCGTTGGTTAGAACCAAACAAATTCTGTCCAAAATATTAACTGATTATAAATAATATTGGTGTGTCAAATATGACTAAAACATTATACTACATTACTACTTCAATGATTACCTAACCTTTTCAATCAAAAGGTTACTTTCAGCAATTACCAATCCATTAGACCCGTTTTCTTCAAAGCTAATCTTTCTTTTACCCTTTAAACCTAAAACATAACCCTAACTGACCCATTAGTATATAAAAAGATCAAAACTGACACATCCATTATCCACACTCATCCCTCATCCAGAGATGTAATCCTAAAACGTTCACCAAGAGATACCAAAATTAAAAAGACAAGTAGTCCATAAACCTCGGAAGCAACCAAATTTTCTTTAAGACTCGGTTTAATTAAGCTGGGACAGTTGCAGAAGCCAAAGTCATGTGCGCGCAAACTTTACAATAAAAAAAACAAACTAGTGTAGGACGTACCTTCTTTTTTACTTTTCCACCGGGAAGCCGTTTTGCTGGCTCTTGCTTTGGCACCGAAGAGCCTAAAATTGATGATAAACAAAGGTTGAACATGATTACATCCCAAGCAAACAGAAAAGTGATACTGACTGGATTATAAACTCTTTTATTGCTAACGAAAATTTATGAAAACAAATAGACAAGGTTACTACGATTCTAGATGTAGGCTCTCCAGAAGTCAAAATAAATGAATAAATTCTCTATATCCCTCTCGGCCTCCCCTAATGTCTATCTATAATTATTCCCAGACTTGTCTAGCAAGACAGAAACTAAAAAAAGGAAAAAATACAAAAGGAAACAGAATTTAACTCTAGCAAAGAAATTCTTTGTTGCCTAACTTTAAAGAAAAGAAACCCCTGACTTCAAAATAAAATCTCCAAACTCCTTGTTGAGTTAAGAATTACTCGTAGCCCCCTTCACATGCGTAGATGTTAGATCCCCTGCTGTAAAACTTACCCCAATGTTGGTTCGTATCATTACCCTCTTCCCAAAGAACCACCTTGTCCTCAAGGTGAAATTCAGGGTATTGTTGTGGAATACTTTCTATGGGTCCCAGGTAGCTTCATAAGCTGATAAGCTTTTCCAACGGATGAGTACCTCACGACCTTCATGGTATTGTTTTGGTGTTTACAAGGCCAATTGGTGGACAAATGATAGGAGGTATTATACCAATATTCTGCCCAAGACAACCATCGTGACCATTGTTTTGGTGTTTCCAAGGCCAAACACCGTAGATATGCTTCAAGACTCTCATTAACAACCTCTGTCTGCTCATCAGTTTGCATATGGTAGACAATACTGCGCTTAAGACTCGTACCCAGCAACTTAAATAGCTCCTTCCAAAAATTGCTTAAGAACACTTTGTCACGGTCCGTATCAATAGATGTGGGGATTATAAACTCTTTCATTGCTAACAATAACTTATGAAAACAAATAGACAAGATTCCCACAATTCAAGATGTAGGCTATCCAGAAGTCAAAGGACTTGAATAAATTCTCTATATCCCTCTAGGCCTCCCCTAGTGTCTATTTGCTAGTCATGATACCCATGCGTGATGCACGGTTTTACTTTAAAAAATTATATTTACTGCATACATTAATATAAGATTTTAGCTTCATTCATATTGCTTCTTGATATGTTATAATGATTGTTTATTCTGTAAACAAAAGTTTAAACTTTTATTCATGTAGCATTCCATTAGAGGTGAGAAGACACTTACTGCATTATTCCATGTACAAGAACATTATCACCTGATATTTGTTAATGGAAGCCCATCAACACTATACATACAAAACACTAGCACTAGCTAATCGCCCAAAGTAAGCGGTAAGAAAGTAATAAACTTACGTCTATTTCTGTTTTAAACATCATAACTTCAAAGAGGGCACCACAAGATTTTTCCGTACACCACTAACATTGCTTATATGTACTTGTACCATGTGTTTTGTATATTGTACACCTCCCGCTTTTAGTAGTGTATGACAAATTCCGGTGGTGTATGTATCACCACCCTTTCTAAAAAAACCACACACAACGGACTATATTTTATTTCCGTTTCTGATTAAACGACCTGTTGCGATAGTCACATGTTAAACCTTTTTCAGCACAACTTAGTAACTTACAGCATCAAAACCTTAATTGCATATCTAATAAAGGCACTATAAGCAGCTCATCAAACCAAATTACCACACATTAAGCTATTTTCTCTACCAACGGATAAAATAAAACCTGAAAACAAATAAAATTTTTTAAGAAGAATACCAGACGGTCCAGTGGCGGAATCGGATATCGAAGACGATTGTAGTTGATTCGAAACTCTATCGGCTTCCTTTGAACTTGATTCTAAAACATCCATCCATCCATCATTATTGTAAATATATATAAACAAAATATAAATAAAGTTTTTTAAAAAAAAGAACACCTTGAATGAGAAGTGGGTAAAGATGGGGAGTGTTTTGAATCAACCAGGGTTTGCATTTTTCGAAATCGGGTCCAAATTCACAGTATTCAGCGGGTAACCCGCATACACCACAATATGCTACTTGAACCGCTTGGGGTTTTTCAGCCATTTTATTAATTGGTTTAGGGTTTTACAAGTTCAGGGAAAAAGTTTATATCACTGCTTTAAAGGGTTTTTGCTTGGAATAAGAACAACCACCAAACGACGTCGTACCGTTGTGATTGTGAACGTCACGCATATGAAACTTTTTCTTATCAATTAATTATTAATTGCCTTACAAAAAAGAAATTAATTATTAATTAATTCCTTTGATAAATAATTTAGTTAATCGTGTGTTTCACGTGTTTTCAAAAAGGAATTGATAATCGTATCATATTTTTTTATAAATCTACCACTATTATGAATTATATACTTGTACTGCATGTTATATCAGTTGTATTGTGTGATGGATTAATAAAAAATGGTGGCACAAGTATGGATTCCCTTTCAAAAATCACAGTTTTCGTTCCTATCCAAAAAAGTGAACCTAAAACATTTTTTTTAAAGTAACTTTTATTCACAAAACGCCCCAATAAATAGTTGTACAACACATACAAGATTTACAATAATTATGCATGCTTTGTCTTTGTTAACTTTGGTTGCTTATGATACGCATGCTATGATGACTTAGACAATTGATATGTTGCTTATGATAGTATAATTGATAGTTGAAATGATGTTGCGATTGTATAGATTGATATGATTGAAATGACGATTTGGTTGCTTGTTTGATGTTTAAATGGCTTACACATGTAGTGCACTAGACTCGTGTAGGATTGTCATGCTCACGGTTGCACTATAGGGGCCCTAACACATTAAGATTGAAATGGTTGATAAAACATTGTGATTGATATGGTTGTAATACTCGAGTATAAACGCGATTGAAAGTGTTAAGCTTAACCCATGCTAGCTCCCGCGGGGAGTTAGTGTGTTGACGATATGGCGTATGGGGGGTAGTCATGACACCTCCCTACGTTAAGGTCACTGTTGATTGAGTATGCCGGGTGGTTTGGACCGACCACCAAGCTTCGATTGTTTTGCTAAACGGTTTACTCCTGGATTTGGTTATGCCTATCCTAAACGACGCTGATGGAGCCCGAAAGGTTTACCCATCATGTTGGGTGCAAGGTTCCCTAAAGGTCGTGTTGCCACCTATGCACATCTTACGGTTGATTCGATTGAGTGACTTCTATCACATTTATGATGATTGATGTTCGTAAATGGCATAACCTATATTGACGATTAATATGATGTTGATGTTTATGATGATCTTGATGCTTGATGAGATGATTGAGGTTTCTAGGCACATGTAGGAAGTGATCTTTCTATTGTGTTATGATGGTTGATGTATGATGATGTGTGTTAAATGCTTAACATGCGTATGATGATTTATAAGATGTTTTAATTGGCAACCGTTTTATACAACCTGTGATTATCTTACTTGGGTTTTAAAGCTGACACTTGTTTTGTGAAAATGTTGTGTTTTCTCAGGTTGGTGATTGAAGTATTGCTTAGAGTGAGGCATGGATAGATGATTGCATTGATGAAGACTTATAATACCTTAGTCTTGCCTCATTTAATTAGATGTTTATTTAATTGTCGTTGGATATATATTATGTTGGTTAATCGTTCGAATGTGGATTTCTTAGATTGTCGTTGTGATGCAATAGGTAACACCAAAACTTTTTGTTGACATTTTCGTTAGGAAATGGTTAAGTTTTTAACGGGACGTTTCCGCATTTATTGTTGATTATTTACAAGTTTTTGAAAATCCATATTTTTATAAAGTTGAGTGTTACAGTAAATGCATAAAAAAAAAGTTTGAAAGGAAATAATATATGAAATTATCAGAGGTCATAAAGAACAAAGTCACTCTAACTTCACACTAATAGCGGCAAACATGAAAACCAAAGCAAAATTTGGACATTAACTTTTATCAAACGCTTTGTGTATATCCAAGGAATATACAATATTACCATATGCTGATAAAAAAAATATTACTTGATATTGATGTTTTTATTTGATTGAAACTCGTAGAATTCTGGGTAGGAAACAAGTTGGTCGACCCGGAAAAATTATGGACGGTGAGCTGTATTTATAGCAAGAACCTGCTGCAAAATTTTCAGCCTTTTAGCAAGGACAAAGTCCTCTATGAAAGTTTTAACAAGAACAGTAGAAATATATAATAAAAAAAGTATTTAAGATATAACAATAACTTTGTCCTCGCTGTAGGTTAAGTATTTATTGTAGCTTTATATATTTATAATACATTTATACATTTATACTAGTATATATATATATGGTATACAATTTAATAATTATTTACCGTGAGGGTAAATGTCTTGCTGTAGGTTATTATTATTATTTTTAAAAGTCAGAGCTGTCATTGCTGTATGCGTTGACCAGTGACGGATCCAGGAATTTTTTTTACAGGGTTCGCTATTTTAAGATGCTCGGTTCGCTAAAAAATCGCTATTAAAATTACCA
>JAOXNX010000028.1:332404-345025 GCA_028566075.1 Solidago caesia
ATCAAAACAAATACATAACAGATGCAACATACTAGGAAAATATATACAAAAGCTATAATCCTTAAATCCAATAAAATAAAATAAAAACAGGTAGATGAATATACTAGACAAAACATATAATAATAAAAGTTTGAACAAAAATCCTCAAATAGATACATGGACAAATGATCAAGATTCAAACAAAGCATACATAGAAAAAGAAAGAAATCGATGATGATGATGATGGTGCAAAGGAAATTACCTGCAGAAAGCAATGTTGTAAAAAGCTTGTGGAATGAAATCTTGGAGGGAACCTGGTCACTTTTTTGCCGCCAAATAGAAGTAACAAATATCTAGAAGAGAAGAAAGCAATATATATAATATAAGATACAGGGCTATATTAGTCATTTTATAATAGTTATGATACTTTGTCCTTCTCTTTCCTTCTTAATCAGCCCAAAATTGGGCAGAAAAATTTACTAGCAAAAATGTATTATCTAAATCCTTGCAGATCCTTTCTACTCTTTTCCTTTCTCTCTTATTATAAACTTAAAAAGACAAAAAAGTTTAATTTCCTTTCTATTCCATTCCTTTCCTTAACAATAATAACTTAAGAACACAGTGTTAGTCCAACACTCCAACTTTAAAAACCAAATAATAAATGTTTTATTGTGTGTGTGCATGAATCAAATGATCATCGTTTTGACTTTTGAGCATAAGATTTTTTTTTTGTTTGAAATTTAAATTTTATATGCTTGCAAATTTACAAGGGGTATCCTTTTACCTAAAAAAAAATAAAAAAATAAAACTTTTATATGCTTGTTCTCAAACATACTCAATAATATTAATCTAATTTGATTAATATTATGCTTTATAATATTAATAATATAAATATTAATATTAATATTACAATATTAATATTATAGTTATAAGTATACGATATACAAAGGTTTTACATATATCTCAATGGTCTCTAAAATGTTTGTTTTTTTTTTTTTTTCTTTTTGCAAACTTTCTTTTTACATATACCACAAAACTTTTACATTTATGTAAATCTACTCTGAATTCTTAAATATAAATTCGGAATAGGATTGAATTTAATTTATAATTTATATATGTGTAATTATGATTTCACCTGTCAACCAGTGCCAAGTCAGTGAAAGTTTCTCTGATTTAGACCTAATATTAATTGTCAAAATAACTTAAATTAAACAAATAGTATTTAAAAAAAAAAAATTTAAAAAAATATTCTTGTTTTTTTGTTAAAAGCTAATTTAAATAAATGACGGACCACTGAAATATTATTGTGTCATCATATTCCAACACTTAAACCACATGAATAGATGAATAGAGGATCATTGGCAAAAGAAATATATATTTTATAAAAAAAATACTCACTTTGAAATTAGTTTTTTGGGTCGGATCCCTAGTTAAAAACCGCCCCGCCAGACCCATCCCAATTCCCTCTCCCAAAAATAAATAAGGGTTATTTTTTTTTTGTTTAAAATAAATAATTTTTCTTTTTTACCTTGACTGACTGACTGACTGACTGACTCTCTAAAAAATGGAAGAAGTTGAAGAAGCAGGAGGAGCTGTACAACAAGAACAAGCAGCAGCTGCTAAAAAAAGAGGAAGACCAAAAGGCTCCTCGTCGTCGTCTTCTATAACAAAGAAAATAATAAGTAGCAGCAGCAGCACTGAACAAGAAAAAGAATCAATGAAAAGCGGTGGAAGCAACAAAAAGGGTGGTGTTGTCGACGAGAAATACGCACACTGGAAGTCACTCGTCCCGATTCTTTACGATTGGCTTGCTAATCATAACCTTGTTTGGCCCTCTCTCTCTTGCCGGTCCCTCCCTATTTCTTCTTTCTTTATATTTCTATATCTATTAATCTATATCTATATATAGTAACAAAACCCTAGCTACTTCTCTTTAAAACACCATCTAGGGTTTCATTTTTTGCTTTTAATATTACTAACAATTTCTTATCATATCATCATCATCATCATCATATCATATATATTTCTCTACAATAAAACTTTACTTCTTTTTACTATTATTATTTTATTTTATTTTTTTAATTTTTGAACGGCCAGTATTACATTATTTTTACTCATAGACTACTCCATCATTATTAATATTATTATTCTTTGTTTTTGTATTTTGGTCTTTAGGAAGGCAATATATTCCCAAATCCCAAAATTTTAGAGCTAATATGGTTTTAGTTTTTTTTTTGTCGCTTGAATTGACAAAATTACCAGCTGTAAAATGGTTTAGGAGGGAGAGAAAAATACACTGGCTGCTTAATTTACACAAAAAGTTTGCTGTTGTTAGCTACTTGTTATAAATTTAAATATTAAGGTTATTATTATTATTATTATTGTTATTTGTGTGAATAGGTGGGGGCCATTGCTGGAACAATCAAAGAACAAGAATAGGCAGCGCTTGTATCTTTCCGAACAGGCAAGAAGTCATTGGTTTATTCTATTGGCTGTTTGTTGTGCTTGTTCTGTTAGATAAACTATCATATGAAATATATATATATATATATATATATATATATGTATATGATTTAGACTATGGTTGAAAAATGGCATGTGGTAACGTTACTAGTAATGTTAGAACATTTCGAGTGAGCTTATCATGGAGTTTTCACAAGCTACTCTGCTAGCTTAAAACATAATAAAGAATAAATTGGGTGTCCCACTCTCTTGGGGAAACATGGGAGATGTGTAATGCTTAACCCACTGTTAAAGGGATATGGAGGTGGGTTTACAACTCGGGGGACTCTGTCTTTACACTGTTTCCCCTACACCACTAGGCGAGTATCAGTAGACTAGCCCAAAACATTTAGATTGCTTTTACTATTTATGGTTCTCTATTTCTGTATTGTTTTTAAATTTGCATATGTAAAACATTTTTAGATCGTACTTTTGTGTGTATTGTTATATCACATATCTTTTTGATGACAGTTGGAGTATTGGAAGTTGATTTTTGAATGATGCTAATGTTTTTATAGACTGGCAGAGTTTGTTTTATATACAAGTTAATTAATGACTGATATTTCGATGTCGTGTTCTCCTTTTTCAGACTGATGGCAGTGTTCCAAATACGCTGGTAATAGCAAATTGTGATGTAGTGAAGCCAAAAGTAGCTGCCGCTGAACACATATCTCAGGTAAAAAACTCATATTTATGATGCGATTTTTAAATTTGGAACCTACTTGTGGGCTTGTGGCTATTATTCTTGTTTCTGATTATTTCTTATGTCATTCTTTGGTCTTAGTTCAACGAAGAAGCCCGATCTCCATTTGTTAAGAAGTACAAAACTATCATTCATCCTGGAGAGGTAAGATAATTACACAAGTGAAATCACTGAATTCGGTGAATTTGTCACATTTCTATATGGTTACTACCCAATAGAGTATACTTGCTTATAGTTTGTTGATATTGTCTAAATAGGTGAACAGAATCAGGGAACTGCCACAAAACAAGAACATAATCGCTACACATACTGACTGCCCCGAGGTTGCTAAATGACTAGCATTGTTTTTGATGATGTTTTAGAAGTTTCATGTGAAATTCTTAGACGTCTGTTCATGGTTATCGAAATCAGGTTCTCATCTGGGATATTGAAGCACAACCTAATCGTTATGCTGTACTCGGAGCTGCTGAATCTCATGCTGATTTGGTGTGTTTTTTTGTTGTTTTGTTTTTAACTTTGAGAATTTTCTTTCTCTATTTATTTTCATTTGCATATTGTTTCAAGGGCCTTATAAGCTACTACACTGGAATATTAGAATCAAGTAACAAAATGGTTGAAATCAATGGTTGCAGGTATTGGTGATAATGGTAGAATGGTTCATATTGTTTATTTTAGCTTTAATCTAGTTAATGCTGTTTTTAGTACTTATAAAAGCTTCATTAATGTTGGGTTTTTTTCCCCTTCTAGTTTTTACTGGGAGTTTGTTAGTATGTATCTTTATTGTGAATCTTACTATTGTTAACACTTGCCTATGTAACTGGAATTCGGTTGTAAGCCAGCTATATCATGCAACTCTTTTTTAACTTTTTTGATTGTAGAAATTGAACTGAAAATGTAGACCATGTTTATGTTTCTTTGGTTTCAGCATTAGTTCATGTCCTTTTAACAATGCTGTATACCTGCACAACATGCGGATTATCTGCTTCCTTTTGCTATTTTCATTTTTATTTGCTAAAGAAAATTTTGAGGTTAAAGATCAGATGGGAATGATACGAGTATCAATCTTTTTGCTAATAAGTACGTTGGTCTTTGATTTTCAAATGCAGGGCAATTGTATCATGAAACAATAATATTTTTCTTTGTTTTGGCAGGTGCTTACAGGTCATGCTGACAACGCAGAATTTGCTCTTGCAATGTGCCCAACTGAACCCTATGTACTCTCTGGAGGTCAGAGGATTATATTTATCAGTCCTTTGCCAACTTTGTAACTTAGCATATAAATACTGAAGATATCTATTTCAGGGAAGGATAAATATGTGGTTTTATGGAGTATCCATGACCATATTTCAACATTGAGTGGAGAGCCAGGGTCTGCAGGTTCAATTGTTAAAACCGCTGATAATGCTTCCCTTGGGCCTCGTGGGATCTTTCAGGGGCATACAGATACGGTGGAAGATGTGCAGTTCTGCCCAACAAGGTAACTTGCATTAACTAGTTAGGTTGTCAAGTTTTTTGTGGTATTACTTTCTTACAATGTTGTGTGTTTCCATGCCTTCTGAGTCTTGCTAGACTTTGATTCCAAGCAATTGTGTAAATCTTGCTTTTGACGTATGCTATATGGTGTTAAAATATCTTTATGTTGATGAAGTACGCAGGAATTTTGTAGTGTTGGAGATGATTCTTGCCTGATACTGTGGGATGCTAGAGTTGGAACTAACCCGATCATGAAGGTTTGTTGCAATGCAGGATTTCATTTCACTTCACTGTATTTTATTATTAGTATCTTAATTAGACTCTAATACTCTACTAATACCTATGTTAATTTGTCTCTTGTCTCTTTAATTTAGGTCGAAAAAGCACATGATGCTGATGTGCACTGTGTTGATTGGAATCCTCATGATGAGAACTTTATTCTAACTGGGTATTAGGCTATACTTATTTCTAATGTAGTAGAATTGTTTAACTATGAGAAAAACTCCCCCCGAGTCCAAAAAAGAGTTCACTTCCAACTTTATTTGTCTCAAGAAGTCCTATTTGTAAACTCAACGTTTAAATAAAATATGATGTTTCTAGGTTACCTTACATTTGTATTTTGTAACTCAACTTTGTACTTTAATCAAGGGTAGATATTTCTAACATTATTTTCTCTTGTACCTTTTAAAGTGTATACAGGGATCCTTTTTTTTTAGAATGTAGGGCTAGGGACTATGAGAAAATTCTTGCTTCGTATAGCTGAAAAAGGTTATATGATGTCGTTTTCAGGTCAGCTGATCACTCTGTTTGCATGTTCGACCGCCGAAATCTAACTACCGATGGGGTTGCTTCTCCTGTTCATAAATTTCAAGAACACAAAGCTCCCGTTCTCTGTGTCCAGGTATTAGAGCCGTTTTTGATGTATTTTCATTGTTCTTTTTTCTTTGTAAGATTCATGATTTATCCTGAAACTTTTTGTATGTTGTAGTGGTGTCCTGACAAGTCTTCTGTTTTCGGGAGTTCAGCAGAGGATGGTTGTGTAAATATCTGGGATTATGAACAGGTAGGGAGTTTTTATATTATTGAAATTTACATATGCATGTGTTGGAAATATCATCAATAGTACCCGTTTATACTCTACTACGGACCCAGCAGCTAGAAAAAATAATAGGACCGAAACCAGACTGATCTAAAATGGTTCAGTCGCAAATTGGACTGTGAACCGGTGCAGTCCCAAACTGGACTGTGAATGGATACAAACTTGAGGTTTGGAAAGTACAAATATTAAACGTCATCCTGGTTTAAACTTCAAAAATCTCTTCATTTCCCCCTACTTCTTTTCTTTCAGTTCATCATCTATTGATTTATGTGGCAGGTTGGTAACAAGATGGAACATGGGACAGTATCTCCAAACGCTACCCCGGGATTGTTCTTTAAACATTGTGGACACAGGTTCAATTCCATCAAACTATGTGATATAAACCTTCTTTGAGTATACTATCTATACTTCAGCTTGCATGATACTTGATGCGCATCAATCTCTGTGATATAATTTACATGGATTTTTGAGATCGGCGTATTACATATTTAGGCTTTACATAGTTTTGATTGTACTAGGAACATATAGAACTATAGAAGTGTTAAATTCTGTGAAGTTATTTATTTAAGATGAAATAGGGGAAAAGAAGTAAAATTTATTATACCGATTTCAACACCGCATTCAAGCTATGTGCTATGGGCCTATGGCACATACCACTCCCACAACTTGACATGTATTGCACCAGAGTGTAAAAGATCCTGCTATCTTTCTTTGCAAGGGGATGAAGATTACTTCTCGGTTCATCACATGAAAAATGCAACATTTCTTTTATTGAGAAGCTTTTCAAGTTATGAATGCTTATATCCCGATTATCATCTTTTATTGAGAAGCTTTTCAAGTTATGAATGCTTATATCCCCATTATTTTGAGTGTTATTGAAGGGTATTTAGGAAACATTTTTTGTAGACTGTCCCAAGTCGATCTTTGTAAGTTCTATAGGACTAAAAAACAGCATTTTTGTATGTTGTTTGTAATAAAACAGATGATGTTAAATTAGGGATGAAAAGTAAACCTTGGCCATTTGATTTCCATAATGACTTATAACTGTTTACAAAGATGGTGTTTAACTCTGGCCATTATGTGGTAATTTAGAATTATTTGGTGTAATTTAGTAGTATATTTGCTGTTCCAAAAAAAAAACTCTGGCCATTATGTTATCTATGTTTGATGTAAACCATGTGCGTGCACTGATTTGACTGGTTCATCTAGGGACAAAGTGGTTGACTTCCATTGGAATGTTTATGATCCATGGACTGTTGTCAGTGTATCAGATGATGTTGAAACCACAAGTGGTGGTGGCACCCTTCAGGTATTGCTATTCATTTACAACATTTCATGTCATATAATTAGGTAAAGAGAAATAAATAGATGTGGCAAAATGGGTAGGTCGGGTAACAGGTTGAAACAGGCCTGGGTCAGAACAGGCAACTCTGAAAAACGGGTCAAAATGGGGATTAATTTGACATGCAGGCATATTTTCATTTTCTTGTTTTCAAGATATAAATTAATAACTATTTATCAAAGAGTCTAATCTATAGGCAATTTAAATACACTACGGGTCATTTTCAACATGTTTAACCTGTTTCATGCTTAACCAAGTTTTGGCTTATACTTGTAATAACATATTTAACCCAAATATATTCATTTTGAAAGTAAATGGATCAACATTGCTATTTGCTTCTCTAAGAAATAAAATTTTGTACATCCAAGGCGATAATTATTTTATATGTGAGTGCAGATTTGGCGAATGAGTGATTTGATATACAGACCCAGGGATGAAGTGTTAACTGAGTTAGAGGACTTCAAGGCACATGTTGCAGCATGTGGTCCGAAGGCATAGAAGGGCTGTTTTGTATGTTGCATTTTGTTGTGTTCGATCTAAAGTTAGATATTTGCAGGTATTAGCTCTCTTAAAAACCTTTGTTCTGAAGATAGGCGTAGGGAGGTAGTCTAATGACTAGGTGAATTTCAAGTTCAGTGTTAGTAATCCAGGTGTTGACAATTTAACCGTGCTCGACGTTATCTTTTGTGGGATTGGTTTACTCTACAATCTGTTTGAATCCGTGGCAAAATAACAAAATGTTATGAATCAGTTCGAAGCTGAAATTGAAGCCTTGTCTTTCAGTACCAAAGCTTGTTGCGTGGTTATTTAAAATACTGACAGGGTTGTGATTACTGGATGACTGGGAACCCCCCAATCCTTCCCTCTCCCCCTCTTTTTAGGGGATATTGTTGAGAAATGAGTTATAAGCTCAACCTGTTTTGGTTAATGTAACAAATCGATTTTACTAATGCTCGTTGAGATGAAAAGAAATAGCCATCTAAAAATTATGTACACCTTGGTGGCTACGGCGGTTCACCTTCGACGACTCTGGGCTACTTGCAAAGCGGGTGGTCACCCTGGGGTTAGGTAACTTGTAAAGCGGATCGGATATCTTGGTTTAAAAAAGGGTTTGTAAAACGGGTCAGATACATATATTAAAAAAAATTTCTACATGCTTGATGTGGTGCCAAAAATGGATTCGCATGCGGGGAAGTTTAAATTATACGAGGGTTCGGCGTTGGTGTAGCGCTTTTTGCCGGAATCGTGTTTTTATAGAAAGCGAAAAGGTTCAAGGACGAAAAATTGGATTAGATAATATTGAAAAAAAGTTTATTAATTCAAATTTGAGACTTTTAAGCATATGTTATGGAAATTTTTATTTAAAATTAAAAAAAATTCTTTTTTTATTATATTGTATACTATGGGGCTGGTTATTTTAAAACAAATATTAAAGTAAGACAAATAAGATAAGATGATAAAATTGATGCATGAATATTCATAAAACACAAGTATATAAACAAATGAAAATTCTGAAAACGCGTTCAAAACTAGAATATGCTATTTTCATTTTCCATTTTAGAAACTAGAATACATGTTGGAAATGTGGTGTGGGTGGGGGGATGAAAAATAGAAATAGAAAATGGAAAACATTAAAATGTTGTTTTTTAAATTCATGTTATAAAATGGAAAATGGTGTTTCCATTTTCTTGGAAAACTTTTCTAAAAAACTCTAACTTGATCGCGTATGCTGTTTTCCATGTTTTCTTGGAAACCAAAAATGGAAAACATGGAGTGTTTTCCCCAACTAAACGCGCCCTAAGTATTGCTACAGTATCCCCTTGTTTTCCAAGAAAACATAGAAAACGCGATCAAATCATTATTTTCCATTTTTTTTTCCCCATGAAAACAGAAAACACTGTTTTGTATTTTTCAATGGAAAATTGAAAAACACTTTTTTATTGTTTTCCACATTTTCCAATTTTCAAAAACCTCAAATTTTATTAACTCTTCCCAGCCCCCGCCTTTGTCTCCTGTTGCCCCTCACCCCCACCCCACCCCCTACCCTACCCCTCTCCACAAATTAGATTAGAATACGTTTTCTAATATGGAAAATGAAAATATCATCTTTTTAATTTTGAACGCGTTTTCAAAATTTTCATTTGTTTTTTAGAGATGGAAAACTCAGTTCTTTTTCTGGAAAATTAAAAATGAAAAACTAGAAAACGTTTTCTATAACTAACCCTTAGTTATTCACTCGACAGTCAATCTTTCATTTGATTCACGAGCAGGCTGCAAATCAGGACGGTTCATAGCTAGCAATCAATAACCTTTTGATGCTCATTGTGAATCTTCCAAAGTCTTAATTTTTACGTACATGCCAGCAGATGGATGCCTCCTTCTCACAAATAGACTAAATATTCAATATATAGCTTCTTCGATCAGCAGCATGGATAGCATTCAATCTCTTCACCTCATCACCAGCACCAACACCGGCCACCAGTTTCAATCACTTGAAGCTCACAAGAAGATTCCTCAATAACAGTCTTACTAGAATCGGTATCAACAATATATAGTAGCTCAGCTTCCTCAGCATCGGTTTTCTTGCCTTTCTTCTTGGAGCTTCAACAACTTTAGACCTCTTGAGCATATGAGACTGTCTTTCAGAAAGCAATTTTGGTTATCGGAATCACCAGAATCATCTCTTGAAACGGGGGCATCACGACCACGCTTCCTAGAGGAGGAAGCAGCTTTCGAGTGACGGAATCGTCGACGTTCATTTAAGGGTGTGAAAGTAATAAGTTAGTCAGAAGGTTCAACCACCAAACAAGAAATGTGGTTTATAAATCGATCCTCATCAACATCCAAAGTTCGAGTTCATAACTGTTTAAGGGTTTGTTTACTCTTAAAGTCTAAGGGTTAATCTTGTTTTAGAAGAGAACGAGGGTTGTGTAATACTTGTTGGCGATTCCCAGCTGGTGTGAAGTATTGGAGAATTCTTCACGCCACCAAGTGTTGTTTTTAGGTCTTTTTTGGGTGTTGGTGTCATGCCTCTAGTGTATACCAGAAGTTGGTATTTATAGGGGCAAGAAGGAGTTGGATGCTAGTCCTCAGATGATGATCTCACCTGTGCGGGGGTTGACTACGGGCTCCTGAATGATGATCTCATTCGTGCAGGAGGCCGTTATTCGGTGTGTCTTGTAGCGTGGACTTTGTGCATGACGTATAAGGTAAAGACAAGAGTTTGGTGGATACAAATGTACTTTTCTGATGCATTAATGACTTTTGTCTTGTTTGAGGTGCAAGGTCGCAGCCTCAGGATAATTGGCTACGGCTAGGTGAGGGTCTCAGGTACTCTTAGTGAGCTTAGGGCCGTAGCTCTGCGTGTGGGGTCTAGGGCTGCGGCTAGGTATAATTCATACTTAAAGGATGGTATATCATCAATAACCAACACCAGATCCATCAGAAGTAAATATTAATAATGTATGCAAGCAATTGATCGAATAGCTACAACACTCACGTTGACCATCCCGAACCAAGGTTGGCTCCATGTTTTCAGAAATCCAATAAGAGAACATTGTGAAATGATATCCCCAAGAGAATGTTTGATTCAACGAGATGGAGATATTTTTTTATAGTCTTCGACTATAATTCAAGGTGACATTCCCTCCTTCTATTCTCCCTTAATTAGTTATAATATATCATTCTTTGTTTGCTACTTAATTTGTGCAAATTTTTAACGGGCAGTAATCCAAGTAACAGTAAACAACAGAGTCCGGCCTCAATTCTTGTCACCGCTAGCTAATCACACACACAATGAAATCTTGTCTTCAAATTTGAATATGATAAAAAGGACATAGAACAGCATGAGTATCTGTGACTAATTAATCTTAGAAGGGGAGACCAATACTTGAATTGTATAATATGCATATGAGAGGGAAGATGGATGGTTAATTGTATCTTTTTACTAGCAACGGGACAACCGTTGACCGACCTTTTGAGATTTTGTTTGAAAACGATGCATTAATAGAAGGAATAGAGTTTACCCCCGTGGAAAGAGTAAGCAGTCAACTAACTACCTGTTTATTCATCTAACTTCTCTATGGGTTTATAGCTCTTGGAAATAATGATTTTTTGGTCGATTAAAGTCCAAGATGTTTATATTAATTTAGAGGCTGAACATCAAGTGTTAGAAGATGCGGAAGTTGTGGATATGCAACCATTATCAGATTCTGATGACACATATATATTGCGAACAAAAGTTGCCAAATGATTATCATAAAATAATCAAGCAGTCAAAATATCGTGTACGTGCAATGGAGAACAAAGAAGGAACTCTACTCTATTGTCTGCAAGTTAAAGGCTTCTGAATGAAAATCATACATTTTTTTCCTTAACGAAACAATTGTTATGAAGTAATTTCTCCTTTATGATTTCTCCTATCTATAGTAGCTACCGAGGAGCCTATTAACATGGTACGTAAACGCAAGCACCATAAATTTGCAATGCAAGTACTAACATATACATATCTATTTTGACTGATTGTGGTTTTCTATCAATAAAAATGGGAAGAAACCTATCAGCAAGGTCGGTATTAATGTGTACACAACAGAAGTTTAAGACGCGGAGTTCATTCTCAAGGTCGTCTCTATAATTTGTTAAGCGTATCCATCTGATAATGGTACGATGCGAACAACATGACACATATCCCAGTTGCCTGTCTATGTTGAGTTTGGTAATCTGGTTACAATCATTTTGTTTGGATAATGATAATTACAATGTTTATAGAAAATAATATATGTACATTGTTCTGTGATTTCTTTATATCTATTACGGAGTACTATTAAGGCGTGTTGGGTTAATATAGATGAGATTAACAGTACTTCAGGTTTTTATTTTGTAAACTTGCATATACAAAAAACATTGCAAATGTTAGTATGGATGTATACCAAACATTTTAGCAGTTTCACAGTAATGTTTTTCACTTGTCATGTTTTTTTGTTAAGCGTATCCATCTGATAATGGTACGATGTGAACAACATGACACGTATCCGATACGGATACTTTCTTCCGTTTATATAAAATGCCGGCCAGAATGCCCAGCACTACTAGCTGGAACCTGCAAATGTTGGGCTATCATTATCAAACACATTTTGCTGCAATTTTGGCCTATCTACCTATGGATTAGTTTATTCAAGTTATGAGTTAAAAGGGTAAGATAAAAGGAACGAGTTTAATGTCAACCAAAATGTACGTTTATATAAGTAGTTTTGTGTCATTGGGGTGAAACCTCAGTGGCAAAGGAAAGTCCTTCAGTGAAGGCCTCAATTTGGGGAGACCAGGGTTCCAGGTTGGAGAAGGCAAGGCCATTAAAAGTCGTGCCTTCGGGCGGGTTAGTGGGAGGTTTTCCCCCATCGGGTATTTGAAATAGGCATTTCTGCTTCGAGGGAGCTCTCTAGCGTGGACCCGGTTAAGACAACGTATGCTAGACCTCCCGCTGTCGAATCGCGACACGAAGATCAGGCAAAATTCACCTTTCAAAAA
>JAOXNX010000028.1:366327-378410 GCA_028566075.1 Solidago caesia
TAACATAAACATCCGAATAGTTCATTCACAACATAAACATTTGGGGATAGTTCATTGCATCACCAGACACTAAACCCAATAAACTATGCATCATTTATTTTATTTTATTTTATTTTCAGGAAAACAACAAATCAAATTAAACCAACAACAAGAGAAGTCGACGCTTACATGAATGCTTAGACCATCTGTAAAATTTTACTCCATCATCTTCAAAAAGTGTCATGTCAGCACCACCATTTCAATAGCACCATCTTCTTTTTTTTCTCCATGACTCATCAGTTATCAGGTCATCTCCAATGGCAGTTTGCTTGTCAATATACATATTGATTTCTAGTTTGTTGTGATTGTAGCTTTAATTTGCTTTCCAGTTTGTTGGTTTCAATTTGCTGGGAAACATACTGAAATATTAGTTTGTTGTGTTCTCTTTTTTTGTTTTATTCTTTTTGGATTCATATACATAGGCACAAACAAACTGAAAACCAGTATGCTGGGTTAGAGGTAAATAATGATTCAGTATGCTAGTTTAGTATGTTGCTGACGTGGCAGCAAAAACTCAGTATGCTCCAACAAACTGAGTTGTGGGTTGGAGATAACCTCACCTTCAAATTTAATACCACACGATACAACAATTATAATAAAAAAAAATAAAAATAAAAGCCTATCATATGTGGCTTCGCCTTTCCCCGTAATCCTTCACCTTTGGTGGTGGGGGTTTGGGGGGGGGGGCTCATAAATGCCCACCACCTTCTCTTAATGGATGATTTTAAGAAAACTTAACTGTAAAAATAGTTGAAAGTATTTAAATGAACTTTAAAAAATTATTAACTACCAAAACATATATTAATAAGTTAACTGTTATTTTGTATCATATTTCTTTAAAAATAAAAATTCTTAAAATATGAAATGAAAACAGACTCGACAAACTTACAGAAATAATTTGAGATCATGCGTTTGTTATCAGGGAGCAAGAGTCGTCGCATGATACTTCTTTCATTAAATTCTATATTCCATATATATTCCATCATTTATGTTATGAAATTACGCTCATAGCCTTTTTCTTATCCCTATAGTCTTTTATTTGGTTGGGCATTAAACGTTGTCATGTCACAACTAAAATCATATTTAAATATTACCTGGCGGATCGACATTTCATTTAAAGTTTGTTACGAGTTTTAAGATCAATGACTATCGATATAATTCCAAAACTTCACGATAAAACATGTTTATTTTGGGAAACTCAGAGACACGATTCATGTTATTCATGATTCAGCTATTAATCGCAAGGTTTCGACTCCTTATTGCTTAACTAAGACAATCTTTTCAAGATTTGAACTTTTCGAAGATATCGATCTCTACGTGGTTTTCTTATTCAGTTGCGACTCAAATGGCCGAATTATATTCTACAGATGAGGAACTAATAACCGTAAATTCTTTAATTCCATCTCCATAAAAAGAACAAGGGCCTAATGGTAATTATAAATTACTTTTGTAATGGGAGAGTAACAAATCAAGAAAGCACTGGTCCTGCACTGCAAATTAATTTGTCTCTATGTAACTATTACTTCCAAAATTTGCTGTCATGACCTTTTGTTTTCTACTTGCACCATTTGCTCCCACAACTTACCAATAATTGCTGCTCACAGGTTTTACGCGACATATCATCCCTACATACCACTATCAATAATTGTGAGTTGTAATTTTGTTTCCCCGTTTCTTTTTGTTATTTAAAATTTTGCACCAAATAAACGTATTTTTTATTTAAATAACACCCATTATAATAAGGTTTTGAAAAATTTAAATAAAAATTCAAATTGATTTGAGAAATTGATTTTTTTTTTGCTAATGACAACCTTAAGGGCTATCAGTAATAGGAAACTGAGAGGTAATATTAGGAATGAGATCGGTACGGAAATTGTACCGATACCAAAAATACCGAAACCGAATACCGAACCGAACCGAACCGAATCCTCGGTTCGGTACGGTTTCCCGAAAATAGCCAAATAATTGTACCGAACCAAACCGGTACCAAACCGACCCGTACAGAAACCGATTTTTCCAAATATCAAATACCGAAACCGATACCGAATCGTCGGTATGGTATGGTTCCGGTTTTTCGGTATTTTTGCTCATCCCTAGGTAATATACCATCACAACTTTGATGCATATATCAATAATATCTCAATTATGCATTAGTGACTTATACAATCTATTATTATGGTAAATAAATAAAAAATTGTTGTAAATTTATCATATCTCAAGGTAAAATGCATAAAAAGTTGTTCTTTATGGTTAGGAAAGTACGACTACTTTATCAAAATCCTCTTTTAAAATCATGTTGCTTTATAGAATATATGATATGATAGATTTTACAATTTGCGATATGTTTTTATTTTCTATATAGAAATAAGTTATAAGAACCATAAATATTATACTCATATCTTTTTTTTTGAACAACATCAAAAGTTTATTAAAAAAATTGCTAGTAAGAAAATAACCAATACAAGAAAACACACAATCCAATCCAAAACAAGGAACATATTAAAGAAATTGACATCGAAGGTCGGTGGCTATATCACTCAGTACGACGGGTTCACATAAACCCACTATGGCATGATGTTTTGGTCACTTGGTGAGACCGACTGTAACGACTTTTTTCCCGTGGATTAAATTTGATACATTATCTTTTTAGTTTGACCCGTGGATTAAACCAATCATCCAATTTGGGTGATTGGAAGTAACCAGGTTAGATCTTGTGTCATATTGTTCTTGTGTTCTTGATTCTTTTTTATTTTAGTTTTTGTTTATTGTTGATGGTTGTGTATTGTTTATCAGTTATATCACACGTTTGCATTGTCCAGGTCTCTTATATTCCTTACAAACTAAAGCTATGAGGTTTTGCGAGTTGGGAACAATGATAGAAGAAGGAAAGATCAAGTGAGGAAGATACTTTGGATTCTGTAAGTTGCGGATCGAAGATTACTTGTATAAAAGGGATTTATGTGATCCATTAAGCGAAAGAAAATGAAGCCAAGAAGAATGAGAGATGTTAGACCGAAAAGCATTGTCTTTGTCTCATAATATCGCCTACAATATTGCGAGCGACACTGTCACCAAGGGTTTGATCAAGACGTTGTCTACTAAAACCATTCGCTTTGAACAAGGTTTGTTGACCCTTCATTTGGTGAATACCAGGATGAGGCTAGGGAGATGGTGCTTCAGGTGTTGATCACTTGAATGATTTTAATTTGGTAATATCTAAGTTATGATCTATTACTATTATTATTTTTGGTTATGAGATGGAAGCACTTATTGTTATTATCTTTGTTGCCTTAGAGTTGGATCGACACGATTAATTACATAAGTTAGTAGTTCGATCGACTTTAAAGACTAAGTTGACGTTTGAAAGATTTAGGATGTGATACTTGGTGAAGATATTTGTAGGAAAAATTATGGTGAAAGTTCCAATTTTTTAAGGTACCGGGGATCAGAGGGTTCCCTCTATCTATCCTTTTTTTACAATAGGCAATGGACACGGTAGTTATCGGGCCAGATCTACATCCAAGATGACATCGAAAAGGTACTTCAGATGTTATTATTAAAAAGGTAAAACCTGAAGCTAGGCGTTAACGTAACCACACATGATTCCCGGCCCCCTGATGTGTTACGGAGAGATATGAGTACGTGGAGTCATGTGTTATGGATTTAGGTAAATCATTCCATGCAACTCGTGCAAGGAACTTTTGAAGAAGTTTGATTGAACATCAAAACGCATTTATGCTAAGATGGCCGTGACGGGATTGTATAAGTTTGATTTAAGGTTTATTGGAGATTCCCCGCAGGTAAGGACGAAGTCCTTTTACGCCAAATTTAGAATGATGTGTATGTGTTTCTCGGCTATGTTTTTCATGCCGCATTATGGCGTGTTCGTCCCCTTTTTATGGGGAAGCCTTATCTTGAGGATGAAGATAACTCATGATTAGCTTCTCCTAAGATTATGACATATCTAGATAATAGTTTATCTGATTTGTTGTCTTTAATAGCTTATTGCTTCATTAATTAATCCCTTATATTTTGGGATATGGATTTCGACTATTTAGTAAAGGATTATGATCCTTTTCCAGCGGTTAGCCTTCGTAATAAGGCTTCGCATGTGTATCTCTTCGTATACTCGAAGGGGTATATCATCAAAGTTCAAGCCACATTATGGGAAGGTTTGATTGGCGTATGGAAGGCTTCATGATGTTGCGGGTGCCGAGGACGTACGTGTGGTCCTCAAAATTTCTCTTGGAGCTTGGTCTTAAAAGCCGTGAGGCTCATTCTAAATCATAGGAGGTTATTGATCTTGTTAGGTCGATAACGAAGGGTATGATGTTAATTTTGGTGATCAAAAGTGGAAGATTATCTAATAAAGATTGGATTAAATGTTTCGAAACATTTTGTTGGAATTTTCTATTCTCGTCCCATCATTTCAAAATAAACTTCCAGTCAGACATTATCAATATATATTGGTCAAACGAAACCTATACGTTATTTGCTTTGAAACCACCTGTTAATCGGAAGGGTCCTAATACTAACTTATTATATTTACATTTACATTTACATGTAATCTATACTCCCTGTTAAAAATTTTATCCCTATGTTGAATGTTACACATTTTGGGACATGCAAATTGTCCAAAGTACTCTTAATGATTAAATTACACTATCAGTCCCTTATCTTTTAAAATATATCTAATACCACATTTTACATCAATTACATTTTACATCAACCTACACTATTCGACGCCACCGCCACCACCAATAGTCGTCGCCACCACTAGTCGCCGCCACCACCAGACCACCGTGGCCACCGCCACCGCCGCCGCATTGTGCGGGTACCATGCTATATATATAGAGAATATTCCTTAAGGAATATAATTTTTTAAATAAAAAAAAACTCTCTCGGAAATTAGGAAGGAACATATATTATTGAAAATGAGTTGACCTTCACCTTACCAGTTTGAGTTGATATATGCTTACAAAAAGTCTGAAAACTCAATAATTGCAATATGAGGATATAGCTTCAATAAACTTTCATTAGGTGCTGAAATAAGGTACCTTGACTTTAAAGAATAAAGTCAGCCCATAAGACACTAATACCTTTATCAAACAATGGATAATATAGGCAAGATAGTTATTCCAAGTCAAAACCTGGGTTTTCCAAACATCCAAATATTTTATGCCATGTCTAAATATATACATATACACTTTTTAAAATTAGTGCAATTAAAATTTTCTCTTATCATATTTATTTATGTATTATACTTCATGTATTTTAAATCAAAATGTAGGTTTTTCAACATCCAAGTCTTCATCTTATTTCTGTATAGAGAGGGTACTTATGAGTAATGATTTAAAGCCGATTTAAACGGTTGGTTTAATAGGTACTCAGTCGATCGGCTAGTTTAACTATGTCCGGTTTTTTAATTCAACCGTCCAAGAAAAAAACCAACCGGTTTTCGGATGAAACAGATTTTTTTTAATATAAAATTATTTTTTGATTTTTTTAAAGGAAAAACCCTTTTTAGAGGTAAATATATGTTCTTAATCTTGTCTTTTTTATTATTTGTAATATTAAAATTAAATATTATTATTGTTTGTTCAAAAAAGTATTATTATTGTTCACTTGTTTGATATGATGATTCGTATATCTTAATATTATTTTGGGTTGTTTATGAAGTTAAAACTTATATTTTTATTGGATTATAACTATTTGCTATTATTTTCTAATGGATTGTAAGTGTATATTCGTTAGGTTGTCATTATTTTAGTAGCATTTTTATAAAAATACAGGTTGAACCGGTTTTTGACATTCCACCGGTTCAACTAAAATACCATTTTTAAAACATTGCTTATGAGAAGGGCTATCAACACTTGACCCAACCCGAAACTAGACCTGAAAAAAATCGGGTCATGATTGTGAAATCTCGACCCGCCAACCTGATTTTTTTCGGGTCATGTTCGGTTTGGCCATTCGGGTTAACAGGACGACCCGTCAATCAGAAAATAATTTAAATTTATATAGTTTTTTAATAGGTCGACCACCAACTCATTTGATCCTGACAACCCATAACTCATTTGACCTGAAAGCAACTCATAAACCCACCAACCCACAACTCATATGACTTGTTTGACCTGAAATCAACCACCAACTCGTTTGACTCGCCAACCCGAAATCAACCCGCCAACTTCTTGTTGTTTTTTTGGTTGATGGGTTGGGTTCGGCTTGAGATTTCCAACCCGAATTTGTTTCAAGTCGAGTTTGGGTTGGGTATTTTCAACCCGCGTCTTTCCACCAATCCGAACTCGAACCCATTGACATCCTACTTATGAGTATTTATAATATATTGTATGAGTGCATTTTAATATAACTAGCATTGTTGGCTTCAAATCTAAATGATCATCTAAAATTGTGAAATTATATGCGATCCATTCTTAAACCAATTTAACGTTTTCGCCAATTGTCTAACAAGTTGACAAAACCTATTATTTCGTTGTCATTGTCAAATTATCTTTATTAATAAAATATACATCTCTTTTCAACATGTTAGTAGAAGAATACGAAAAGCAAATCCTACAGTATATTTGTGTATCTACGACTAACAATAATGTCTGTGTCCATGTCATTGTCTACGACGTGGAGGGTGTGACTCCCAAGTATCATACGTAGCCATCCTCGTTATCGTGAGTTTTTTTTTTATTCTTACTTACTGTTTAATTGGGTATTTTCCGTTGTTTATTAAATATAATATATAATATAATATAGTCTTTGAAAGAATATATAGTTAATCGGATAAGAGCCCGACAATATAACACACTGATTTTAAGGTTTTGCGTTTGAAACTTATGTATAATATATTAACTAGTTAATAGTACGTATTACTTATGGTGTCACATTTATCTTTTATCGATCGGGAAGAGATCACTCGTACGTATGATCAGATTAAATGTTTAATACGAGTAATTAATAATAAGTCAACCAATATAATATACTTGGTCATACGTGTGTTTAGTAACATATATATTTAAATTGTACGTACGTGTGCTAAATTAAATATATAAGCTACTGTGGAATATGATATTGTGGAATCGACAGTACCCGGCCCCCACTCACACGAAGTCTACGTACTCGTCTACTAGAACTCCAGTTTATGTATAATAGCCTAGCGCTAGCTAGCAAGTGCTCTGCAATTCACATGTCTTGATATACTATATATATGATGTTCAAAAGGTGCCTAATGAGTAATGACCCACATATTGTTGCTCTTATATATATGCATACTTAGATATCCTTGACGTACATTGACTCATAGTTTGCATCTTTGTCCGTCGTCTTGTGTTGGTCGCTTGGTTTCTTAATTACACTGGCGTAAATTGGTCAGGATGTTGCAAGACATTAATTCCGGTTTAAGTGATGTAGACTGAAATCGAGATAAACAATTCAACTTATAGATTGAAATTGAGATAAACAATTGAACATGTTGATTCACGTGAATACTAGGAACAATTCTTCTAACTATCGTTGATTCAAAAAGACTAACGATAATCAGTTATTTCACACACTAACACACACTTGTGAAAGGGAGAAATTGACTTTTCATATTATTCATTAAGAACTATATAGAAACTAAACTTAGATCCCAATTTATAATTGGAATTCATCACAAGGAAACTATAAAGTTTAGCAACTAAATTTAATACATTAGGTAGCCAAAGAATCAAAAATAATAAAACTAATATCCGGATGGTTATAGTATGTTCCTTGGAGATAACTTGGTTTCCTAGCATTCTAAGTGTTAACATATTTGTTTTTCTCAGTCTAGTGCTGAATTGGAGTATCGCAGTGTCACCAATGTTTTTGTTGAAGCAACTTGGCTTTGTAATCTTCATCTCTGAGAGTTGAATTATCCATTATCTCCAGCCGTTGTTGGTTTTTATGACACCGTGAGTTTGTTTACTTAATTAGCTTCTACCGCTCTACCACACACCAACGTACCAAAGATGTCGAGATAGATTAATTTACAGTTTGTGTCTGAACATGTTGTATTCAGTATGATTCTTGTACTTCATCATCTCCTTTAGCTCATTAGCGGTGTAGATATTTCATCAAATGCTTTCCCTCATAGCCATTTGTAGGTTATACCGAGTCTTTCTTCCTCTCAATTTGGGTTGCGTGAGCTAAGTTAAGTTTTTAGTTTAGTATATGTAAATGAAGCATTTTATTTGGTTTAAAATCTTTTCAGAATTTATGCAGACGCAATAAAATAAAATAAAATGTTAAAAATAAAAAATTTAATTCCCACTAACAAAATATGTATTGTGATTGTGCTAGTTGTATGTAGTTCAGTAAGCATATATACTGATCTTCTGATTCGCTAAACAGTTAAGGTTCAAGTAATTCAAAGAAGCATTTGAAAACATGTTATGTCTCGTTGAAGTGGAATTAACGAACATGGCATTGAATCAGCACAAAACAACCAAGTCTGGTCAGCAAGTGTTGACAAATCACTCGATGACTCTTTGCAAGTTGTGGCAACATTGGATGGCCACCAAGAAAAATGTTTGCCGGTAAATAGAGAATGCTTGTCATTAACTTATGGCTATCGAATTACATTTGTAAATGATATTTTTATCCCAACAAGTGTTGTAGTTAAAATGGTTAACATAATAGTGTACAGAGTTTTTAGGGAGGAAAAAAATATAGCTGTTGGAATCAACGGTTATAAAAAAATTAATTTTTTTATTTATATAACTAGCGATTATAGTTTGAAGTTTTAAAATAAAGTAAAAAACTACAAATCCGAAGCTCGACGCTATGGGTATATAATCGTAGCCATTAAAGCGACTTTAACGCCGGTCTTTTGACGGCCTAGCCTTAGGACTGGTTAAAGGCCATAAAATCGGCGTTGGTGGCCCTAATTAAGATACTAAATCATTATGTTATCGATTATATTCTCGCCTTTGAAGAAGCTAGGTATTGTCAAATCATACTCTCTTGCGGTTGTTCCATAGGTTCCAGATTGCCGTATGTATAACCGCATCAAATTTAGTTTTGAGTAAGGAGATCGACCTTGGAAGTTAACCTCGTGCCCTCAGCTCGTGGTCAGACCAGGAGATCGAGCAGCCCAGAAATCGATTGATTTGTCCATCAAATTTGAAATTCTCCAACATTTACAGATGGATCATTTGTTGCGTTTTCATATATAAGAAATGGATGACGTAATTTTCACGGTTTTATCTATTTACCCATTAGCACAGCTAGAAATTAAATGAATGAATGGGACAAATTAAATCCACAAAGTTCTTTTTGGCAGCCAAGTAGGAGTATCCGAGTATAAAGGACTTTCAATTTCTTTAATAAATACACAAGTTGGACTGATCGAGGAGATGAAACTACACCCTGGCCACAATTGGCTCATGACTAGATGATCCACCCATAAGAAATCGATCGATCACTCGGGCCGGGATAAATAATGCAGAAAATAAGATTCCAGCTAGTGATCAATTGATTTGAGAAATTGATTTTTTTTTTAAAGATATACATAAACTTAACATGTATGGTTGTGAAAAATTTAAATAAAAAAAAAAAAGAAGAAAAAATTAAGCTCAGGTAGCATAAAACATAAAAAAGTTGACAAATGTCTGTTGTTACTAAAAACACATCAAATGGTGGATCATGTGAATGTCTATCACAATGATACATATATGTGTGGCTCCAACATTATCTAATCAAATATATATCATGTTTTTTCATCAACTGGCACAAATTTTAGCATTTTTCAGATAGGGTTTGTCAATATATATTAGGGCTGTGTGGCTTCTTTTTTGCCTTTAAACTTCATCGTTGGTTGATATGCAATACACACAAAAACACACACATATCTACATCTATTCTATCCCTTTACATATATATATATTTATAGATATATATATTAATCTTTATTGAACTCATGTGAATACCCTAATTAGCGTTAAACAAATACTTTCCGCATTTTAGCCCCCATGCATTTGCTTTCTAGTTAGCTAGCTACTCTTTCTGCAAAGTGTAGTACTTTACCGATCGCTTTGTGTATTTTTATCATTGGATTTATATATATATATAGATGACTCCAATTTACTTAAAATCGTTGTCTAATGATCAATACATCGAACACCAGTTCTTTAGCCCTCGCGATCATCACAATGAAAACCAATTCTTGAGCCCTAATTCACAAACTTCGTCGTCTTCGGATTCACTCACTTGCCATCTCTTCTTGAACCCTTCTACTTCCCATGATCAAGATGGAACTTTCAATAGAGAATCTCATCCATCACAAGATAAGGTAATCAAATTTAATGGGATAACAAAAAATGAGTTGTTTTGTTTTTTATGTGTTTAGTGAATTACAGTACATAATTTGGATCAAACGTTAATTGATCGATCATTCTTTATTAAATTAGAAGAAGGATTTTCCTGGCTTTTTGTGTGATACCTGAATCAAGAATCTCTTTAATTATCCAAGGGTTGTTTGATCGCTTATTAACTATTGATTCTTTGCAGGATGATAATTTTGGATCACAAGCATGTGACGATCATCATGTAGAAAGCCATGATGAGAGAGGAAGAAGCAATAGTAGTGGGCTTAAATTTTCTTTGTGGAAGAATGAAACTTATGATGATCATATGAATGATGAAAATCAAGTTAAGTGGATGTCTTCTAAGATGAGAGTAATGCTTCGGATGAAGAAAACCAACCCGATGAAGGTAAACACCTTGCAGCCAGCCAGCGGAGAACTGATGAAGCTTGAAGATCATCAAAATCATAAAGAACCAACATCATCTCCAATGGGAGAAACTACAAACTCAAACTCAATCAATAGCACTTGCTACAACATGACGCCCATTAGGTCTTGTTCCGATTGTAATACCACCAAGACTCCTCTATGGCGAAGTGGACCTCAAGGCCCTAAGGTATATTCAAGCTCACTCTTACAACACCAACCAACCTAGCAATGCAGCCAGGGAATTAAAAATGAGTGAAAATTAGTATAAGCTAGATATGATTTATATATCATTAATTTAGGTTTGAGATCAAAATGCCCATTAATTTTTCAATTTACTCTTTTTATTTAATCTTCTAACATAAATTTCCATGATTTTTTCTGTTTAGTCACTCTGCAATGCATGTGGGATCCGGCAACGGAAAGCACGTAAGGCAATGGCTCTAGCTGCAGCGGCGGCGGCAGAAACAAGCAAAAATGTTTTCAGTGATACACCAACATCACTAAAAGCTACAAAGATTCTGCATAAAGATCACAAAAAAACAAACAATGGGCTTGCTACAAAGTTCAAGAAAACACAATACTCAAAGCAAATAAACAAGACGAATCATTTGCAATCTTCGTCGCCTCCGACAAGAAAGAACTGCGTCGAAGACTTCTTAGTAAGCTTAAGAAAAAACTTGGCATTTCATGGTGTGTTTCCACATGATGAGAAGGAAGCTGCGATCCTGTTAATGGCACTCTCTTGTGGTTATGCTCATCGTTAATAGCTAACCTCACATCTTTTTGGAAAGAAAAACCTTCTGATAATCAGCAGCAATTTTGTTTTCATCATTAATTTCATAAAATATATTTTGCAAGTGAGCTATAGCTATTCAAAAGTGTGATACTTTTTTTGTTTAATTAATTTAGGTAAGATAGGTTTAAGTTAGAGCATAATTGCATTGAGATTTGATAATAATTCCAAAATGTGGAACAATAATTGATTAATGTGTGTAAACCATATATATATATGTTTTGTAAGGTTGTGAAAATAAAATTGTTGCATATGCAGATCAAGTTGTATATTTGTTTTATTAGTCATCTTATGATCAAATATTTAACTTTACTATTTGTTCATTTGATCAATTGTCTTTTAAAAACATATGATCCCTTACTCATGGAAAAGGACTTATTTACATATTTAACTACTAGACGCATGCCCGCGCGATGCAGCGGCAATGATGGTAGCGGCGGCGGTGTAGTGGAGGCGGTGGTGGTTGCGGCGGTGGCGATGGTGGTGGT
>JAOXNX010000028.1:400461-420119 GCA_028566075.1 Solidago caesia
GTTTTCGGGTGTGTTTGAAGGTGATTCGAGAGGGTTTTGGTGTGGTTTTCCTTCCCTACAGGTATATTGGTGATTCTCATTTCATTTTTGATCATATTGATTCATATTAGTTGATTCATTTCTGCGTTTTGGAGTCATAAGGGTTACGATTGATTTTATATTCGATTTGAGCGTTTTTCAGTAGTCAAAATGAATCGTAGTTGTTTTCCATTCTTCAATGAGTCAATTAATGATTTTATAGTGTCATTTGGATCATATTTTGGGTGTTTATGAACTGTAGAGGTCGTGGTGTTTTGCCATGGATGTTTGATGGTCGAAATTGCTTGCAAAACAATAAAGTGGCCTAAAACTGTTGCTATATTGAAAAAATCATTGTTCCTTCATATGGATGAGTTAGAAGATGAATGTTATATATTTGGAAACCTCTATGTGTCCTCTAAATTCTATATGAACTAAGTTTTTTATGATTCTTTCTCGAAGTGGGTCAAAAACGTTGATTTCTAAAAGTGGTCTGATTTTAAACGAATGCAGCAGGTCTGTTTTTAAAACATCATAGGTCATTCATTAAAATATTTCAAGAGTCAAACCATATATTTTTGAAACCTTCTGTGTGTCTACTAAATTCGTCTAGAACTAAGTTTGCTTTGATTTTGCTTTGAAATGGGTCGAAACCACTGATTTCTAAAAGTAGTCATATTTCGGACGAGTTTGATAAGCCAATCTTCAAAAATTCATAGACGATTAATGAAAAATCGTATTGAGGTGATTCCAATTGCTATTGTTAGATAAAAGAGTCATCTTTAGTGTGTTATAACAGTTTGTCAATATGTTGGGTAATGGTTGGTGAAAAAACGTGGTTTTTGACAGACGCGCAGTGCTGAATTCTTATATATTTTGTTGGAAGTTTGTTTGTGTGAGTCCATGGTGTTCTGATGTCACGATAGTCCTAATCATTGAATAACAAGAGTTGTGTGATGCTTATTACTGATATATTGATCATAGGTGTCGGGAACACATTACGTACACGGTAGAGTTGTTTGTGGCTTGTTGTGCTTTCCGAGAGGTAGGATAACTTACTTTTGACACACGAGGGAGACAACAAAACGTAGCTTTGATAATTAAAGCCCTTTTTATGCTGTCTAAACTATCTCATGCATATGTTAGGTATGGGATCTTGTGGAGGGTGTATATGGGTGTTGTTTATGCGTGACTAAGTAGACAAGCATGCAATAAGTTGATCATTGGGTGATTGTATGTGGGAGTTTATTCATGGCGGACATCAATGCATGATATCTTGATATGTGTGTGATGTGTGATTGTGTTGTTTGATTGTTAATTGTTGATGGCTTGTACACATAGTATACTAGACTTATCTAGGATGCCATGTCACAAAGCACGTTAGGGGCCCTAATGAGTTAATGTGGAAATAACGAGAGTTAATGTGGAAACATTGTAATTAATGTGGAAATAAAGTGTGCTTATGTGGATTAATTAGTGTAATAAAAGTCTCGAGCAAAACGAGAGCTATGTCGCAAGTGTTAAGCTTAACCCACTATTAGTCTATTTAGGCTTTGGTGCATGAGAGATCACATGAGGGTAGTCATGATACCTTTGTGTGAGAAAATCAAAGAGAGACAAGAGTTATCTGGGTGGCGTGATTTACCACCTCGAGAGTTAACGGATTACTCATGGATTGGTTATGCCTATCCATAACGACGCAGATGGACCATCGAATGATTTACCCATCTTGTCGGGTGTGGGGTTTCCTGTGAGGTCTTATGACCGCCTACACACAAACCTTTATTGTTGATTAAAATGGCATAACCTTAAGCAGACTACGAGAGATAAGATGATATGTGTTAATGTGGTTAACGTGAGTTAGTGAAGTGTGATACTGTGGATTGTGAAAGATTGCCAGGCACTTTATAGGATTTGATCATCCTTGTGTTGTTATAGTGGATATGTGTGATTGTTGCCTATATGTATATGTGAGATACTTTTGAGAGATATTTTAAATGGCAATCTTTTGTTGTTCTAACCTGTTATCTTACTTAGCTTTTTAAGCTAACACTTGTGTTTTGTGGAAATGTGTTGTGCCCTCAGGTTAGATGTTGAAGTGGTTCGAGCCAGTGTGAGGTTGGGTAGCTTATCGTTGAAGCTTGGAGACTTGCTTAGTTACCCGTGGACTTATTTACCTTATTATTCAAACTCCAATTTTGGTCGTTTGGCATTGTATTGTTGAATGCTGTGTTTGGAGTTTGATTGTGGGTTTTCTTTTAATTATTGTGATGATACTTAGTTGGTAACACCTTTATGAGATTTTAAAAGTTGTTTTATGATTCCGTTAGGAATCAAACGGTATTTTTAAAGACGCTTCCGCAAATTATTTAACGTTGTTAAGTTTAAAGTTAAAAATTTTGAAAATCCAATTTTTTATAAAGCAGGGTGTTACAGATGTGTCGTGAGCAAACTAAGTTTCAGTGTGCTGGGTTGGAGGCAAAATGAGTTCAGTGTGTTGGTTCAGTATGCTGAAACAGTTTGCTGACGTGTTGCTGAGGTGTCCGGTATGTTGGGGCATTTTGTAAAAGCCATTGGAGATGGCCTTACAAGCATCAGTCGTACTTTATGTTTTGTTGTCCACATATCCCAGCAACCATCCAAGCAAAATTTTTCATGACTCGACTGATAACAAATTAACGAAAAAAACCATGATTCTTCACGGAATCAGAAAAAAAGTGTGATACAATAACATCAAAAAAATAATAATAAAAAATAAAAAATAATAAACTAATTACCTAGAGGAAAAGTCATTGATTTTCATGCCATTATCACCTTCTCTTTTTATTGGAATGAAAAGATTGTAAAAATATGTGGCCGTGATGTTGTCGCCCGTTATCAAAAACAACTTGAGATTTTATGACATCGGTTATAAAACAAAAAAAAGGTAGTTGATGTTGGAATATTTGTATTACTATGGAATATGTATCACTATGAAATCTATGATGATGGGAAGAAAAAGAAAATGTGAACATTTAGAAAAGAAAAAGTAGGTGGAGGTGCTACTATAACCCACATTATTATTTGGTTAGAGGTTGTCTTGGTTTCGTACTTTCATTTGCTTCAACTTTCAAAAATGATTTAAAATGTAGTCACTATTTACAACTTACACGTGTGTTTTGACTGTTGAGTTTAGGCTATTTTTTCTTTTACCCAGTTTTATTGATACAATACTAGCTTTAAACCCGCGTGATACGCGGCGTGGTTTAAACAATTCGAGAAGCGTACGTTTGTAAAGAAAGGTTTAAATGGACCGTAATGCATATACGTAAGGCGTAAAACTTATGGTATGTGAAACTCAAATAACTGTATTGTATGACGAAATACGGGTAAATTTCAAGCCTATAAAATGGGAGTGGATAAATTCGTTGTAGTGTTAGGGATGAATTTTTTTTATAGCAGGGTTAGTATCGTAAAAAAGTAGTTATTCTTTACATAATTAGTTCTTAAATGTTGGTCTTCATTAATGAAATTGATTTATACATTGTGAAGGTAGTTATAAATACGTTTCGAAAAACAGATTTGGATATTAAAAAACAAAAAATTAAGATTTGTACATATGCGCAAATTATTTGTTAAAAAGTTTACATTGTTGATAACTTATGTATAACATGGTTGATTTTATAAAAAATGTAAATAAGATTTTTTAAAAAAAGGATTTTATAATGTTATATTTGTATAATACAAAATGATTAATTAAAAAAAAATATGAAAGAATTTATGCAAATTTTGTGGTACATTTAAATAACATTGGGATACCTTGCTCGTTTATAAGTAAATTAAAACCCAACACAATAATCTTGAAAGTGAATAATTAGGAAATACTTAAAAAGATAAAAATATTACTTATTACTTATGAAATAATAAAAAAAGGGAACGGATTCCACTTGGTTATTAAATCTGCTTAACTTACAAATTGGGATCCGAAATATATAGAGTCCCATCCGTTTTTTAGACATATGGGAATATCTTCCACCGTGAACACATATCGAGGTTACATCTGTGGTGAACAACGTTCTGGAAAGAGTGACTGGGAATCAGACCGCCATGGCTGACGACGAAGAGGTAGGTATAATTTCAACTAAAAAGAAGATCGAATATTTTCGTTATTTAGTATATTTTAAGTTCTAGGGTTTACTTGGTTAGGTTTGATTTGTGAGTTTATTGAATAGAATATCTTATTATGTGACTATTTTTATAATAAAGAATAAAGAATGAGATCAAAAACCGACATGGATGTTGTTTGATTGTGATGTTGGTTTGTGTATTAGTGGAAAAATTGCTATTTTGGGACCATCTACTTTAATATTGTCGGTAGAATATGGGTTTCTATTTGTCTCTTTTTGTGAAAAAAAGAATTCGGTAAAATATATATGTATATATATCTATATATTATACATGGATATATATGTTGTCTGCCATATATGTATTTCCTTGAATAGGTAAACATAAAGCTGGGTTTTTTTTTGTTATGAATATAAAAAGCAATTGATGCTGACAACAGGTTCGTTTCAAGCTGCTGGTGAAAATTGAAAATGATGAAAGGATGCTTAATCCATTGGTAATGTAAATTGAACCATGTTTTAAGAATAACCATTAAGCTATATATTTTTGATTCTCAATTGTAATTGAGTTGGAATTTTTGTGTAAAATATTTGATTAGATTCTACCAACGATATTTAAGAATCAACTCCCAAAACGTTGTGACTCAATAACTGTTGTTGATAAGAGAGGCCGACGATATTCAACATGCGTACTGGATGCTGGTGAGGGGGAAGTGAAGCTTCAGTATGCTCGTTGGCATGCCTTTG
Source organism: Solidago caesia (assembly GCA_028566075.1). Classification (NCBI taxonomy): domain Eukaryota; kingdom Viridiplantae; phylum Streptophyta; class Magnoliopsida; order Asterales; family Asteraceae; genus Solidago; species Solidago caesia. The sequence goes on from JAOXNX010000028.1 coordinate 405,330, forward strand.
TTGCTGAGAACATACTAATTGATGGAGGAATCAACACGTTATGCTTTACTCCACTTAGTGGTACAGAGTTTGAAGTAATTTGTTTCGACTCTGATGGTTTGCAAACATCGACGGACCGGCGAGGGATGTTGATCTATTCAAGGTATCTATTTAAAGCAACTGCTGAAACAATGCTGAAAGAGGTGCGTATATATATAAATCAGTTTAATACATATTTTTGCATTTGATATATATTGTTATATTGATTTCGGCTTATATATGGTATCGTACTTTTGACTGTTATAGTATACATAATAATAAAATTGAATCTCATAGGACATACCATTCCAACTGTTGGAAGATTTGAATGAGAAGTCCTTAAGGAGACCAGTGACCACAGCAAAAGTACGTGGAAGCCAACAGCATGCTAGTGAGGTAAGTGTTATGTATGAAGCGTATATCGACAGCAGGGGATACAGAAGCTATCGTGCAGTAGGTTTCGAGGGAAGCCAATGGTTCAATTTCTGTGTGATGAACAATATCGAAGAGGGTTTCAATGTTTTGGTTACGAACTTGAGGAATGGTATCTTTAAGGTTGAAGTGTTCAATGAGAAAGGCGTTCTGGTCGTACAATAGCTCATTTCTAATCAAACGGTTGTTGAGCGATGCAACAGAATGACTGGCTGGGAATGGCATCTCAGGGAAGTTTTTGAGAGTACTACCATTGCTGAGCAGCATTTGCTCAATATATGATAGACATAGATTATGGATTTCTTGTTCTGGAAGCTGCAAACCTAAGAGAACACAAAAGAAATTTTTAACAATCTTTAAATGATATGTAAAACACAATATACCAAAATGGCTATTTATTTACTAATATATATGCAGGTTAAAATCATCACCTGGACAATTTAATATGGTCCTTTGCATATGCAGAATGTCTTCGCATAAAACCGATGATGTTTTCAACCACAAATCATTTGGGCGGGCAACAGAGTTTGACAAAAGCAACTGCACAAAGAAGGTTCTCAAATAAGATGCCGATGCCCAAGTACTTGCTTCTAATATTGCATCAATATATTCTTTATCATCATCTAGAAGACCTAGCTCGAAACATGCTTCTTTGAAAGTTTTGCATTTATGTCCATTCACAGTCTTGATCTCATCAAAGCTCCTTGGTCCAATGACATGATTCAAAAGAATCCTCAGGTAGTAACAATCACCAAGTGAAGGCGGGACATAGCAAATTCTACCAATAGAACCTCCAGTTTGATTAGTCCTACGTTGCCAAATTCTACGTTTACGTAACCAAACATAATGTTTAGGAATGTCAACGTATTTCAAGGTTCTTGCAAAGGTATCTGTGTTGTTAAGCGCCATCCATTGTAGAAACATTGACCGTTTTACAGTTGGATTGGACACTACATCACACAGATTTGCGTCGTCATCGTAAACTATACTCTGCTCATCTTCACAATGAAACGGCAAAACTAAAACTGGAGGAAATCGGTGATGTACATCAAAAGCAAATATTCTCCAAGCAGCTTCAGATGCGGAAACGTATCTACAATAACATAAAAGTATGATATAATTTAAAACGTAAATCTGAAGAGTAAATCCATTAAAAACTGTGAAGTAATACTTACCTACAATCAAGGTAGTTCTGAACCTCATCTTTAGGTGGATTGGCATTGTTTGTTGTTGCATCTAGATTACTTTGGTAGATAGTAGCAGTGACTCTGTCTGGACCTTTGTTTATGTATTTGAACAAATACTTGATGGACCCAGATTGGTTGCACCATTCTACATTAATGTGGCATTGGTACCTACGTAGAAGTGAAGCGTTATACCGAACAACAAAGCGACTGTCAAGAGGTACTCCACCCTTTTCAATTGTATTTCCATTGTTACGACGCCTATAGATTGGATAACCTTCAGGATCAACAATGGTTTCATCTTGCCAATTTTTAGGGAAATTTTTGGAGCATTTTCTCTGAACCATACATGGACATTTGGGATTGTCAGTTCCACAAGGTCCGTGCATCATGAATTGGCTGACAAGGGTATATAATTGAGGATCTTCTTTTTGATTTGGTATTTCAGCACTAATAACACGATCGACGTCTGATGCATCTGGAAATTTGTTGCCTGGCCCAAGAAACAAACAAATATGAGCATGTGGGAGACCCCTTTTTTGGAATTCAACCGTGTAGATAACTGTGATGATAAGAAACACAAAGTATATGATTATTTTGGTAGTAATACAGGTATTGACATTAAAAATGGAAATACAGTAAAAATATAGTAACAATTAACAGTACTCCAAAGACTCGAAACGTTTAGTACCTGCTTTTGTAGGACCAAGGTACATGCCATCGTTGAACTCACCGATCAGATGATCTAATTTCATTTTAAACACTCTAGAAATAATATCAGGTCGATCCTCAGGACTAAGATTCTTGTCGTGCAAACAACGATAAATCTCTGGCCAATTAGGATTGCAAGTAATGGTGATGAACAAATCTGGATATCCTATAGACTTGCATATAGCCATGGCATCGAGATACTTCTGCATCATGTACCTTGAACCTCCAGTGAAAGATGAAGGAAGCAATATACGCTTTCCAGATTGTGAAGCTTCGGTAGTGCCTTGTTCTACATTGGTAGTTAGATTTTTGAAAGAGTCAGTCCTGAGTTTCTTTTGAGATTTCTTTATGTATGACAATCGATCTGCTTCTACCATTGTGTAACCGTCAACCAAGAATTGATGAAAGAGTTTCTTGGAGTGTGTTATCAAAGAAAAGTGTCCGGGTCTATCTTGTATGCGATAACAAAAGAATTCCCGCATCGTAAGTTTTGTTCTGAGAATATCAGATTCATTGGGGATACCCCTATGTTTAATACCAAGACGATAACCATCTTCTGCAAAGGGAAACAGGAGAGGGTATTGAAGAGCAAGATAGGAAGGATGCAATTCGCTTATTCTCTGAAGACCACCAGAGTGTGTTCTCAAAACAATATCACGGTGATCAAGTATAGAATCGATATCACCGATTATTAAGCCGGCAATTTCAGATGTCGAGGGGAGGTTGTAAGTCCTGCCGTCTTTACTCCTGTTAGCTATAAGTTTCAGAGTAACATTTTGCCAATCATTATCCCTGATGCAGTCCCTGACCATTCTAAAAGACTTCACAAGCGGGTTGGAGGTGTCCAACATATTTTTTAGCAAGGTGATTGTACGACGGTCAAGTTCATTTTTTTTCACAACATCTCCTTTTTTAGAAGATGAACTGGGAAAAAGACCAGAAAGTATTATTAGACAATGAAATAGAAAGACGTTAACAATGTCATCGGAGAGATAACACAAATAAGGATATTAGCAGAAGTCTTAAATGTATTAAAATGATTTAAACTGATAAACTTGGATTTACCTAACAGCACTCTCTCTATTTGCATCTTCGTTCTCAGAATCGATTATATAAAGTTGAGAGAATTTGGGTTTCTCACCAACCGGAGGTAGCAAACTGCCAATCCTGTGGTAATTTTGACCTTGTAGTCTAAACACATAAGGTCCCCTGCCTCCTAGGTTTCCTTTCGTAATCTTACCACCCATAGATGTAAAGGAAAACATCATATTATAAGCACGAATATGCTTCATAAAATTATTTGATTGAGGAGTATTGCTTTTAAATAAAGTGGACAACAGCGGAGGAGGTTCAGTGGGATCTGGAAGTTCAACATCACCGGCCTTACAACAAAAACTATATGCAGTTTTTTTTGCATTAGAATTACCCCTCAGCATCTCAGCTTCCCAAAGCATTGCATGACACTTTGAACATTCATATATTGCATCTCCATGATCAATGTACTCTAACAAATTTTAGCAGATATACAGTATGTATTAGACTAAATTTGAGCATGGGTGAGCAGATAGCTGGTGTGCTTTTGTATTGAATAAAAGTCGCTAAATTGGCACAATCAGAAATTTAATCATACCTCTGCAAATACCATTTCTTTTCACATATGAATCTTCCAGAATATCATCATTAATCTCCAAATTAATTCTTGGCATGTCATTCATGTCGAATAATTTCCTTTTGTGTTTTCCATGTGCTACAAAAGTTTTAGATTGACGATCCGTATGTTGATTGGTTGCATTTGACTTCTGTTTGCCTTTCTTAGCTTGACTTTCCAGGTTATAAGGAGTTATATTTATTGTTGAAGATGTTCCTACTACAATTAAACACAAAATGTAAAGTTGTTTTAATTTGATATCAACTAAGTGTTACTCTAGATGAATTAATATATGATTTGATGTACCATTGGTGATATTGGATAACGGCGTCCGGCTAGATGATGCATAAGGTGCATCGAAGCATGACAAAGGTGTTCTTGAATAGCTTAACCTTGTTGTAGAAACTTAAAACAAAAACCCAACTTGAAGTAATCAGATCTAAGTTCATATGAAAGCATAGGAGGTTTGAAGTAAATGTAATTGGTAAAGTAAGAGATTGATAGAAGACATACCGCTAGTGACAGTGGATAAAGGAGTCGTCGTAAGTAAATGGTTCTCCGATCTGCATACAGCAGGTGAACCTATCTTTCGTTGATCAAGTACATTTTTCCTTTTTTTACGATTAAAAGCAGTTTCAGATTTGCTAAACATTGCTTGAAATAATATGAAAAGAAGTAGCAAGTAATGTACGTGATGATAATTGTGAAGATATATGAATATCTATTTTGAACTTGGTTAGGATGAGAGGGAGTTGTTATAGAGCCATAGAGGTGGGAAATTCAAATTTTAAGTTAAAGTCTATGAAATTCATTATTCAATATGGCATTTGAAATTTGAAAAGATTGTTGTATATTCATTTACATTAATTTTAATTACTGCATATATTGGATTAATTTAATAGAATAATCATAAAAAACAAATTAGAAATTGAAAAAACGAAATGCAGATTAATATCATTATTAAGTAGGGTGGTTGTGATCAGTGTTATAAGCTAGGTATTAAGGTATTATATTATATATATGTTAAGGTGTAAGTAACTCCGTCTCATCTAAGCGTATATCCATTTAACCAGCCTCTTATGTTTAGTCAGGCGGTTTACCATATAGAACGATACGTGCATTAAGACATAAAACTGGATTCATACGACGAACCAAGCATAGATATCCATAATAATATTAACATTGATAAGACCTACATGCTTCAACTCCCACCACCATACATGAGATGATATGTTTAGAGTTACATAGAACATACAAAAGACGATAGCCAAAAGCAACAGAGAGTGCAAGGAAGTCATTAAAAGTACAACCAAAAGCAGACATAACCTAATACATTTATATATATATATATAGATTCATAATAACATGGTTCCAACAGCCTGACTACTCCTTCTTGGTCATGCTAATTTTCCGCATCTTCTTGGAAACTTTGTTACCAGACTCAACACCAGGAGTCACAGTGGATCTCTTTTGGAGAGGGCTCGTCTCTGTATCTTTCTCCTGTTCCAGAGCCAAAGAGTCGCCCGTAACAGAGAATGCATCCTTCAATAATATCACAAAATAGCTACAACCGTTTAAGTAAATCATTTAGTCAGAGGTATGGAAACTTTAGACACTTTGCAGTCTCGAAATCAATGTTTACCTTGGAGCTGATACCACCCTGTGATGATTCAGAAAGCTTGACAGCAGATCCTTCAGCCAGTTGCGAAACTTCATTAATTTGAGGTAAAACATTTAATGTAAATAATGTTATCTACATAAACATAGAACAAAATGTTAAAAGAGTGATAGGTTGTGAATTGTATTGACCTCATTGACATTATCTTTAGTATCTAGTTCATTGATCACCTGAGGATCATCACAGACCTTCAACACAGTATAGATAGTATACTTCCTGTCCAGATTATACTTCGAAACAGAAATCTTGAAAGCAAACTTCTTGTTAAGGAGGGCATTGAGTTCATGCGGATAGGCACCAATTTCATTAGACTTGAGCTGTCTTTCACGGATATCAGCTGCCGAAAGTCCAATAATTCTGGACACATCTCTATCAAACATTAACAATGAAGCACTGCCAGTCGAATCCTGAACCCTGAAGGTCACCTTGAACCTGAACAACGTCCAATAAATCATCAAACGGTGCCATTTAAGTAAGCTAACAATCGAAATACAATGCATATGCATTTAAAATATCTGATAGGCATTGACATTGGACTTACTTCGGTATGAGTTCTGTTGCAATAGCCTTTTCTTTGGGACACCATAGACTGTCAATCGGAGCTTTCATCATCTCATCAGTGACATTTTCAATGTCAATACCTTCCAAGAACTCTTGTTTATTCAACACTTTCTTATTACACTTTCGACATCCAACATAGAACCATCCAAATTCTTGTTCAAGCATAGCAATTCTACCCATAAGAACGCATTCCATTGTCTAGCAAAAAAAAGGAACGGTAAGGTATCAGTGAAAAGGGGTGATAGGAAAAGCACTATTTCCGGCAATTTACTTTGAGAATAATTACCGTTTCAGCCTCTATAACTTCATCTACAAACTTGCGTTCATTGTTAAGCAAAAACTCAAGCCGGTTAGGATAAACAGTTTCAGCAGAGAGTGCTGATGAAGTAGCTCCATTTCCTTCTCTGAGAATTAAACTACACTCGAAATATATGTTGGCTTTTTGTTAGTCATCTAGAAGGATTCAGTTCATATTCAAGAAATATGAACTATATTAATATGATCAGGTTCAATGAATAATATATTTTGACATATTATACTGTTTTGTACCTCCTTCTAAAATCTTGAGCTTCAGCAATATCTGGATTGATAAAGACGCGAGTTGCAAACATGTCGGTCTGAACTGTGACATTGTCTATGTATCGGATAATGAGAAAAGAGGAAGTTAGATGTATGGCTGGAGTATGGTTGAAAATTTGTTATCAAAACAGTATAATATTAGTATATTACACATACTCTTCCACTCCTTGACAAGTCCATGTTGGATAATGGCTATGACATGCTCCGTTGATGTATTATTCTGAACAAACTTATTAAATTCTACAGCATAATCCCCCCATTCAGAATCCTTCCACTGAAATTTTGAAACACGAACTATATTAATCAGACTTTCTGTTAAGCTATAACTACAAATACGTTTATTTACTTTGTATGATGTCAAGGAGTGGTCCAACATAAACTGGGAGCTATATTTAATTATTTTTTCTGTATTAAATAACATAATGTAAAAGGCACAATCCCGTCACCCACAATAAAGGCTACTACAATTAATTGTTCAAGTCTCTGTTACTTTGACAACAATATCCATAAAACCTTAAACATGCCTTTTGTTCGTTTAATACTGTGCCAAACAGAAACAATGTCCATAAAACCTTACATATGCCTTAAATGTGCTAGGAGAAGGTGAGTGATATTTTTATTCTGTAAACATAAGAGTATGTGAACTTTAATACTGTTTTACAACATTTAATATGCCTTTTACTACAATTAATACTGTTTTAAAGCTTTAATTGAAAACAGAAAGATAGGCATGAAGTAACACTCACCTCAAGTCTTTAATTAAGCTCAACATTAAACCTTTTACGTACTCTCTTTTCCTTTAGCTGATGTGAAGATGTCAAATTAAATTCTCACAAGAAGTAACACTCCCAATGACAGTGATATCATTAAATGATACAAAGGCAAAACCATATGCAGGTCCAGTGAAGGAGTGACAAGGGGTAATTTCAGTAGACTTGTAAAAGTTCAACTTGAACTTGTTCTTCACAGCAGGATATGTGTCATCAGCGAAGGCGACACCGCAGTTGTTGATAAACACAGCAATATATCCTCTTTAATCAAAGGAAGAAACTTAGGCATCAACTCTTTCTTGACCGTTGCCTGGATTTTTGAAGTCAAGATAAAAATTGATTAGAAGAAGGCGACCACAAATAATAGTTTAAATGTTGCACACACACAGGTGATGAAAAAAAAATATACCCGTTCATCGATAAGAATCATGTCAAGCCTCCAGTTTTGCTCCCATCGCTTGATGATTCTTACCTTGACAAAGACAAAATCCTTTTTTGCATTTAAATCATTCACGAGAGTGATGTTTTTGTTGGCCATTGAGAAAACCCTAAACCGAGTGAAAGAAAAATGGAGAGTGAGTTTTCAGAAGTTGTCCACAAATAAAGAATTGTGGAGAAGAGTGATGATGAAGCTATATGTTTCTCTTTCCTATGTTCAAGATTGTGAGGTGTAAAATTGAAGCTATATGTTTCTCTTTCCTATGTAAGATTGTGAGGTGTAAAATTGTGAGGATTACACTCCCAACGTCTAAAGGTGTTGTACTTGAGCCACTCTTTCACATGCAAGCAATAAATGCTCGTTTCCCGCCCATTCTCCCATCCCCTCCGAAAACAGAGTATGCATATTCATATATATATTTTCTGGATACAATCTGTCTTGTAATCTCCCTTGAGCCATACACCATGTACTTTGTATGCATATAAAATAGTTTTATTGTACCATGCCTTCTCAAATCTTGAACAACACGCAGACATGAATGATGATGACTAATTCAAAAACACAGTCAAACACCAAAATACACTCATGACACTCACAATAAACACTAATTTAAACGAATTACACTCAACAATTTCCAAAATATTTCCAAAATAATCAGAGAATTCATTGAATTAATGCATCACATTGACTAACGTGGATTGCTCTAAATTTCGACAAATCGGAATGCTGATGCAATCCGGGAACTCTCCTTTAGTAGGAGAAGGGGATTTATTAAGCACAATATCTACTCCGTATTAAATAACATAAAGTGAGAACTCAAGGACTTAGTCCAGCGGTTCATGGAAGCCCTCCAATGATGCTTGGATCCTGGGAGACCACGGTTCGAGTCTTGAGGAGGCAAGGGTTTTACCCCAATTAAATGTCGTGTCCTTGGGCGGTTTAATTGGGGGTTTATCCCCCCTCGTGGTGCCTGGTGCAAAAAACGTGCACGGTCGCTAGTGTCTGCCTGCTCTTCGGAAGGTTCCGGCTAGCCGTCCCGTCGCCGTTAAAAAAAAAAAAAAAACATAAAGTGAGCAATTAAGTAAACCATGTACTGTATACTTCAAGACTTACATGATAACGCTATAAATTAATTTTGTAACCAAATTATTTACGGAATACAAAATTTGAAGTTTGCATAATAGAATATAATCATATTAAAAAACAAAAGCTAATAGTCTTACTGCTATAACATACGTATCACCGACCTGATGCACGTTGCAAATTTTGTGCATCGCTATGTTGGGTGTAAATTCATTTTGGTGTACACTGCCGTGTTGGTAATATTAATTCTAAACTTTGTTGTTGGGCTTTTCTTGAGCCCTTTTTGCTAGGTTTTTGTGAGATACGTTATAGTATACTATGACATTTTATTTTGTATTTATCTTTTTCTTCAATAATGAGATTTGTGTTGTAATACGAAACGTGTTTGGAGTATGTATGACAGTTAGATGTGATACGAGTTATTTTGTGAAATGTGATACATTTGAAGAAAAGAGATTTATCCTTATTTTATGCCAAAAATTACATACATTATCATAGTGACTTTTTAATTAATAGTGGCCTAAATGCCATTCCAACAACTCTCGCTGCTTCTATGTTCTGAAGTAGACATAATAAAGGTTTTGTATTTAAAAATACATCTATGTGATGGATTTGGTTTTTAAAAATTGAAATCAAACACACGATGGTATTCATATTTACAAACTCATCTTAACCGTTAACTTATATCATACTTTAGTGAAGGAGCTTTTTTTTTGTAATCATGGCCTACTTATACAAGGAACAACATGGCATTTGTATATATGGTTTAATAGCTCTCTTGTAGTTGTCCATATGCTATTTGTCACCTGTTTTGGAGCTGTTTTAATGATGTTCGAGACCTGCTGTTCGACAAGTTGCTCCCGCCGCAACGCGCAGTGGCGGATCCAGGAAATTAAGATGGTGGGGGCGAAAAAATTTACCTAAATAATCGGGTACCCGCGCAATGTTGCAGCGACGGCGGCGACAAGTAGTGTAGGTAATTAATGTAAAGGAGGTAGTGTATGTATTTTAAGAGTTAAAGGATAAATGATTTAAATAGATGATAGGGCCATATTGGTCATTTCACATATACCAAAAGTATAACTTTTCAACATAAGGTATATAATTTTTATATAATAGTATAGAAAAAACAGTATTAACAACAAAATAAGTTGTTAACAAACCTTAAAATCAACAGCTCTAGACACCCTAAATCTCCAACAAACAACCTTTTAATAACTATTAACTGCACAAATTAAACATGAGTTCAAGCACATATCACCAACAATAATTAAACAATAAAAAATTCACAACTGAAAAATTATACAAAATCTCAAAAAATAAACTATTTTTTTTTTCAATTTTCCTTATTACAAAGCTTGTAAATCATAATAAAAGTTTATCATTGTAACATTTATAAAATTATGACCTAATATACAAAGTAAAATTGGGAATATGAAATACCTATTTAAAATTGGGATAATCTTCTTGTTGTGCTTGTTGTTGTATCCTGTTAAAAGCTTCCATCAAAAGCTAAGCATAAAGATTGAACCCATTTTTTTTGTTTAATTAGTATATTGATATGGAATACCTATTTAAAAAACCCCACGTTTTTGTTTAATCATATGACATTTTTTTCCCAAAACCTTGGGTTCATTTTAATTTTTTGGCTCATGGGTGGGTTCATTCAAATTTTTGGGCTGGGGTCTATTAGTGATATTGGATTCATTCTATCCAAATAATGTATATATTTTAATGGTTTTGGGCTGAGTGGGCTGGGTTCATTATCCCCCCTTCTACTTAGTTGGATCCGCCAGTGGCAACGCGCGGGTAAAAATTGCTTGTTTATAAATAAATTCAAAACGATCCATAAAAAAGGAAAATCCCACTTTATACGTTTCTTTTTCTATCTTCTTTAGCTAAACATGGTATTTTTGTGTGTGTGCCCTTATACTTTTTTTTGTAGGACAGTGCATTTCGGTCCTACATTGCTCTTATTTCCTTCGACAAACACACTTTTGGGTTTAATTTACGTGATTGTGTATTCTATACTAGTCATAATACCCGTACAATGTACGGATTGACTATCTATATGATACAAAATTGATTTTAATTTTTTGTTTTAAATGAATATTTTAACATGCCCCGTCATATTTTCCAATAGTAACCTAATAAATACATGTATCATAAAAGTATTGGTCAAAATCTAATATAAATGATATCACCTAATCTAAAGTCATGATAGTGAAACATGGTACGTATCATTTTAAGATTTTCAATCACGTTTAATTAGATTGATTAATAGATATATAATTAAATAATAAGTAATATTGAATTTTAAGTTAAAGATATCATATACTATTATTTATTTATTTATTAATATAGATTAGAATAAATAAATTTATTTATATATATTCTAAACAGTAATATGTTGTAAAATATAAATTGACAAAAAAAAAAAAGATTGGTGATGGAAATAAATAAATATGATAACAATGAATATAATAGAGTTTTTTATATAAGAGTTGTAATTGTTTTAGGAATCTAAATCTATATATTAATTAAAAAAATAAGATTATTGAATAAATAAGTTAAAGTGGCACGTAGGATTGATGTTGGAAATAAATAAATATGATAACAATTAATATAATAGAGTATTTTATGTAAGAGTTGTAATTATTTTAGGAATCTAAATCTATATATTAATTTAAAAAATAAGATTATTGAATAAATAAATTAAGAAAAAAAATTGGTGATGGAAATAAATAAATATGGTAACAATTAATATAATAGAGTTTTTTATGTAAGAGTTGTAATTATTTTGTGAATCTAAATCTATATATTAATTAAAGAAAATAAGATTATTGAATAAATAAATTAAAGGACACGTATCGCTTAAATAGAGCGCCACGTGTCGATCAAAAGATGTCTCAATCCTGTTTTATTATATTGGTAGATAGATAGATAGATAGATAGATAGATAGATGGTCTGAATTTATAGGCTTCTTGCTTACTTTTTGTTTGCCATCTACTTCGTTGCTTTTTTTTTATTATTACATATACTAGCCTGCACACATTCATATGATATTATTATTACATATACTAGCCTGCACACATTTATATGATGAGTAAAAATTTTGAATACTAGTGTTTTGCAGTTATGATCTATTTATTTAGGCCGTAACCAACGGCAGTTTTCTCAAGTTTTTCTCCTATTTTCTCAAGAAAAAGGGTATACAATTTTCTTACAAGAAAATTGTGAGAAAGTGGAGAGAGAGAGAGAGAGAGAATGGAGAGAGATAGTGAGGTAATGTTTTTTTTTTTTTTTTTATAATAATAAAACATTTGAGAAAAAAGGGTGAGAAAATGGTATGTTTGGTAGTGATATTTTCTGGAATATGAAATGAGAAAGAGATGATGTGGCGCTGATGTGTCAGTGAAAAAATAGTTAGAGTTGGGATAGGCCTTAGCACTTTTTTTTATTTTGCTTTCTTTTGGAAATTGGTATATGTTGGTACTTTAAGACATGTGCATACAGACTAATGATGAAAAGAAAAATTAGCTCATAAAAATGAAAAGGTTCAAGTATCTAGGCAAGATATATGTGCACCAAGAAAGGATCAAGATACAAAGAAGCTATTAGGTCATATCCAACGCCACTTTTTCTCAAATTTTCTCACATTTTCTGGTTTAGTTTTTGAGAAAAAGTTGATTATGTTTTCTCACAAGGAAATGGAGAGAGAGAGAGAGAGAGAGAGAGAGAATAGAGAGAGATGGTGGGTGTTTTTTTTTTTTTGCATTTTATAATAATGAAATATTTGAGAAAAAAGGGTGAGAAAGAGCATAGTTGGTAGTAATATTTTTCTGAAATATAAAATGAGAAAAAGATGACGTGGCGCTGATGTGGCAGTGAGAAAGAGGTGAGAAAATGGTTAGGGTTGGATATGACATTATGGCCTTACAAAAACTTATTTACTGATTCTTGAAAACGTTGCTTGCCAATGTTGTTGTACGTAACAAAGGATCAAGATACAAACAAGCTATTACAAAAACATATTGTATCTAGGGCTGTGAGGTATCATCTATACTTTTTTATTTTATTTTTTATATTGTTTGTGTGGGTGTTTAACTAAAGGTAAAAAGAGTGTTTTTTTGCAAATAATAATAATAATAATAATAATAATAATAATAATAATAATAATAAATGAAATTTAGATTTTAATTCCTATGAATTCCTAGGGTCCCAGTGAACCAAACGGGGCCTTATACTCTACTCAAGTAGTAATTTAAAACGGGGCACTAGGAGTGGAGGGAAGGTTGGCTGGAGGGTTGCGAAGCCTTGCAAGGCTGTGAAGGAGAGCGCGGAGGGTTGGCTTCGGAAGGCTGGTCGGAGGGCTTAATGCCTGGTGACCAACCCGCCCAACAGGGACCAAACCTGTAACTTGCAGGGGCTAAATGTGTAACATTCAGGGACGAATTGTGTAAATAGCATATGACCGTTGGGGGACTGTTTGGTAAAAAAAAACACTTTCAGTCCCTCCGTTAGGGATATGTTTCTAGCAAAAAAAAATGTTTTAGATTATGTTTTAGATTATGTTTTATTTTATAATAAAACAACCGTCACCGATTGAAGACTTAATTTAGATTATGTTTTATTTTATAATAAAAATGTTGCGATGTTCTTTTTATGATTTATGTACTTTTATTCTTTTAATTTGTAATAAAATATTATGTTTAATGATAAAATGTTTGATGACCCAGCAAACCAACCGCCACCGATTGAAGACTTAATTTAGATTATGCTTTACTTTATAATAAAAATATTGCGATGTTCTTTTTATGATTTATGTACTTTTATTCTTTTAATTTGTAATAAAATATTATGTTTATTATAAGTATTGTTTAGTTTTAATAGTTTAGGGGTGGAAAATAAAAAATTTAGGAGGCCTGAAATCTCATGAGGAAGACTGAAATTGGTTGGGAGGGCTGAAGGGTTGAAATGAATTGACAGAATCTTATTGGCTGGATTTCGGAAAGCTGAAGGTTTCAGGCACATGATTCCTAGAGCCCTAAATATAATAATAATATAAATGTGGAAGGTCTTTTGGTCAAAAATTTGAATTCCTTTGGAATTGTAAACATTCCATGGGTTTTGTGAAGGAATTCTAAATTCCATGTTTTAACGAATTTGATGAAAAATATTAAATTCCAATTCTTTCTTTTTTCACAACCAAACAAGTGAAGAAATAAAATTTAGATCCCAATTCCTGTGAATTCCTAGGGTACCAGTGAACCAAACGGGGCCTTATTACTCTACTCAAGTAGTAATTTAAAACCTTTCTAATCGATCAATGATTATTTTCTAACCATCTAAAATTAATATGTAAGTATGTTGTTGAAAAGTGTTACTCGTACTATATTCTAAACAAAATTTACTATTTTTTTTCTTATTAATATTTTTTTTATTTATTTATTAGTGAAAACTAAACTTTATAATTTAAATGTGTTTTATAATGTTTTAGTAAAAACTAACAATTTGATATAATAATTTTGTTTTTTTAACAGCAAAACCGAGTATTTATTAGAAGAAAGCCAACTACCTAGCAACACGCTAAATGGCTTAGAGTACAAATTATAATCTAGAAATACAACAACATAAGCACATTACCGTAAGAGGTTAGAAAACTTACGCCACTTACAATAATGGA
>JAOXNX010000028.1:486222-496836 GCA_028566075.1 Solidago caesia
AAAAGGCCTAAGATATATTAAGAACGTATATTAAGCCAAGCATGCAACATAAAGGAGTGTAAATATTATACTTGGAAGTCTTAAGGTCTGACGAGCCCATATAAGATAACAAGTGCTACTCAGATTCATTTAGGGTTTGTATGTATATGTGTTAGTTGATATTTTTTAGAGCTAAAATCGGTCATGGCTGTTTCATTTTCACAATGGGTTCATATATGGTGGTCATGGCTATTGTTGATTTCCCGTTCATATATACCCGATTCAAATTTTCAGTTGTTGTTGATATATTTAGGTCTTGATTTGATTTGGGACAATTGTGTTTTGATTTTGTAACTTGTTTATGTTTTTCAATTTATGTATTAGAAATGAATTTAGGAGTGAAAGGAGCGGAGATTTTGTTACAACAAATACAAATAATAAATATGGGTTTTTATTAAAACAAATCTGGATTTGATGATGATAAAATGATAATGATGATGATAGATATAAGAATTAATACGCATCTGTATTTGAATGATTTTGATGATGAAGATGATGATAATTGAAAGAGGTGAGTGAATAAAGACAGTTTTACCACCGCACATGTATGACACATGACTAAAATTAACGATCCGTTAGCCTCCGTTAGCGGGAGATATGGTGAGCGTGCATTTTTGCAAACCTTGGGTGCATCTCGTGTAATTTTTAATAATGGGGTACTGCCAGTGTAATTTCGCCATAACGCCATGTACCATTCTTGTAATTTACCCTATTTTAATTTTAGTTTGTATTAAAATAAGTGTTTACTTCCAAAAGTCACATATTTTTACCATCAAAACTAATTTACATGAGTTTGTAAAAAACAAAAATAAATAAATAATAAAATAATATTATATTTTGTTATAAATAGCAATATTTAACCACCTCTTATAAATGTATATTTTTTAAGTGGACATTTATTTTAAGACTAAGAGGATATATTTTAATTTTAATTAATCACATCTAACATATTATACGAATAAATGATTAAATGGGTAAAATGTTTTGAATAACTTGACTTTGGTTTGGTGTAACCTTTCTTAAAACATTAGTTGTTTTGATCGATCTCGTTTTAACTCATTATTCACCCCATCTAGCTTATCACTACTAATATCATTTTATGTCACATATATCTATTGGGTTATGAGTTTAAAATAGGCAAAAAGAGTTTATAATTTCATTATATATTGATCTTTAGATACTAAATATGTACAAATAATACGGTTAAAATATTGAATCATATATCAACTCTGTTGTTGATATATAGATAGCCATATTACTAACCCAGCAAAGGATTTAAAAACCAAAGTAGTTAAAAACCATTTACTATAATTTCAAGAAAACATCTTCACTTTAAATGTGTTTGGTTCATTCCCTTTTTAGAGCCAAATTCATTGTAATTCCATGTTAAAAACCAAACTCCCCTTATTTAATTTGTATATCAAAAGATAATATGAAAATAAAAACTCATTTTTGTCATAAATGGAGTGAAATTGCACATCATCTCCATAACAATGGCTATTCAGGAGCAATATACAAGTGTCAGAGAAGAGTTTTACCTACAATATATGAGTGTAGTTTATGCATATCTTGCATACCAATTTTATCGTTTAATATTACTACTGATCTAGTGATCTACAATAAAATTTGGTAAAGGAATTCGACTAGGCTTCAACTGGATCTATAAGCTGGAGCAAAATCTCGTTAAGTTCTTCTCCGTCACCCCATTCATGAACTTTCGGTTTGATAGGAATTGTAGATTTCGAGATGCGATGATGCAAAGGGAAGTTTTTTCTGGGCATGACATGGTCGTCTTCTCCAAGCTTCAAGGTTGGGCAGTAGTCGCCTCCCCCGTCTCCTATGTAGATTATGACTCGTTTCTGGACATCTTTAGAGTTCAACTCTTGAAATTGGTTCAACACAAAACCCTGTTTAAAATGCAAAGACATAAGTTGAAATCAAACATCTTCAATAAGTCGAAAGTTCAGGAATGTATCGCCAAGTTTCAGACTCCCGGATCTTTTTATCAAGAAAAACAAGTTTTAAAAAAAGGGTAAATCGGAAGGAACCCCTTAATCTAATAAAAGGAGATAAAAACCATTAACATTTTAACCCGAACCGTTATGACAAGTACTAAAACATATACATCTGGACTTGAACCTCATGTTTGGTCCGCCAAAATTGCCACCTCAACTACAATTTTTTCACAAAATACCGATGTGATTACACAACACATATGCGGACTTATTTTATCTACTAAAGGGAGCTACATGCATATGTACCAACAAAGAGTAAAAAAAAAAGTACTGTATGTCTTAGGTTCTTAGTCCTTGGGCAAGACAAACTCCTACGAATAGTATCATTACCCTTTTGTCCCATTGTCCCCAGTAAACTGTCAAAAAAGACAAATTACATTTTAATCATAGACGAAAGTGTTTTTGAGTACATCCGAGATTTCAAGTTCAACCATTATGAAACATAGTTATTATCACAGATTCACAGATAGTCACAATGACGATACTGACATCTAGTTATAGCTTTAAACATTCGCCAAATATAATGATTAATAGTATAGGGAATGTTTTAACTCAAAAGACTCACCATTCAGCGATAGATACTAGTAGGGTGAGAGCTATTAATCAGCTCTTAATTTCCGAGCTAAAGTAATATGGAACCATAATCATTGTCACTAATAAGTTTCAAGAAATGAAAACGTCGCAGCTAATACAGGATTTCACACAATAGATCTTATTGCAGCTTCCCGTATATATTAAGGGGTGTGACCGTGAGACAGAATAATATGACCCTGAACAATGTTTACTGATAACGCCGAAGGGCTAGAAGGTATGGTGTATCTTAACTCTATGAAATCATAAAGTACATGCTAAACGATATAGATAAATAGGAGTACTCAAAACACAAACTTAAAAAAAAAATGTAGCACTTAGTAGATATAGTAATTTAGGTACCTTGCACAAATTGGGAGGACAGAGATTGCACCCATGTGGTAGCACGGCCGGACCATGATACGGATAGATCCTAAGCCTGCCTTCTTTATCAACAAAAGTCGGGTTTGTAATAATCCCCGAAAAGCAATCATAAATTCCATGGTTTTTCAATATTGTTTCAATGAAAAACTGATTGGCATCACTAAGTACCTTCAAATCACATCTGAAACAGTCATAACAACATGCTAATTAGCACAAGACCTTAATCACATATATGCAAAATATCAACCGGTGAGATGATCAATCAAAATACAAGTATATACCCTCGAGCATGAGCGGATTTAATAGCTGAAACAATATGCGGATGCAATGGAACACGATTCAAACAGTTTACGATATCGTCTATTGTTTTCCCTTGAGAATGTAACTCCTCCATCATTCTATCCTAAATTCAATAACACAATATGTCATATAAGTACATATATAAGTACTTAATCATTAAACTTGATTATTTATATCTAACTCTAATCACTTAAACCATATTCTTAAAAGTGTTCTAACCATCCATACACCATTTTTTTTAGCCGTACACCATCAAACATGCTTCACATTATTATTATGTTATACACTACACCTTAAAACATGTTTAGTTGTATACGGCTAAAAAATGATGGTTTAGGGATCATCACCCCACATAAAAACACCCATAAACAGCAACTATCATAACAAGGGATTTAAACTATACCCAAGTGAAAAATAATAAATAATAAAATATATATAATATAAAAAATCATTGAGTAAAGAAAGAAACCATAAGAGAGTTCCAAGGTAATGATTGGCGAAGGTGATTAAATAATTGGGTCAAGCCCATTTCTACAACCACCCATCGGTCACTATCGTCATCCATGATCGTCCGATCAAAATCCCATATGATCAACATTTCTCCGCCGGAGACCCTGGAGGTTTGACTCGCCGGCGCCATTAAGAGAGCTGAGAGCAACGGCGCCGCCGGTGATTATTATACCCAAATACTAACTTTGATTGGGGAAAGATGGGATGGGTTACAGTATTATTGTTAGGGGTGAGCATGGGTCGGTTTTGACTCAAAACTGAAACCCGAACCGATCCGTTCGGTTTTTTGAAAACCAAAACCGTTGGATTTGGTTTTGGTTCGGTTCGGTTTGTCAGTTCGGTTTGGGTCGGTTTTCGGTTTTGGTTTGGGTTTTTTTTTTTTTTTAATTTTTAGCTTATTAAGTTATTAATATAACATTCAATTATTAAAGAAAAAAATATGATAAAGAAAATAAAACATACGAATATTTTTTATTAACTAATTATATCTTTTAGGCGTTAAAATTGGTATGATTTTTATAAACCGAATTGATTTTGTTGTGCATTTTCATTTAAAACATACAATTGTTTTTTATTTATACACTAAAAAAGAAAAAAATTTAAATATATTAACATATTTACTAACCATAAGTTATAGATATAAATATAAAATGATACAAAATATAAAAGAAATTAAAATATATTTGGTTCGGTTCGATTTTTGGTCGGTTTTTGCATGTGAAACCGAAACCCGAATCGATCCATTCGGTTTTTAGAAAATGAAAACCAAACCAATCGGTTTTGTTTGGTTTTCGGTTTTGACGGTTCAGTTTTCTTGGTTTTTTTCGGTTTTCCGATTCGGATTAGCCCTACTTTATATACATTCACATAAAACTTTCATATTGCACCGTTGAACTCTTTCATGAATCCATAAACATCTACAAGTTTTCATCTTCTAATAAGTGCACTTTTAGTCCTTCAAGTAACCTGTAAACATACTCATACACATACTAGGTAACATATATAGCAATAACATGTTTCATCTTAGTTTGATATGTATATATTTCAATCCCCCAACAACTAAAACTAAAACATGTCAAACAATTTTAACTTACTACTAAGATAGTGATGGGATGTTATATTTAAGCCCTTAGTTAAAATATCAACAGGTTGCTCATCAGAATCAATCTTAACAAGTTTGATAATACCTGCAGCAATCTCATGTAAAACGGATGGGGTAGTTACTCATACTATATGAACGTGGATAAAAGAACAAGATAAACATAAACTAAAACCTCTATTTTTCAGCCATCTAATATTGTTCCTAGATATTAATTTGGAGTTGGGCCTGCAAGTGTTGGATCCATATTGGTCGATCTTGGATCAGTTCTCTTTATCCCTTTAAAAAATAAAAATACCACTCATACTATACCAAAATGGATGTCCAGTGAAAGAAAAATAGTTTTAGAAAGAATGTATTTAATTTTTATGTGAAAGAATAACTATTTTAATTTTATCCTTGCTTTTAGCATAACATTTTAGAGTCTTATTTTGTTAAAAATTAAAGAAAGTAATATTGGTAAAATTATAAAATTTGACATTTATTTTGAGGTGAAAAATGTAAACTGAAAAAGGACGTTTGTAAACTTATAATTTGAGATCTAAACCCCATAAATGAACGGCTGATATTAGACTAGGCAAATATTTTTCAGTCTTCACATATTTTAATCTATATATATATATATATATATATATATATATTTTAAAACGGCAAATTATCTTACTTCTACTCCTAAACTACACGAATGCCTAGGATGCAACCCAGGACTTCCGAAACCCTCCCAATAATCCACCCTCACAAATGTGAGGAATCATTCTCGAACCTGGATAGAATAGCCCAAGGTCAAAGATATTTTGATATTATTAATGCAATAATAGCTATTAATTTATTATTGTATTATAAATACAAGAGTAAATTACATTTTTCGTCCCTCAAGTTGGCACGTTTTGTACTTTCAATCCCCCATGTTTTTTTATATCAATTTTACTCTTAAAGTTGGCAAAAATTTGCAATCGAGGTCCTAGACTCAGACGGCGTGTGTTTTTGGCCGTTAACAAAAGAAGTGTGAGGGTAGGATGGTCATCTCACCTTTCCAACGTCCTAATATACCGAGTAAGTTACTTTTTTCGTCCCTTAAGTTGTCACATTTTTCACATTACATCCCTCATGTTACATTACTTGGATTATACATATATGATTCTTCTTCTTTCTATCCCCACTTTTCTTCCCAGAACACTCTCATACATATACACACTCTCATATACACACTCTCATACATATATATGGAGACATATCTATATCTGGATCTTATACATATATATGGATATATACACACTCTCATATACATACATATATATATATATATTTAGATCTATATACATACATATCTATATTCAGATCTATATACATACATATCTATATTCAGATCTATATACATACATATCTGGTGTTAACTTGAGGGTCTATATAAGGATGAAATGACATATCTATATTCAGATCTATATACATACATTCAGATCTATATACATACATACATATCTGGTCCGTCCCTACAGTGGTGGTCCTTTGAATATAGACTACAACGGTGGTCCTTTGAAGATGAAGACTATAGTGGTAATTGTATTGTATTGTGATTGCACATAATATTTTGTTTCAAGTGATCTTAATTTATATTGTATTGTATTTGGATTTGGATGGTTTTATTATTCTTTTGGTATTGTGTATGGAAATAAACCATTGTTTGTTGAATTATAAACCGAAAGTCTAGAGGTGCAAATCATTAAGATGGGTAACACAATTTTATTTATTTTTAGGTAAACATAATTTATCCTTTAACAACAAAATTGTGTGTTTGGAATGTATGTTTGTTTTTGATTTGCGCTTAGATTTTGATTTGCGTTGGAAAAATGTCTGGATTCTTGTCTTGGGGATTGAAAGTGAAAAGCGTGATAACTTAAAGGATGAAAATTGTTATTTACTCAATATATTATGACATTGAAAAGGTGAAAGGATCATCCTACCCTCACACTTCTTTTGTTAATGGCCAAAAACACATGCCATCTAAGCCTAGGACCTTGATTGTAAATTTTTGCAAACTTTAAGGGTAAAATTGATATAAAAAAAATATAAGAGACTGAAAGTGCAAAACATGCCAACTTGAGAGACGAAAAATGTAATTTACTCTAAATACAAATGAATAAGTGAAATAAATTATTAGGAATAGTATAGTATAACAATATATAAATAAAACTTCAATTCAAACTTTAATAACAAAAATAGTATCTTATTAGGAATAGTATATGTTAGGTCCAAGAATGTCAATATACCAAGGTATACTAACACAGATTAGTTGTAGAGGGGGGGTGAATACAACTAAAACAAATCTTCGTACAACTTTAAAATCCTTTTATAAATCTTTTGCAGAAAGTAAATAATACTTAAAATAAACAACAAGATTTAACAAAACATGTAAAGAAAGTAAAATGCATAAGAAAGTAAAAAACACAAGGAAGTAATTTTTCAAGTAATTCTTTATATTAAGAAATAAATCTATACAAAGAATTACATGAATGTTGCGGAACAAGATAGCCTACACATATCTAAACATCCCAGTTGAATGAACAAATTACAACCGATCAAGTATTGTCTCGAATCTAGCAAAGCTAATCTGTATGCTGTGTATATGAGCACCATAACTTGTAGTGAAGATTAATTTCTCAGGTGTTCCTCCTTCTATGCTTCAATGGAATGAGGTATTATAGGCGAATACCCTGCATTCCCTTGATGTCCACTTTCCACGTGTTGTTCTTCCATTAGCAGATCGTGAAGGAATCTCTGATAGCGACATTGTACCTTTGGGGACCACAACTGTCACCACTACTCCAACTAGCCAATAAGAATGAGGACAACACATAGATAGTACAACCACCAACCCTCCCTGAGGTGACCTGTTGATAGGGGAGCACCATTAGTTCAGACATTATTATCAATGCCTCAGGCCCAACTCTCATCATCAACTGGATCAAATCAGAAATGGATCGATCTGGCCCAAGTGTGGAATGAAGCCCAGTTGGAATCTCCAAGTGTGGAAGGAAACAAAGCCTACAAGCTCACGTTCAGTATCATGTTCCATTTTTATGTCTTTTTTTTTAGTGCATTTTGTGTGTTTGAAATTGTCAAATAAGTAGTTGGTAGTTTTTCTCCACTAGAATAGTTTTTCTCCACTAGAATAGGAAAAAGTGGTCTGTCAGTTATTTCTCTTTCCTCAATTATATGTACTGATCAAACGAGTAATGAAAGACAGTTTTTGAGTTTATTTTTTAAAAAATATATATATATTTTCTCTAGTTCTTTTTAGGGAAAATTTCTTCCATTGCTATCTTATTCTTTGGCAGGAATTGAGAGGTGATCTTTGGAAACTAATTCGAGTTCACGAGGTGTGTCTGTATCGTGTTTCTTGGATTAGAAAGCCCAACGAAAAGCTTGAGTGGTGAGACTGTATCTCAAGGTAATCGTTGTTATTCGAACTGAATTGTTATTCGGGTTATTCGATCCAATTCTAAGGTCCTTTTTCTATCATCTGGTATCAGAGCTTGTATTCAATTTCTTCCAAATCATAATCCAACCTTAAAGTTTCAGTCCAACATGGGTGATCAGAGAACTCTTGAGCAACAGGTTCTAGCATTGCAGGAACAACTTCAACAATTAACCCTTGCTATAAACCAACAACAACGGGACAACCGTTCACCACCACGGTTCCGCCCTGAAAGAGACGAATACGGCAATTCTGACGAAGAAGACGTTAATCCTTATGGTCGACGGCAGAATTATTCTAGTGACATAAAGGTAGACATTCCTGAATATGATGGGCGACTCGACCCAGACGAATTCATAGAATGGCTACGTACTGTGGAACGTGTATTCGATTATAAGCAAACTTCTGAGGATCGAAAGGTGAAAGTTGTGGCCTTAAAGTTAAGGAAATACGCTTCCACGTGGTGGGCTAATGTTTGTTTTAAAAGGGAACAACAAGGGAAGGATAAAGTTAGAAGTTGGCATAAGATGAAGAAGTTATTAAAAGAGAAATTTGTGCCCACGTATTACCTGCAGGAAAATTTCTCAAAGCTTCATTTTATTAAGCAAGGTTCGCGATCAGTGGAAGAGTTATCACAGGAATTTGAAGCCCTCCTTATGAAGTGCGGGTTGAATGCAGATGATCCGCAAACCTTAATCCGTTTTCTAGGAGCCCTTGAACCGAAAATAGCCCAAGTAGTTGAACTCCACCCCTACTCATCTTTAGCCGAACTCACCATATTAGCCCACAAGGTTGAAGCCCAACTGAAAGCCAAAAACAAATACGAGTATACCCGACCCGCCACCAACAACACACATTACCAGTCGTCCAGTAATACTTATAAAGCTCCCTCTCCAGTCACGAACACCACTTCTGAAAATCCTAAAGCCCCACGTCGATGTTTCCGTTGCCAAGGGTTGGGGCACATCGCTTCCGAGTGTCCAAACAAACGGATCGTTACTCTGGCTGACTTCGAGATTGCTAGCGGTTCTGAAAATGATGGCGGCAGTCCACCTGAACCGGTCACTGATAATACTGTTGTTGAAGAATTGGTTGGTCCAGATGAAGGAGAGTGTCTAGTAGTACGACGAGCATTGAATACCACCCCCGTTAAGGACGAAAACACCCAACGCGAGGCTATTTTTCATACCAGGTGTACCATTGCTCGTAAGGTATGTAGTGTAATTATTGATGGTGGGAGTTGTACAAATGTTGCTTCTCAAACTCTAGTCACTAAACTCAGTCTGCCTATGGTTCCCCATCCATCACCATATGCGATTCACTGGCTAAACCATGGTAAAGGTATGATTGTTAATCATAGAGTTCTTATTGCTTTGAGCATTGGTGGGTCTTATGTTGATGAGATTTGGTGTGACGTTCTTCCTATGGAGGCGTGTCACGTGCTCCTAGGGCGTCCTTGGCAGTTTGATCGCCAAGCGATCCATGACGGATACTGGAACACGTATTCATTCATTCACAATGGTCGAAAAGTTGTTCTTACTCCTAAATCACAAACTAATCCGTCAACTACACCACTGCGTTCTCTTAGTGCATTATTGAGAGTTGAGCAAATTCATGATGATGCTGTTAAGAAGGTCTGTTTAGTGAGTTTGGATGATAATGTGGTAGCTAAACCCATATTACCACCAAACCCACTTGTTCAACATTTATTACAGCTTGTTTTTGATGTACCTAAGAGTTTAGTATCTCCTACATCCATATTAGTTTTTCCATATTTTGTAGAAGTGTTTAAAGGTATTGGAGCTGATTTGTATCCATATTTTGATCCTGGCGGTCCCTTGTTAAGTTTGAGGACAAACTTTTCTGAAGACCGAGAGAATGATATACCCACGAAAGATACAACAGGATCAGATCAAGTGGCCTGGCCCAAAATGAGGAAGAGTCCAACAAAGATTTTGGCCAGCTATCACAAGTCCTATTTTATTTTATTTTATTATTAAAGTTATGTTGAAGTTGTCAAGGTAGTTTTATGTAAGTCCTTAGATGTAGCTAAACATGGGCAAGCAGTTATGAGACTCTCTTTATGTATGCCACGTTTGAAAAAGCACCATCAGTTGTTAATATATGCATAAAGTTATTTTCTCTTTTTGAGAATTCCTCCAATGCTATTTCAATTATTGGCATAATTGAAAGGTGATCTTTGGAAACCAATTTCAATTCAT
>JAOXNX010000028.1:512617-524346 GCA_028566075.1 Solidago caesia
GGTGGCTGGTGCCGAAAAGAATCCTGGGGTCAAGGGTGTCCGCGCCAATCTAAACATTTTGGGAATTAAAGGCCACTACTGCAGAGAAGATAAATCGAAGTACCCCATATTAGAAAAGGGCTACGATAATGATTTTGCTGTTACTTGGCCATTAGGAAACTGATTATTTGGATAAATATGAAGTTAAATATCTCTAACTTTAACTATCTTGTTTTTTTATTCTTATTCCGATTCTTCATCTTGTTTTTTTATTCTTATTCTGATTCTTCAAGTTGCAATAATCACTTTAAAACACACATTTAGATGTGGCAAAATGGGCAGGTTGGGCAACTAGTCAAACTAGGTAATTATCATATATTCAAATATCTTAGTATAGAAGAATATTCTAATTTACTATTAAAAAGACTGATTTCAGTCTTTTTTTTTCTGTTCAGTCCAGTGGTCTTTTGTCAGCCGGTCTTTTCCAGTTCAGTTTTTATCAGACCGTTCAAAGACCAGTTTCAGTCCTAGACTGTTTTGCCCATCGCTAGTTGACAACTATGATGGAAACAAGAGACAAAAGAACTAACCTTATTGTAAAGCCACTCGTTCCAAGACGGTGCTCGGCATAGAGGGGAAATAAGCATCAAACCGGTAACTCTTTCACTATACTTTATCTACAAAACAGAAAATGTAATTGGTCATATATGATAAAGAAAATCAATGTATAGCTTATAGGTGCACACAGGTTGGGCGACGTTTCAAGATGCGTACATTATATACAAATTTGGGCACGACATAGGGACGCGAGGTTGGGTTGATCCCAAAAACTATTTGTCCAAAATTATTGAAGTTATCATAAATTACTAGCTTTTTATGATTACAAAAACTGTATTATATCAATGATAATCCAACTATTTGTATAACACAGTTTAGGAGGTTTGTGCATTAAATATAAGCTTTTTTCACCCAAGAGATATCATGTTATCCGTTTCAGCAACTTTTTATCCATTTGACCCAGTATGTTTCTATCTAGTCGTTATTCGGTGACCCACTAACCAAAAGGTAGAAATTTACACCTAGTATTGACAGTTTCATATAGTAATCATACCGCAAACAGTGTAAGGATGTAGGCACCCGCCATTGCTCCCATACACATCACTGAACCAAGCCTGAAAAAGTCAAAATATACACCCTCACATAAGTATATACTAAAATTATGACCCTGGTGTAAATTAAGGTTATTTATCTTCTTGGATACCAGAGTATGTTTAAACAAAAGATGGAAAAATGCCACTTCAGGCGGGTCAGGTAGTGTTCAAAACGAGTAATGTTTGTACAGGTCGTAACTGCTCAAGTTAACCAAAAAACTTTTTGTCGTATATCTCTTCTAAAACTAGTGTGTCAAATATGACAGAAAGTTTTTTTTTTGAATAATATTTTAGTTGGAGGTCCGATGAAAGAAAGTGCACTTTGGATGACTTAGGACCCATTAGAGATCAAACATAACCCTAATCAACTCATTCATAAGTGAATGGGTCAAAATTGCAACCTCTATTTCAAATCACCATGTTAGCGGCTCCTAGTTCAAGACACTCAATTAGTACTAATCAAAGTCAAGCCACTTGAATCCAAGATACAAGCACCAAGATTTAGCATACTGAATACCTAAAATGATTGAGGACCACAAGGATTTGATCACTAAGATCCTCAACAGAAAGCACAGGATTATCCATAGGAATTGATGCAGCTCCTAACTAAAACAAAAATTGTGCAAGTCCCGTAAGAGAATTTATCTTAAAAATGTAAATAAGAATCATCTCAAACAAAAAGTCAAAAAACTAACGAACCTCGTGACCAGGTGGACTAACGTGATAAATACAGAAGTTGTGGAGTAGCAAGGAAACCGCTTCGGGGGAGATAAAGAGTCCTTGGAAACATGACATATCTGCCCACCATTTGCACAAACAAAGAAGTATAATATAAACTGAAACAAGAAAAAAACTAGGTTTTTAAAAGAGAAGACAGAGAATTACTTACGGTTTAGAGCTAAATCAGGATAAGTAATCAATGGTGGCTTTTCTTGATCTCCATACACAGTAACAGACACAGAACCGCAGCCAGTCTGAATGATATGTTCCTGCATTAAAATTCCACATCACGTAGGGAACGCATAAATTCATGTAATGAAATGACATTCAAACAACTTTAATATAATGTTCAAAAAGGGGTGAAAATAAGATCCAAAACAAACTGGAACTCAAGGAATGTGAGGCATTATTGCATTATTCGACTTTGTACAATAACATCTCTATATTTCAAATGTTTATAAAATAAATAGCATCATGCTATGCATACATTGGAAGTCTGTGATAGAGCAAACAGAAATACATAAATAGAATTTCCAATAAAATGTTCCAAGAAAACAAAATGAAGGGAAGTCATGAGGGTGTTGGATGTTTTGCAAAAAGTGACTGCAGGTTTGAAGTCAATAACCGCGGCTCCACAAGTATATACAGTTGTCCCAAGGAGTACTTAGGCCTGTCCCAATAGGGACCTCATCTTAACCTCATCTTCAGAGTCACATCAGCGTCACATCACCCAAGACACACCCAAGAACACTCCCTCCCAATAAGGCCTCTTCTTTACCTCATCCTCCACACACACACACACACACACACATATATATATAAACTGTCCCACACCCATCTCTCCCCTCCTCATCTTGCTTCTTCTTCAAATGGGCGAGCCTCGATGACGACGAGGTGGACGAGCTTTGTGCCAACAACGTCCAAATGGAGAGCAAATAGACGAGCTCGACAAGCTCCTATTGGTTGTTATGTCACCTTCATACCGCTATGCCAAATGCTTTATGTGGGACCAAAAATCAAATTTGAAGCAAATGAGGAGTTGCCCCGAGATAACTAATTATGTAGAAAACATGTAAGTCTACATAGCTATCTCTAACTTCACTTAAATCATTGTTTGATTCTCTAATTTTGGTCCTTGAAGTCGCAATAATCAATTTACAAAACGCACGTCCAAAACCCCTTATTTAATATGCCATGAAATTTATCCAAATGTAGTTTTATTTTACATTTAAATTAGACATTTGACATTTCTAACAATTGATCCGAATATAAAATTTATGCAACAATTGATCAATGTCAAATGCATATAAGAAAATCTGACACATGCATTACACACATGCACAACAACGATACCCAATCCCGTTAGAGCCAGGGTATGGATTACACACGAGTGCATGCATGACTACACATAATTTGAGAACACAACTTTCGTATGGAAATTTATAATGTGAGTTCATTTTCTTCAAATATGTGTACAATATTATGAATCTTAAAATCGAAATTTGAAAGACAAATAAATTGAAGGCATAGAAACCTTTCCGCCAAGATGAAGCGTTGGCAAAGACGCGGAAATGGAATGACCGGAAGCTGCCATGGCCAGGCGGCCTCTGTGTCCGACGGAAGCCCTTCCTCTTTTTTTTTTCCCCTCTACTTTCGTCTTTGTTTGTTATGTTGGGGTTGTTATTTTCTCTCTCTAAAACTCACAACCTTCGTATAAATAGTAACCATTTGTGGCTTATTTACCAACCGATTCTTTCTCCACTTCCCCTTTTTTCTCACCATAAATTTGTTGTTTCAATTTGCCTTGCGATTACAGAAAATTAGTACTTGTATTACAACTTTCATTTTTATTAAATTCGCACTTAACAAAGAATGGGCAAACATAAATTTGAATTCTCGAGGTTACACCGAAATTTCATAATCTGTACCTCAAGCAAAGAGCTAACAATCAACCTCTGATGAGAAGTCACAGCGCAAGCATCGTCTGACTAACCCCACAAACGTACGCACACAGGTATACATACTAGACTTCATCAGTTCATCCTCTATCGTTAATTGGAAGAAAAAAATTCGCATTATGAACTGGAATAGCAGATCATTTAGAACCATCAACGGACTATTACTAATGCCACAAAATCATTAATAAAGGGAGACAATTTTGATACAAAATTTGATGCATAAACTGGGATTATAAAGGCCCCAGATTCCCTTTGATTTGACCAAAACACAAGTGAGCAATATTCTTTTACATCATATTGGAAGCTCCCAGCCGTTTCAACGCATTTTATATTGTTGGGTTCTTGAGACATTGCAACGACGGCCATTTAATGAGTACTCGACAATGATGTCAATGTCACGAGGATTTTTCTTGTTCTGTGTCACGGTCATGGTTCCAACAACAAACTCTCCTTGGCATATAGTAAGCACGTCTTCAAGATACAGCACTGTTTGTTTCCAATGTGTATTCTTTGACCTTGGCCCTGAAACGCAAATTAAGATCAAAAATTAAGTTGATTGAAACCATATCGCTATAGGTGGTAACTTTAACCTATCCACTAATGAATGAATCGATTATGGCTTTCAAGGAAGTGGGTCGAAAGTCGCCCAAAATTTGTTGTAAATGATTAGAACCTCCAAGATCATTTTAATCCGCCATACATTTTGATATCCAATTAATAGTCAACACTTGTTAATACCCACCCCACCCTCACCCACGAGAGTCTGCTGTGTCTCATTCCCGGATTGGCTGATCATCCAAAAACACCAACTGGCGTGGTCAGGTAACAAATTCAAAACTCCTGTGGGACTCGCGGTTACTAACCTACATCAAGTTAACGAAAACAGGCAAATCACATACTGAATAAGAGTGACACTGTGGGCAAGCCGGAAACGGACCACCTTGAATTGTCATCACCTTTTTGTCCAACTTTTTTTTAACCTTTTAAATAGCTAGTGTATAAGTGTATTATCATAATAATATATAGAATTTGTTCAAAGAGATGGTTGAAGGAGGTTGAAAACATTCAAATAACAATTTGGGCGACTTTCAACCTATTTGACCTGCTAGACTCCATTAAACTTGTGATTCTGGCTAAAAACTATTAAATTTGGCCCATCACCCAAATCGACCCATTTTCTAATAAATGGGTTGAAATTTAAAAAAAAAAGAAAAAGATATTGTTAACTCTTGAAAATAGAAAATAAATAACCTGTAGAGAACCCAGTCATTTTGTGGCACACACTAAAAGAGACGTCAAAGTATGCTACAAGAGCATGAATATAATCATCACGTTCAGCCACAAGCTTAAAAGGGGCTGTAAAAGATGCATCCCCTGACATCATCTTGGAGATATTCATGGTCTGCACAAAATCACATTATTGTTAGACAAGAACGTGTGGTTGGAGTTACCATCAAAATAGTAGAAGGCATGATATCAAAAGAAATGGAAGTGTCAAAGGCATGTATGTCAATCACCTTAAGTAACTGGCAGTTTGTAACAATCTGGTTCTGGCTAACTGTGTCAACAAGAGGTTCCATCATTGACTGCTTCCTGATGCAGTTCATGTCAAAGCCGTATACATTGTTCCAAACTGTGACAATAACAAACAAAATCAATGAAGTTGAAGAGCATTTATATAGTCATTAAGACAACAGAAGTAGAGTTGACAATTTCAATTAATTAACTTATGAGCGGGTAGAATCATGCTAATGTTTTACCTCTAATGGCTCAGACTGTTGAACTAAAACAATACAGCTTAAAAGACCGCAAAAGAAATGTGTTCAAAAAATGATTGAATAGTATATTAATGTATTAAAAATGACGTTTTGTTCAACAAGTCAGATGACTGAAAATGACGGCCTAAATATTCATACAAAACCAAAAACTTTGGAAATTTGAACAACGGAATTATACATTTTGTTCCGTTACCCAATCCGCTTGACCAGCACATTTTTGCTACCTTCAAACACATGAAGGTGACTTGTATGGCACACAAACAACTTCGCACACCACATGGTAAAACATCAAAAGCAGATGTTACAACACATAGGCAGTGTTTGTGAGTCTTTAACTGGTGTCATATAAAATTTGCCTCCCTTAAACACGGGTATTAGAAACAGTAGCTTACACTCAATCTTGTCCTCCTTGTACTGAGAATCCTCTATTGCTGTCAGATGAAGAGTCGCATTGTCAGGGAGAACAATTCCATCGTCAACCTGTGAAGAAGAGACAAAACAGATTCTGCATCATGTTTTAACATAAATGAGATAGAGGTACTAGGTGCTCAGATATTCTTTATTAGTCAAAGAATTAAAAAGGAGTATCTAAACGGGATAAAATAAAATAAAAAGTAAATGTGAACAAATATCATATATAAGGAGAGGTTAACAAATGATAACTAAATTTAGAAGCATAGTCCCCTGCAATTTGGCAAGGAGGGGTTAACAAATAAATGGAATATCCATCATAGAAAAGACTAGGGAAGGACTTACAGGAAGTGCCCACGTAAAATTACATGATTGGACATGTGCGAGATTACAAGATTTAAAATTTAGACAATAACCATAAGTCAAAGAGAGGTGAGACCTACCAGCCACTTATCACGAGCATACAAAACTGTATTTAACATGTTCTCATACAAAAGAAAATATCCCATCCATTCTGATATAATAATATCGACTTGAGGAACTGGAAGGTTAATTTCTTCAACTTTTCCCTTTATAACAGTTATGACTGCAAATGCGGAAAAATGAATATCAGATTTACAAGTCAATCTACCACTATAAAAATATATACAACCTTGACTCAAAAAGATACTATTAGTCTATTACCATTTGAAAAATCATTTGCTTTAACAATCTCTTGTGCCATATCAGCCATCTGTGAGCACTCGATCTGCAAACATAATAACAACATTAGAAAGTTCATACATGAAAACATAGAGTATACACATATCTGTGATTACTATATCAATCAATCAACAAAACATGTCCCACTGAACAAAACACTGGTATGTCATATGAATCATATGACAGAGAGATAATACATACAGCATAGACGTGCTTTGCCCCAGCTTTTGCACAGAAGAGAGATAGTATTCCTGTCCCAGCACCAACATCAAGAACAATCTTGTCCTGGAATAAATGTTTGTTCTTATATATAACATTTTGGTAAGTCTTGGTTCTCACCACGTCCTTCAGCATTTCCTGCATATGACGAAAATAAAATAACATTTTTGTTTTCTTAAACAACATAAATGCAAAAAAGAAGTTACACACGATAGCGAGAAGACCATTCCGCTTAGCATAGTGTTTTGACTATACATGTATGACTTAAGTCAAACTTCAGAGCAGTTAATGTCTCTAGTTAACACTGTTATGTATAAAATGAGATGAAATTCACAAAGGTTCCCGATGAGTAAGATGGTAAAATTGGTGCCAGCTATTGTATCTGGTTAACATTTTTCTGTATTTTTCTGTATTGATACCTGTTATATTAAACCAATTTAAGTTAGAGGAAATTGTTTTCTGCTTTTCGGTTTTAACCAATGGTTGAAGTAACCATTTGTATCAATAGAAAACAAAGGTTAAAAGAGGCAGCTAGTAGTCATGTCGCTCTGTCAGATGCTGAAGATATTAGGCTTACCTCATGAATACCTGCATCACGAAAACAGAGAAAGGAAAGTGTCAGCAAATATTACAAAACAAACAAATGAAAGATTAACAAAATATAGCAGGTTGTTACAGTATATGCTCGTGCATAGAAATTGATAGATGGAAGAGTGGTTAAGAAAATACAGAAAACTATTGGCTAATGTGATCAAGCTAATTTGGAATATCGATTTAAAAAAAGATTGGCGAGAAACTAAAAAGCATGAACTACAAAAGTTGCTCGCTAAGGACCACGTCATTGTTAGCAATGAACACACGGTTCTGTCCATACTCCATAAGATAAAAATTTAGGTTTTAGTTTTCTGGTTTCCAATTATTTCTTTGAAGACAAGCAGTTTAGTTACAATATGTTAATCCTTAAATAAAAGACTACTTGATTAATATTTTTGCTAACAGAAGGTGTGTAACCATTTTGTCAGATGAACCAAACATTTGATTACAATCTCCAACTTGATTCATTTGGTCCATTTCAATCTACAAAACCGAACCTAAACCTCTAGAACAGTCTTATCAACCAGACTCAGAAAAACACCCATGACATCAAATTCTTATTTGAACTAAACACCTCTTTTAAACAATAGCTGAAACACACATAAATCAATTAGTATAACTCAACAAAACAAGGGTTTGTTTTTTATATGTGCCTAAAACAGCAACATACTTTTTCATATGTCCACCAATCCATCAATAGATGGAGTGGTACCGCCATCATGTGACCACATGGCCCAACAGATGAAGGTTGCAGGTCACAGGTTCGAAACTTGCCAAAGGCAAGTGGAGAAGCTATATCTTGTGATCCATGTTTGAGGATGGTGACTTACCGGGCATGAGTTCTATGCGGTATGCGCTCTCAGTACCAAGACGGTACATGGGACCAGAGGGTTCCCACCCATTTACCCTTTTTCAATGTTTACTACAAAGCGTTATCCTAACTCATTAAAATATGGTTTCATGCATTTATCATTATATACAGAGCTAGCTAATACTTTTACTTATATAAATTTAACATCAAACATATCTTAAAAGAGCTACATTTCTCAAACCATCACATTCTTTTTTTTTATAAAAAAAACATCATTTTAATAGCTCAGAATGCACGAAAAATCATCTTGTAATGTATAAACTTAGTAGATTGACCAAACAGGTCAACTGAAATTATTTTGAAGTAACAAAAACTGGATGCCCGACCCATTATCGGTCGCCCACCAACCAGTCTAACTGCCAACATAATAAAAGGTCAATCGTGAATAACTATGTTTAAGTATACATGGGGCAAGGATTTGAACACCGACATATGTTGTTTTTATGCTGCATGTCCGCTACCAACAACTAAGCAAGGAAACTAACTGACTAACAATAATGGTAATAAGTAGTAAGTATATACCGAAATGAGAATAAGAATCAAAGTAATAGTCAGCGCTGGTTTGATGGTCTTGTAGGGGTTCACACATGGCAGAATCTTGGACATCAAGATTGGAAGCTTCTGTTGTTGTTGTTGTTGTTGTTGTTGTTGTTGCTGATGATGAGTTGTTTTGGTCCATATCACACCACCCCCCTTTGTATATATGTATATTTATGGAGCTCCTTGTTTGTTTTTCCTTTTTATTATTTTAGGGTTTTAGAAAGAGGGGCTGATGAAATGGATGTTTTAGGGTTTAAGGATTTTGAGGACCTCACCTCACTTGTTTTTCCAGCAAACATGCAACGTAGTGTTGTAATTAGGTCACACTCATAGCCACTCAACCCAAGCTTTTATTAAAAAATTAATTTCATTTTTTTTTTCTTCTAAATATAGTCCTATACAAAATACAATACAACTAAATCCAAACATTTTCCCATTAACAACCCAACCCAAATCATTTTTTTATTAAATAAACCAACTTTACACACTCAAATCAAAAACTTAACAATTATAAAAATTAAATAATACCAAAATGACACCCAAGTGACCCAACTGAAAGTTGGTAGAGCGAACAAATAGGTTGAAATTTACAACAACAACAACAACATTATCCAATCCCTGCCGAAGCGGGGTATAGGGAAGATAAGATGTACTCTACTCAAAGGTAGAGAGACTGCTTCCATAAGGACCTCCAGCCAAAGGGGGAAAGAATAATAAAATGTAAGAGATAGAGAAACATACTGACGGCCGAGAATCGCATAGCTACCTATAAGATAGATTATAGAAACAAAAAACATAAAGCATAAAAACATATACTACATTTAACAAGTGCTACTAAATAGGTTGAAATTTGAATCCATAAAACAATTAAATAATATATTAATCGACCGACTTATCTATTTTTTTCACAGATAGGAATGGTCTTATTGATCGGGTTATCTCTTTATCAAAAAAAAAATAAAAATAAAAGTGAGAGGTCAATGTAGTGGTGCAGACGGTGAAGAGGTGGACAAGGTGGAAGGTCTTCCACCCGGGGTCGTTAAGGTCAACGATCACAAGAATTGATGTGGTTATGGGGTGGAAGGGTCGGGGTGGACTAGTCCACCTTTGGAATTGGCACAGACAAAGTGGAAGTCTATTTCTTTATTTTTCACTGGGTATTGAAATGGTATGGGGTATAGTTTTTGGGTGTGGGATATAATGTGGGTTATAGTTTTTGGTGTGGTAGTGTGACCATTACTAATGCTCTCATATACCTTCTTTCACTAAAACTTTCTTTTAAACCATCCTTAACTCTTCACCCCTTTCACCTATACTTTTTCATATCATGTCAGTATCACCTTCTCTTCTTTAACCCTTCACCTTCAAATTTAATACCCTACAATACCTCACAATATCCCACACTATACTCAATCAAATCAAAACAAAACAAAACAAATAGTATATATATATTTAAAAAAAAAAGACCCGATGTAACAACGCGTAATTTATTAGCGCGTGGATTAGTTCTAATCCCAAATCAACTTTGTTAATCAAGATTATCTCGTCTATTAAGACGGTCATTTAAGTAGAATTCTCCGGTATTGAGAATTTTGACTTCGTACATTTAGACGTATCCTAATAACGTATAATTATTAGCTATCTAGTCGAATGCCCAACAATCTCTACGTACATTTTAAAGTATTTAAAATGTCATACATTTAGTTCCAATGAATTAACGAGTCCATTTTACTTACGAGTTTTAATCGTTTTAACGAGAAATAACGAAACGTTTCAAGTGTATACATTTTACTAGAGTTTAAATACATTTATACACACATATTTAATACAAAAACTTGGCAAAACATTCCCCCATTTCTTGATGAAAACCGGCCAAAAGGGAGAGGGACAACAAAGTCTTCAACCATCATCACTTGACTTTTGCATAACCATCCCAACACTCCACCTCCATTCATCATCTTCACCCTTGCATTATTATAGATCAAAACACAAATATCTTCACAATTTACTCTCCAAAACCGGCCTCTCTAGAACAAACATAACAATCCAAGCTTTTCATCAAGCAACTCAAGATTTAAGGTCAAAGATCATCCAACTTCTTGAAAGGTTCAAGAAACTCAAGTCTCTATCTTTATCTTTCATATACTTGGCTTCAAACTCTTCAAGAACTTCTTTGTAAGTAAATGAAATTCTCTTAAACTACTTTGATTATGTTATTTTGTCCATGAGTTTGAAGATTCATGAATGGATCTTTGGGTTTTCTTGATAAAACCCACCAAAATGTTAGTTGTGTTTAGATGAGTTTTGATTAAAATGAAGGGTTTTGTTTCAAGAGTTTTATGGTCGAAAACATACATGAAAACTTTTGTTTTATGTTTATATATCAAAAGGATGTCATGGCTAAGTGTTAGAATGAACCTAGTGCATGAAAACAACACTTATAAGCTGGAAATGCCCGATTTGCGCCGCAAGTCCTCTTCCCTGCGCCGCAAAAAGAGGTCAGAAGTCGACCCAGCTCAAGCTTGCGCCGCAGGTCTCACTCCCTGCGCCGCAAGTCTGGTCCTGAACACCTTTTTCGACTCCGAAACTCGTTTAAACGTTAACTAGAGTCGAGCTTTGGTCCCCAAACACTTATGTTATTGATTAAACATCATTTTCATTGAACTAAACATTTTGATTGAGCAAGCTTTTGTAATCTAAAACGTAATGGGTTTTAAAGTTGTTTAAACCATGAATCGGTCGTACCAAATCATTCGTTTCGGGCATTTAGGATTGATAGCTAAGTAATTACACGTAGGATATTATC
>JAOXNX010000028.1:545974-556892 GCA_028566075.1 Solidago caesia
AAAGATATGCAAACGTAATCGTAACTATAAAATGAATATGTAAAATAAAGCTAAGTAAAGTGTTTTTATGAAGATAAAACTATAAAAGTCAAGATCTACTTATAAAAGCTAAAGATTAAGCGAATAAAGTGTTAAGATCTTGGAATAGACAACGTTTACGTAATAACACTTATAAAAATGTAAAGAAACAGTAAAAAACATTAATTAAGACTAAATAAAGTGTTTGAACGTATCAGTTACGTTTACATATCTACACCACTTAATGCCGCCGCCACCACCAGCCACCGCCGCTGCTGTTTATAACACCGTCGCATTGCGCCGGCACCTCTAGTATATATTTTAACATTTTAGTTGTTTCAAAACACATACGCAAATAAATAAATAAATAAAAAGTTTGAGTAAAGAGACTTAAATGGCTAAAAACTTAAATGGCTTTGGGTTGGGTCTCATGCTATCGGGGTCAAAATTGAAGGCCCATAACAATGGAAAAATAAGACCCATAAACCCAAAAAGGTATTAGGGTTTTTATATAATCATACATATTTATCTTCTGACTTTGAGCGCCTCTTCCGTCTTCATCTTTCTGCTACAGATTTCAAAACCCCAATAAGGTCCCCTTTTTTTATATCTCTCATATATATTATATGTATATATAGGGTTTGTATGTATCATGTTATTTGTGTTAAAAAATGTAATATTTTTGGCAGGTAAGGCAAAAGAAAAAGAAAATGGTGGAAAAGACTAAGGGAAGAAAGGAAGAGGTTGTGACTAGAGAGTACACCATCAATCTTCACAAGCGCCTTCATGGATGGTAATTTCTTTCCCTTTTTTTTTTGGGTAAAAGGGATTTTACCCTGGCTAGTTTACATGTTTTTACTTTTTTACACTGGTGGGTTATGTTATTTTTTTTTATAAAGTTTATTTTTTTATAGATATTTTTATATAAAGATGTGAAATGTTTGTGATGTTTTAAAAGAAAGTAGATAATTACATTTATGTTTATAAGTTTGTATGAATTGGTATAGTTGTTGTTATTGGTCTTAAGATGGATGTAAACATTGGCTAACACTTGTTGCACATTTGATACTTCTAGAACAGAAGTTGAGATTTCGCGATTCGATAATTATGATTTTGTGTTTTTGGGTTATGGATTAACATAGGTTTGTATAATTTTTCAATGTCTTTTTGTTGTATTGTGTTTTAGAACTATGTCACAGGGGTTGTTTTACGATCTGCTTCAATCTTGCCTTTAAAAACTGGACATGTATGTTATGCTTGGTTTGATCCACTTGCTTGTTGGATCTTTGACGGGTGTGTTTTGTGGCGTTAGTTAACACATATAAATGAGTTCGGGTAGTGAGTTTATGTTTTACTATTCAATATATAATTCTACTTTTATATTATGATAATATATATTTTGCTTCAAATAGCTTGACCAGTAGGACACTTTGATACTTGTATGTCAGTAACTAATTCTAGTCATGCTGAGAACTGACATGTGAATTTCAAATGAGGTGAAAACCTCAACAGTCTTTACTAAGGCATCTTCACCAAGTTAAAATTTTATTTAATCCAGTTGACTTTGTGACACGCGGCATCCAATTTCACCTAGTATCCATGATGTTTTTCTGAAATCTGGCTTTGCTTTCACTTCATTCAAAAATCACTTGTTAGTTCGGTCGTGATTTGTGGTTATGGACAATCAGGTAAATAAGTGTTCTAATCATGAAGTATTTGGAAGTTGGATGCCATAATAAGTAAACTATAACATGTTATAGTTGGAAGAATAGATATACTTAGATTCCATTGGCCCTTGAAATAATGTTCTCGTTTATTTTGTCAAAGTAATTTAGGAGGTTGTTAACTCTTGTGGTATAAGTAGCAAGTTATGAACAGTTTGACTTGTTCACTTTCTACTTGCTTTAATTTGACATGTTATCAATAACATATGGCCCTTCTTTACATAATCAGGGTTAGTATTCATCTGGTTATAGTTATTGGGCTGTTGCTTCATTCATGTTAGTTATTGTCTATGTTGGAGCTGTATGCTTGGCTTGGTGTTATCCAACATATATTCTCGGAAATGCCATAGTTGGTCATGAACTGGATCCATTGGTAAATGGTAGACATGTTTAGGGTTATTTTTTGAATTCTACATATATGGACTTTATAACCCTTTTCATACTGTAATTGTAAGTAGTTTTGGAATCGTTATGCGTTTGAATAAACTTTGGACACCTTTTTTGCCCATTTGACCTGGTTCACTTTTTGTTATTTCGTTTAACTTAACCCATATGACCTGTTAGAGATAAAACACAACTGTTTTAAAGTTGCGATCTCTATTTGCGCCTAGAAAAAAATTATTGCAGAAATAAAGTGGTCTAAATTTTGATGTGGCTGTTCTTGTTAACAGCACTTTCAAGAAGAAGGCACCAAAAGCAATCAAGGAGATCAAGAAGTTTGCACAGAAAGCCATGGGAACAACAGATGTGAGAGTGGATGTCAAACTTAACAAGCACATTTGGAGCCGTGGAATCAGAAGTGTTCCAAGAAGAGTCAGAGTTCGCATTGCTCGCAAGAGGAATGATGACGAAGATGCAAAGGAAGAACTTTACTCTCTAGTCACTGTTGCAGAGATTCCAGTAGAAGGTTTGAAGGGTCTTGGCACCAAAATCATTGATGATGAAGATTAATTCATCAAATCCTATTTTCTTGAAATATGCAGTTGAGATTGCTGTTTCGAGTTTGGTTTTTGATCTTTGGTACCTTTATTATGATTGTAGTGTTTACATTTTCAGTAAGTTCGCCTTTTTGGTATGTAGAACCTTCAATATGTTGCATGTGATGGAAGAATTTGATACTCATTTATCATATTTTGAGAAAAAGATTTATAGCCTTGTGTTTATAGCTGTCTGTGCTCTTGAATTTCTTAGTTGGTTATAGCTTCATGTGCTCTTCATTTACTTGCATGAAATCGTCTTTAGTATATTTTTTTTCTTTCTTTCAGTTTGGGTGTCATTCAAACTAGTAGACGTTACAAGGCCTTTGATCCAAAGAAACGAACGATAGTAGGACAGACGGCAAAACTGATGTTTGGTAAGTTGCCCGTGCTATTGTGGCATGAATGGGACAAATTTGCCACATTTTGTATACTTGTTATGGCTCTGTAGATGTCTTAATGTATCTTTTTACTAAACCAATCATTAGAACAACAAATCTGCCACATGATATTGACATCAACATCTTCGTTTTTAATTCCACTTGTACATTTGAAAAACAAAGAGCAAAATATTGATAGAAATCTTGATCAACAAACATTTGTGATCATTATAAACTTGACATTAGAGTTTTAAGAGGCAATACTATACCTGGACAAGTCACTCGTCCCCCATCCTTTTCATGCCATGGACGAGTCAAACACCATTAGGTGGGACTTGTCCTTGGTCCATCCTTGGCTCACTCGTCTTTGCAGGGACGAGTTTATTTACTGGATGTGCGTGGGATGTTTAAAGGATTAGTGGTATAAATGGTGGGTCCTAGCCTGTCCTTGCATTGGGGATGTTTTAGGGGATTAGTCCTTGTCTGATGTGGCATTGATAGGGACTAGTTCTTCTGAAGGATGAGTCTGGCATAGTGGAGCCTCTAATAGCTTTAACAACTGGTTTATAAGGAAAGACATGTTGAGCACTAACACAGAACAGAAAAGAAGTCAATTGATTTAAGCAAGTTCCGGGAAACAAAATCTCGCTCTTTATTTCCATCTACATAGTATACAAAATTGTCCTTCAAACGTGAAACTTGATCCTATTAACACCTTCTCTTGGAATTTGTGCTTTTAATCAAACAAATTCAACAATCTCAGGTCGACTACCTTGGACTACTGTAAAAATATTACGAATCATCTCTTTGGTGAATCATAGTTCGAGTCAACGGGCCTTGTAAGAGTACATATAGCCTCTGAGTTTTTTTACTTCCTCGGATGATTCATTTAGAAGGGTATCCACATAGAGACAAAACCCAGCTCCACTGCAACAAGAGTGAGAATTTGTTCATTCAGAGATTAATTATTTGCAATTTCACCAGACAAATAAAACACAAGAAATACAAGAAAACAAAAAGGAAAATGGTACCTCAAAGGACCTAAAGGAAGCCAAATGACATCCCATCGAAACTTTGGCAACCTACAAGCCAGACAATAACTTGTGAGATTCAAATATAACAAAGACAACGAAGATATGATGTAAAACTGGCAATTTCAACCCATTTATTAGTAAATGCGCCAATTTGGGTTACATTCAGGGGTCAAAATGGGAGAAAGCTAATTAGCTAAAACAGAAATGTATTAAATAGGCTGAAGTGCTGAACATGCAAAAGTATCCCAACATGTATTTAGCATTTATAAAACATCCTAAATCAATACATCGGAAAGAAAGAGATTATAATTGTACGACGACTGTTTTTATAATCATCATATTGTCCTAGTATGTTGTCTTTATAGTGGAATGAATTTTGACCATCTAAACTATTTTTCAGAAAATGTATGGAGGATTGGCCCGACAAGACTCATTTTGACCTGTTACCCAACCCACCCTTTTTCCCACATTTGGTATAGTGTCTTTGTAGTTCTTGATAGTGTTTAAAGTGTAAACTATAAAGAGTGCATATCTTGCATAAAAGTGAAAAAATGTGTGAGGCATTCGTACTTGAGCATATTATATAACCAGAAAACTGCTAGCAAAACACCAATGCAGCAGGAGGACCAAAGCCATCGTCGATGAGATCGTGAGCTATGAAGCAAGCCAGCAATGGTCATTGAACAGACTAAAACCGCCACCCAGTCTATCAAACAATGGATAGTGAGAAATGGATCATAACACTTTACAATGCAATATAATGGTTGCAATTGAAAAAAAGAAAAAGAAAACCTTTCACTACTTTCTCAGATATCTAGAATACCCTCCAAAAAAAGAAAAGAAAAGAAAGGATACATGCAGACCCATCTATTGATCAACTTGTACTGATAACAATGTGCAAATAGGTAACTTTAAGTGGGAAACTTTTATTAAGAGTATATTAGTTGCAGATCAAGTGATTCAAAATGGTTTATGTATATAATAACACAGAGATATATGAGTTATATACGTTAGATTCAATGGTTAAAGTGACCAGATTCGATAAACCATTAAATATGAAATTTTGTTACTTCTCTGCTCAAAGCATGATGGTGAAGTCTATTGTGACTATGCAATGTACTATGTGCATACTCTAGTCAAGACTAGAGGGGCAGAATGCTTGGTTTGTGCAGAGGGTCAAAACTAGTATCGGGTGAAAATAGGTGAACTTTACAACAGGAAAAATGGGTCGTGTTGGGTTGGGTGGACCCACACAATATTTTGTCCATTTTCAAAGAACATAGCATATGTTATCATAAGTATGATTACATATATATTACAATTAATACAATAGTAATCAACATATTTGAATAAAGAGAATTAGAAGGTTGTATGCATTAAAAATAAGCTTCGAGGGCCATTCAACCCATTTGGCCCGTCTCATTTATAGCTAAATCAACTGATTCGGCCCATTTGAAATTGATCCTAACCCAAGCTGACACATTCATAAATAAATCACCAACGGGTCTAGACTGCCCACCTCTAAACGGAACTCATAAAAGAATGGAGTTGGTGGCATCTTTTAAACAAAGAAGGGACATTTCAGAACTTTATATACTGTTCTTTGATCATCATATTCAGTTCAAAGATTATTGAATGGTCGGTGAATGGAAAGGGTTTGATAATTATGCAAGTATTTGTAACTATTATCTTAAATGGTGAGATGTAGTCTTTCAGCAATGTAAGTTTAATTAAAAATATCAATATCTACTAATTTCCCTAAAGACATTACTTTTGGCAATGACACATTTAATATTATCAGTTGATGATCAAGACCAAACCTTAACCCATAAGATGTTGATTATGCAGATCTAAAAAACAAAAGGATAGCAAAATATAAATTGCAGTTCTAGTTCAATGGTCTGGAATATAACATGTTGGCTATGCAGATAAAAAACAAAAAGAAGTTAGAAGCATGGCAATACCTGCGGCAATCACAATCCATGACTCAATCTCGTTCATGAAGTAGGCATGGTAACGCTGTCATAAAATAACATCATTACTGCAAAAAACATTTACATAATATTCATATATAGTTGCAAAATACAGTTTCCTAAAGAAGTTAAGGGTGGGTTTTGCAAAAAATAAAAAGCAGTGTTGTAAAAATCTGATTCCAACAAAAAAAATAAAAATCTCCCTCCCCCTTGACTTGGGGGGTTTGAGCA
This sequence comes from Solidago caesia, assembly GCA_028566075.1. Taxonomy (NCBI): domain Eukaryota; kingdom Viridiplantae; phylum Streptophyta; class Magnoliopsida; order Asterales; family Asteraceae; genus Solidago; species Solidago caesia. The sequence goes on from JAOXNX010000028.1 coordinate 552,312, forward strand.
TTGGAATAGAAATCTTTGCTTTACGGAAAAAAAATCTGATTCCAAGGCCGAATGCTCGCTACAATGTCAGTGACCGAAGCGAGTTGAATAATATCAGAAAGCGCTACACGGTTCACAATTAACAATTTAGTCAAAATTCATATCAAACTTGGTCAACTCGGACCAAAATAGGCCAACTTGGTCTAAACTCGAGGTTAACTCGGTGAAAAATGGGTCAAAAATCGCTTTGAAGTATCTTAACAATTTTGTTAATGTTTCTATACATATTTCTAGGATCCTATGAACAATTCTATGTTCCTATGAACATGTCATACCATATAATCTTGAAATTTAAAAATAAAAGTGACAATCTGAGTACTCCCTGAGTACTGTCCGCCTAGCCCGATCACTCGCTTCAAGGTCCCCGATCGGACCGGCCGCATATTGGTTAGCGAATTTTACAACCTTGAAAAAAAGTTATCTAATTCCCCATCTTTACATTTCTAGGAAACCAAATGTGTTTTTATATCTCTAGAAAACTAATAGATGAATCTTCATTTCATTGCTTCAGTGAAAATTCATCTAAACCTAAGTCTATATATATATATATATATATATATATAGGATATATGTTTGATGAAAATAATACACATACCAATTCCCAAGGCATAGTTGTTTGTCCATGAATAGAGTAAACAAGAAACGCCGCGAAGCAAAATAGCAATCCCGCAAACACTCTCTACAACAAAAAAAACCCATCATATATACATATGAAAACAGAACATGTGTGATGTGTGTGTGTGTGTGTGGGCGTAAAATGATATAATACCCTCCAAAAACGAGATTGTTGAGCTTCAGATCTTTCTAGTGATCTAACAAGCTCCTCTTGCTCTGCCCCCAACATTCAATCATTCAATCAAAATATAAATATGAAAAATTAAGGCCTAAAATTAAATAGATTGGAAATGAAAAATGAATTAAAAAAAGAAAAGAAAAGACCTTGGGTATCAAGTGGTTGAAAATCAGAGGTGGTGGGGAGTGATAAATTGTCGTCGGTATCATCGTCTGAATGAAATTTCTTGTTGTTTCTCTTCTTCCATTGTCTTGCAAGCCTCTTCATGATCTTCCCCTCCCTCTCTCTCTCTCTCTGATACTAATTCAATTCTTGTCTGTTTGCCTCTTTTGTGTAAAACGTTTCTCGTTTTAAGTAAATTTGCACAACATGTCCTCCGACTTCAAACATTTGTCATTTACCTAAAAACTTTGATGGAGTATATAGAGTTTTTGCAAAAACAGAGGCGTGGTTTGCGATTTTGATGAGAATTTTATGAAAACTCGGAAAAAAAGTTAGTATTATGATATATTTTTGTTGATTTTTAGGTATTTAAGTTATTTGCTCTAACAATAATTAAGCTGGTTGTTAAACTCATAAGTAGTCGTATCAATTTGATCCTATGTGAGTACTAATTTTTTCAAATAAGTGACCCTGCGTTAGGAGAATAAATAGGATCCATTTGTATCGTTATGTCGGTAAAACAGTACATACAGCTCAAACGAAGCCGGTCGTTCAAATTCGTGTTCTCTTCTACGACAAGACGTACAATACCAACTTGATTCAAATGCACACGATACAAATAGTAAAGTTCTCAGAAGATTAAGAAGCAATATGTGTCCAATTCACCAGGTTCTAACACCGGATACTAGTAGTTTGAAAGGCTTGTTGGAATTATGCTACATTATACGCAACAAAAACACATAAAGTAATGTTTGAGCCATCGATTCATTCCAATGATAAAAATATTTGTTTATTAGTATGATTTCAAAACATACGCTCAAGTGACAACTAAATTACATTATTTAAGCTCATAACTTCATTTTTTTAATTAAATTTCATTTTTTTTACCTTTCAAAATGTAGAGTAATTTTTAGCTAAAAGAAAAGTTACTAAGTTATGGTGGGTAACGAATTGAACGAACACGAATGGAACTTTATATATGTTCGTTCGTTTAACTTAACAAACAGTTTATGAATAGTTTAATTTAACAAATAGTTTAACTGTAGCTGGTAGCTGTAGCTTTTAGTTGGAGCTGTAAGCTATAGCTTTTAAGCAAAGCTGTTAGATAGATGTTTTATTTTTTAGAGGTGTTTGATATAGTAGCTGTAGCTGGAACTTCAAGAGGTATTTGTGTTATTTTAAAAACTAAAAGCTCCATCCAAACTAAAAGCTCCTGAAATGCTACTTCAAGTAGCGTTTCATTTTGGAGCTTTTTCTTTCAAATAAAAGCTAAAACTAATTGCAACCAAACAAAACTTTTAACACAATAGGAGCTTATTGTTCAAAATTAAAAGTTAAAGCTCACAAAAAGCTCTTGAAAAGCTTCTGCCAAACATAGCCTAAAATAAAATGAAGAAGGAAACAATATGCATGAAATTTTATAAAGAATAATAATCAGGAAGTACAGATGATAACAAATCTACATACATTTGAGAAATGAACAAATAATTCGAAATAGGAAATTAATGAGAATGAATCTTTACAATACAAAGAATTAATTAAGTTGATCGACTTAAAAAGAACGTCAAAATAAAACCCAATAAATATATTGTTGGGAAATAAAAAGAATAGAAAAGCTAGTGCATGATGTATGTCAAGGCCAAAGCTACCATCATGAGCACATAAGCCACCCCTTGATCAATTGTTGCCCCTATCCATATAATATAAATACACAACATTAGACAAGCAGTTTTATATCCATGATAAAACCATCCAATACAAATTGAAAACTAACCAAAAAAAAAAAAGAGTCTAATGATATCTGTATTATATTTATTGGCTATCCCTATATATTGACAACCATACACATATGAATTCTACATATTTACATGTCTCATTTTACCGTATCGATCTCGTTAGGTACGCAATGTGACATGATTTACTGTCGGGATATCTTTATGTTCCATTTTTTACACACGTGTAACAATCGGCTAAATGCGCGTAATTAAAATATACTTTTGACAAATTAAAATAAAAGGAGGAAGAGTACCGTCACTTGTAGGGGCAGGAGCTGGAGCTGGAGCGGGAGAAGATTGAGCATTGATAGTCGGAAGAATCAAGGACAAGAACACGACAAACATAGCCATAACAAAGCTCATTTTCACACTCTCCATTTCGAAATCAATATATATTTTTTTCCTTCTAAAATGGAAACAAAAAAGTAAAAATAAAAAAACTTGAAACTACTCAAATCTCTAATGTTTAAAGAATTTCATAATGGCCATAAATGTGTCTCAAGAGGTATATATAGTGGGAGAAAAAGAAAAAAGATATGATGATTTAAAAATGAAACAAATAATATTGATTTTATTTTGAACTTGAAAGGTAACGGCCACTCTGGATTCATTGTGGTTGTTGATTAATTATGATTACAAAGAGGATTAATTTGACTTAGAATTAAGGTTGGCCGTTGATTTGGTGCCACGTGGAGGGTAGAGAGTGGCTGCACGTTAAGATACAAGCGTGTTGCTAGAGCTGAGCTGGTTTAGCACATGCAATTATGCAAATGATTTGGATGCCACTTTGTCGAATATTTCTTTCTTTTCTTGTTCAATAGTTGGTGTTTCTTTCTTCAAAAATAACAAATAAGAAACCTAATAAAGTTTATGAATATGTAAATTTAGAAACATTTTTCTATGATGAAGTCAATTTGTGAATAATCAATAGTTTAAACGGGTAAATAGGTAAATGAATATGGTTTATCCTGTTCATTTTATTCGAGAAGGGTCAGAATTTGATTCAATCATTTAGATGTATGCAATTTAACCATGATATTTTGTAATCATTTCTGAACCTTTCTCTAACCATTCCAAAATGTTTACATAAAAAACATAGATCTCTTAATTTCTAAAATAACTACACTAACCATTTTTACATCAATTATCTTTACATTAAAAACCACGTTACCACCGCTGCCGCTACCATCATTGCCGCCGTATCGTGCGGGCATGCATCTAGTCATTATCATTTGTGTAGACAACCAGAGATGGTTATATATACAAAATTTCGTAAGATTTACCATATGCAAAACGCATATTTTGTTGAAAGAACTTATAGTTACATATTCTATTCCAGTCTCTTTGGCAATCTTTATTCAAAGGTTATGAACTATTATCATATCATATGACTCGATAAACTTTTGTTGTTAAAGATATATATCGACCTGTATGATGTTCGGCATGACATCCTTTCCCAGTTTAGTTTCTTCGCTAATTTTGAACCATATCTTTTGATTGATATATCGCTAAACAAAAACTCCACACAACAAAAAATTAAGTTTCTAATACCGAAACTTGATTTGAGACCAAACAGCCTACTAGTGAATTTCATATGCAAATAACAACTAAAATAAAAATTCATCTGTTGATCTAAAATATATATATATATATATATATGGGCCGATTCAGAGAGTGAGGTTTATGAATATGATTTATTTATTTGGGTTGTAATCATGTGAATCCTTAAAAAATTGTGGAAACTAGGGGACAAATCTCAGCCACACATTTCCCCTCATTCTCTCTTCTTTTTGGTATGTATTTTTATTTTTA
>JAOXNX010000028.1:570450-584773 GCA_028566075.1 Solidago caesia
TCTGATTATAAATAAACATTAAAAAAAAAAAAAAAAAAAAAAATGATTTGGTGGCATATTTTTCTCTCAAATAAAAAAGAATGAGTTTTAATTTTAAGGAAAATGATAATGACAGCCTTAAGGGTTGTCATTAGTAGTTTATTACATGCATAAAAACTAGTATTTTATACATCAAAAATCACATTTCCAGAATTTTTGCATAACAAAAGTACAAATTTTAATGCACCTAAATAATTTATGCTGACAACCCTAAGGGTTGTCATTAACAAAACCCTAATTTTAATCTAACTGTTAATAAACATTTAGTTTGTCGTCAAAGTCCTATGTATTTAACTAACATTTTGTTTGCATATTTTAATGAGCAAGAGAAAGACGTAAAACTAACCGGCATATGATATGTGGGAAAAGCACGTGAAAAGATTCATATAAGTTTTTGTGGGGATCACGATAAAAACAACAAAAATCGTAAATGCAAAAAAGAAAATGTCAAAAGAGATGCATCTTGAATCTCAAAAACGCCCAAAATGTTTCTCAAATTTTAATGGCGTGCCCATATGTTTGTCTTTGACAGTGACAACCTAAAATATCCTCGAACCACTGCCACTAGTTATGGTGACGTCATCATCACCACCAAAAATCTCTTGTGATGGTTCGAAGCGGTTCCATATAACTCTTCGTTTCATTCGTTTTAACGTTATACGTATGTAGATATAGAAATAAGGCAAGATTTATGTATGAACCATTCACATTTGAACATATGTAATATTTATGTATAACTTGATATGTTCATATGTGAATGAATTTGTTTACATATATCATTCACATATAAACATATCAGATTATCAAGTTATAAATTAAAGGTTTTTATGGTTCCTTCAATACAAATTGTTCTCACATGAATATTTTCCTATTGAAATATGTATGTAATATATTTTAGATAGATAGATATACGTATGTATATTTGTATATAGGGACGGAAATAGCATGGGGGCAGTGTAGATAGCTGTCCCCTCCTCGATCTTGGTACAATGTAAATTTTTTTTATTTTAAAGGTATATTTGAAATTTTGCCATACATAAAGGAAAAATAAATAAATATAGTGAATACATACAAAACGTAAGACTAAAGTTTCTAATTTTGTCCCCTCGAGATAAATTTTCTAGCTCCGTTTCTGTTCGTATAAATCGACAGATTGATATATGTATATGTGTGTACCTATAGATATATGTATATGTATATATATATATATAATATATTAACAGAACTAAGAAAAAGAGAATTGGGGGGATTGAGTAGTGATTAGGGCAAAGAAGTTGAACGGAGAGAGTGTCAAGTGAGTGGGGGTGTTTGGAACTATGTTTAAATTAATTTTTTTTTTTCTTTTTTGATGTTTAGGGTGGAAAGAAAATGGAGGAAAGAAGGGTGGAAAAAGTAATGAGGAGACAAAGTGTGTGACAGAAGTTAGAAAAGAAGAAAAGTTACTGTAGTTAAGCCTTCTTGAAATGTTATATATATAATGAGTGATGTGGAAGTTGGTGGACGCGTCATCAAAGTAAACGGGATTAAAAGTAAACGGGATTAAAAGGTCATCAAAGTGATTTGGAATTTTGTTGTTTGTTTCTTTTCTAGATATCGGTTCATCTCTGTAATTGTAATTGTAACTTTGTTGGAATATCTAGTGTTTTGCTAGATATTCTTTTATTTTAATATATTACTGCCGTTCTAAAAAAAAAAAAAAGTTGATATATGAACGAGTACTCAAATTCACAGGTTTTACATACGTTGATATCTAATATAGAAAAAGAAATTGGTGATCCTAAGTAAAAAAAAAAAAAGTTGTTAGGCATAAAATAGCAACAAATTTTATATGAATTCTGCAGTCTAGAAATCAATTATAATAATTATCTAAAATAAAAAGTAATTTTCGATTTTTATTAATTATAGGAAACTAATTTTCAATTGCTTTTTATTTTAGATAATTTTTATACTTTATTTCTAAATCTGAAAATTCATGTGAAGTTCATTATTATTTTATAAAGATTAAAAAAAAGGTTTTGCTAAATACAGATTTAGGGGTTGTAGTTAAGGATGAATAAAATAGTTGTACATTTACTAAAAAATTCAGGGAGTGAACTTTTAATATAAAAGATACAATTTTTTTTATGCACGTTAACTACAACCCTTAGGATAATCATATTTAACATTTTCCTAAAAAAAATAAATGAAAGTTCCGAAGTATTTTTTTTTTTTTGAAAAGTGTGAATTAATCGCAAATATCGGGAGGTCTAGCATGCGTTATCTTAACCGGGTCCACGCTAGAGAGTCTTCTCGTAGAATAGATCCCCAATTTAAATCTTTTCGATGAGAAACCCCTATAACCCAGAGATCTGAAGGAAAAACTCACTCAGACCCACCATAAGTGAAAATTAAATACCTTTGGTCATCCCCCAAATATGTCTAAGATAAGACTCGAACTTAAAACCTTTTTTGAGCAAATAAACCTTCTTATCATTAGACCATTTGGTGATTGTTAGTCCTGAAGTATATAACAATTCAAATTTCATAAAAAAAAATGTCTCAATGATGGTACATGTGTCTTTATGTTTGTTTTTTGCGTTTAATGTTATTGCATTGGATCCTTCGCCGAATTAGACGGTTTCTATGTTTCCTACGCCATGTGTATTATAACCTGTTTATTCTTCTTTTCTTTATTCATATGTTTCTCAAATATTCCACTTCCGCAGAAAGAATAAAAAAATAATAATACAAGAAAAATACCTTTTGTAATACAGTACGTCGTATTTATTAGAAAGGCTTTAATACACTTTCATTCCATAAATTGCCTGGATGGATGGGTTTAGAAACGTTATAACCCGTTTCCATTAATAGCTAACTAAATTCTAAGTAAAGATGATAATGGTATCATTTATTTCAATAGCATTAAACGAGACCTTACACACTCGATCCACTGTTCAAACTTTTTGTTATCACGTGTAAAAATATAAATCTATATATCACTAGATGGGCACTCGGCGATAATATGTAACATGTGAGGTGTCGTGACAACGTTAATTTTAAACCAATCACTTGTATAAGAAAATGATAACATAGTACCCGTGCAAAGTATAGAAGATAATGTTACGATGAGTCTTGTTGGGTTTTTTCCATAGAGATTAATGATGTATAAGTTTACTGTCTTTCGAAATATATATATATAACACAATACATTTTATTAAAAATTATTAAGAATTAATACTATTCTTGTATAACACAATACATTTTAGGGTCACAAACACTACAAATTCTATAAAAATGTAATCTTATAAAGTGTTCTCATATCATGACACCATCTTTATGTCTTCTTGTCACATTAGATTTTCCCAAAAACACTATTTCTTATCACGAACACTTTCTCCCTATCCTAAAATAAAAATATAAAAACCTACACACATACACACATCCGGTCCTACTTATCCCTCGTCTTACCCCTTCACGGTTTCGACGACACACCTCACGAAAAGGTGGTGTCTTTCATGTCTTCCACGAAGAGATGCACGACGGGCTCACGACACAACGATAGGGAGGGGCCTAATTAAACATATTTAAACAAAATAGTAGAGGTATTAGTTGAGTCACCTACTATAGTGATCATGAATTCATGATCATGGTAACAAAAATGTTACAATTTGTATTGTAAAATATATGGTTTCCTATAAAAATAGCAACTTGTCGATAGGGTTAAAACCAAATATTCATAAAAGGCTATTATTAATTAAATATCATAAAGTCTCACTCACACCCCCATATGGCCATATATGCCATTTTGTATATATCATATAATACGACACAACTCTCCCTTTCTATCTTTCACATCCACATCCATTTCATTGTTTTCAGAGCCCTTTCCGAATCCAAATATCTCTCCGGCCGATCACAGACAAAATTCCAGCAAAAATCTTACAACAATGAACCCCGGTCCCGAAACCCGTCAACCCGAACATAATTCAGCCACCACATCAACATCAGAACAACCAAATGCCTTACATTTCCAAGACCAAACAAAACAAGAACAAGAAACCGAAAAGATTTCAACTTTAACGGTCGAATTACCATCAACACATCAAGATTTCGACAATGACGACGAACCAACGACACCGAAATCTTTAGATAGTAAAATTTCGATGCCAACAACATGTCCACCGGCACCAAGAAAACCTAAAACCGTTTCAATGAGTCATAAGCGAAAAACGCCGAGTTTTCATCGAATTTCGGTTGATTTAATGGTGAAGATCAATGCAATGTTTGCTCCGGTTGAAGTTGTCGTTGTTCCTGATATTTTGGCGGGAGATCTTGACGACGCCGGTGACCGGGTAAAGAAAGTCAAGAAAGCCGATGTCACCACCGGGTTATAAATATTCAAATCTAACCATATGTTATCTTTCTATTTTTAAATAATTAATTAATTTTTTTTAATTTTCTTTTTACTTTTAATTGTGAAAGAAATTATGTGAATTGTTTTAAGTGATTAACAAAGAAAATGAATTTCATGGTATATAGGTCAATTGAAAATAATATTATGATTTATATTGTCATTGTATTTCTGTTAATTTTTATCTGATTTACAAGTAGATTAATTTTTTTGTGTAGAAATTATTTAACTTATGATTTTACATTGAACTTTAAATAGGTTTATAATATAATATAATTTTATGATACTTAATTAGGTTTACTAACATGCATCACTAGCTAGCAATGTTATCTAGCATGTCTCGTTTGCCAATAATTATCGGGACTTAATTTTCTAATTAACCATAATTCTTAAGCTTATGGTTAATACATAAAAGGTTAAAAAACGTTAAACGTGCCTGCTAATAATTATACTTAGAGGACATTTATTTATATTATCGTGTGGTAACAAGATCTTTATTATTAATATTAATATTATTTTATTTGTTATTTGTAACTATTAAACTATAAATTATATGATTAGTAGCATAACTTTTATTTATAATTTTTATTGTTATTAATATTATGGTTATAACTAATGCAAAAAAAAAAAAAAAATGGGGTTCTTAATGAAAGCTAATTAATTAAACAAATCAAAACTGACCCAAATCAAATTTTTATCTGGATGGGAAAAAAAATTTAATGTTAACGACTTACTGTTTAGAAGACCGTTGCAATACCTTGTTTATTTATTACTCGTACAAAACTTAAATATATTCCTGCCTTATTTGTAACCGTTTCAAAGCAGTAGAATTGTTACATGATTTTAAGCCATCTAACAATAGATAAAGTGATATCCGTTACTAATACAGCTTGGATCTACATGTGAAATTGAGAGACGCAAGTTCGATCCTTAAGGATGCCCAAATCATGTGGGTATTAAGTGAAGATATTTCACCAGCATCAAAAACCTTATGTGAAAGTCATGATGGGGATCCATTGTAGTTCCGGGGACAGGATGTCCTCCTTTACCTTTTTTTTTATTTAATTGTTACATGGTTTTAGAAAAGTTAATGCCAACTATATGTTGTCATCTTAAATTTTTAAATTTTTATTTTCTATTGGATAAAACCTTTTAGTAAATGTTTTGATCGTTAAAACCTAAAAACAGACACTTTATACAAACAAAAGTAATAGTAACTTAATAAGAGGCCCTCGGCATATATCTTTTCAAGGTATAGTCATAGTGTTAATGGGAAGAAATTGCACGTATAAATCAAATTTCACAATTGCATAAGTGATCATAGAAACTATAGCCAAAGGTGATTAGCTCACCCTTTCTTTGAACCTTGTCAATGCTCGAACTTAAATTAAAGATATGAACTGAGTGTTATTTATAAGCAGTCGAAGATCTTTAAAATCCTTTCTTTTTGGCTTACGGCTTACTTGCCTTTTCTTTTCTTGAAGCCTATCTATATAGAAAGACATATTTAGACCGAGGGCATTACTGTCTCCCTCGAGTCTACTCGGCTCTTCGAGTCCCAGTCTTGGGGCCTCTGGTTAAAATCCCCAATCCTTTGCTTGTTGTGCAGTGACAATATCGATATCCGCTAATCGTTGTTTCTAGATATGGTTTCCGGTTGACATCTCTTCTAATTCGTTGATACGAGAAGCACTAGACTTTTTTTTTGAACAGGAGAAGCACTAGACTTATAAACAAATACTTAGTAACAATGTTTATAAACTGACGTTGACCAATAAAACAGGAAAGAGAATAAAGAAAGATAAAAGAAAAATAATTTTATTGGTTTTTATTAATGGATACTTGTTAGTAAATATTTATAAATTTGTTTACAAGTATACAGGGGCGTAGCTTCTAAGGGGCCGGGGGGGCGCCCGACCCCCCGAAATTTTTTTTGCGATGTAGGGTATATAGTTTTCGTGTAGAAAAATTTCAGTATATTCGGTTTCGACCCCCTATTTTTTTTATATTACCCGAAAAATAGCGTTAGGAAAAAAAAAATTTAGATCCCGACCCCCCACTGAATTCCTTCAAACTTCGCCACTGGTCCTTGTAGCATAATGTTGTTTTATTTGATTATTCATTAATTGCCGTAATTAATGAAGTTTTTGGGTATGCATGAAGACGACATGCTTCCGACAATGGTCATTCGGATCCTATGGATGGGATAAAAATTTTAATTATTATATTGCCAGAAGAAGATTCAAGCATTCGTTATATATATTTTTATAAAACTAGAAATAGTACCCGTGTAATGCGCGGTGGTTGATGGTTGGAGTTGATGGTGTCCGCAATCGGCTTCGCCGACCGCTGGCTCTGAATTGTCTAACACATGTATATATAAAAATTGTATTTGTTGTTATTGATAAAAATTATATAAATAAATAAAAATTGTTATGTAAATCTATATATATATATATATATATATAAAATATTACATAAACATTAAATAATAAGTTAAAAATGATAATGTTTAAAAAATTCAAAATTTAAGATACTATGTAAATGCTTTCTAAGGTAGTATAGATAAAATAGGTACGTAACTGCGATGAAAGAGAAAAATGAATAGACAAGTAGATCAAAATAGCTAGAAATTATCAAAGTATTATCGAGGTTGTTAAGAGTTAAGATCATATGTACTTGCTTATACGTATATGTTGTAGAACGAAATTGAGATAACTAATCGAACCTGTTGATTATTAAGAATATCAGGAACAATTCTTCTAATAATCGTTGATTCAAAAAGAATACCGAAAACTAGGAATTTCACACACAAACACACACTAGTATTATGGAGAATATGATTTTTCATATAATTGATCACTAAATAGTCTCACATGTTTACAAACATATATAATAAAAGACAAAATTCAAATGGGCCTAAAAAGACAAGTAGGTCGAAAGCTAGACCTAAATAAAAGTCCAAATAAATCGAAAACAAGTATAAAAAGTCTTCAAACTCATTGAAAAAGGCCTTTTTGAGCCCGAAGGTCGACCCTACGGCAGCTTGTAGAAACGTGTTCCTCGTTCCACCGGTCGTTTTGACTGGTCATACGTTGAAAATGGAGCACTATAGCTCAAGTTATGACCATTTTAAGCCACTTTGTAACTTTATTTTGACCCTTCAAATATAAGATGGTTTGTTCTTCCACACTTGAACCGATATCAGTATATATTTACATCCAAGAAAGGTTAAAACTATATTTATTTATTTTTTTATAAAAAAAAAAGATAAAAGAAAAGGTCGTGTGTTTTTGTTTTTGTTTTAATGTATACAACATGTGTAAAAAAAAATAAGAATGTATTAAATTTCTATCTCACTTTTATGAAAATGACACAATTCATATAATTATGAGAAGTTAATTGTATACTGTGGCTGAGTCAATATTTGACATTATAAAGGGCCGGTTATTTAATTGGGAGGAGCCAAACCAACTCAAGAAAATCATGTTGATTTAATCTTTGGAAATGAAAATTTTTATAAGAAGTTGTGTTGGTCGGAGGAAGTTAAGCACCCTCTAGCCTTCGTGCTAGCTCCGCCTCTAATTCTAAATTAATAAATCATTTATCATATGCAACTTGGAGTAATTGTAAGAAAAAAGGACCCAATAATCCTTTTGCCTACGCAATACATTTACATCAACTGGGAAATTTAATACGTATGTTTTATTGAAATTTTATAAATATTAATAATTGAATGAATGTTAACATCGCAACTTTGGTTTTCAATGTATCTTTATATATACATAATTAAACAAGGATAATTTTGCTTTTATGTAGCTATTGTATTTGAGTGTCAACTAAACTTTTTTCTTATTTGTTATTTTTTCATCATTTTAATATTTTATGATGCCATGTAGATTACTAAAATCTATTATTTAAGAAAATACTTGGTCAAATTTATTATTTAGGGATATAATGAATAAAAGATTGAAATTTAAGTTTTAAAAGGTTTCAAAATTAAAAAAAAAATTATCATCAAAAAAACTCACTATGTGTATTTTAAATTGACATTTAGATTATTAAACGTAAATAAATTTATACTCTTTGCGTATATATGCTAATCATCGTTTTCAAGTAATATTACTTCTAACACTATAATTATAATCAATTTAATGTGTATTATATTACTGTAGCCGTGCATCGTACGGGGTATAATCTAGTAAAGTATATAGTCATTTACTTTTCATATAAGTGGATCAAATGCCCAAAAAATATACATTAAAAATAAGATTTGTATAGTGTGGATCATTAAACTTGATATTATTGATTATTGACATCATGGTAAATGCTTTTCTTCCTACACATACATTGACAGATTCAAAGCTTTTGTAATGGATTGTTTTATACAATGCATGTTACAGAAGCAAAGCAAATACTATATATTAAGCTTTTGAAGTGTAAATATTTCCACAACTATGAAAGACGAGAGTGATCTTATAAATCAAGAAACTCCAATTTACGTAATTATATTGGGTTTGTAAAAGATTTAGATAATCTTTTGAATCGTGTATATATGTTTACTTTTGCAATAAAATATTTCGACTTAAAAATTGTCTAAAATTCACGAAATCTTTAAATAAAATAAAAACAAATGTTGCAGCTGTAATTCAAGATAAAGAAGTTCGAGTCTAAACAGGATTATATGTGAATTTCCGTATCATTTTTTAGACTAGAATTCTGAATCTATAGAGCATTACAGGTTACATATGCCAACGTGGGGGGTTAGCCCACTTGGTAGAGGTTTTGCCTCTTAGTATGGAAGTCTTAAGTTCAAATCTAAACATGGGGTAATTTAGTAGAATATTTGGTTTATATTATATTAGGCTTTTACAGAGGTTTTTTTAATGACAGTCAATAAAAATAATCCTATGCATTAATTACACTCAAATTTTCCTTTTATATTAAAGATTTTAATTAATCCACTTAACAACATGAATCAACAAAGATATTTCCTTCTAAACTTGCATTGTTCCTCCAAATCCATATATTGGCTACTTGCATGAACAATCATCCACATATCTGCGAAACTTGCTGCTAAATTTTTTAATCTAGCATACACATTCATCTACATTTTCCATAACCATCGAGCACGAACCAATAATTGTCCGGAATTCACAGAACTTGCTACCGAAATTTTTTTGTATATACATAAGTTTTAATCATATACTTCTTGAGAGTTATTGTGATCACTTTTATCGATCAGGAAGTATGTCATACAAAGCAGTACATGGCGAAAGCTTGAGATGAAGAATAGGGGGTCGAAAGTTACGAGACCTAGAAATAATCTTAAGAAAAATAATCGAGGGTCCGAAAGTCACTAACGAACAGGGAAAAAAAAAAACAAAACAAAAAAAAACAAACGGGCCTCCGGATCCTTTAACAGCTTCGTCCCTGATACGAAGAATCAAATATTCTAGCATAGTAGCATGTATGTCTCCATATAGGCATATATTATTGTACCTTTATAGTAACAAATATAATACAGTAATTTATTTGTACAAAATCACATGTGGGACCTTGAGGGAGTAAAATCTTAATATTTGGTGCATGTGTTTTTCATCGAAACATCTTTGAATATATCTAGTAAATATTGGACCACTTTGACTGGTCTAAAAGAGTAAAGAAACTTTCTCATTGGTCTTCCATCTTTGGCCCCACAATTTTTTTTATTTAAATATGTTCCTTGGCCCCACAATTTTTTTTATTTAAATATGTTCCTTGGGCTCCTAGTTTCGAATAGAAATAAACGTTTCATCGTTAAATTTGGAGGTTCTAACTCAACAGAGGATAATCGTTTATCTAAACCGGATCCCGTTATCACGAGCCGAACAACGGTGCCAAAAGAAAAACCCAACTAGGCTCCCCTTAACAACTGAGAATTAATAAAGTATGAATTTACAACTGAAATAAAGATTCGAACCTCCGTTTCATGAATAAAAACTGGGTGTCTAATCACTTGAAACATGGATCATTGACATTATTAACTATGTCAAAAAAGTTTCATTTCCTTATGCTAGGAGGAGTTGTTTAAGAAACATAGGCAATTTGTTAAATCTAGAATCAAAAATGATAAAATTAACTCGAGGTTATATAATGTAGTAATGAAATATGTGCATCAAAATTATTTATAGACATAGATAAGTACTTGTCAAACACTAACACGTTATTAATTATAAATTAGTTCTTTTAAAATTCCTTGATTGTATTCCTAATTAAAGCTGCAATCGAGTCGAGCTTTCATTGAGTTATTTGAGCTCGGATCGAGTTCAAACTCGTTCGAGTCGAGCTTTTATCAAGTTCGAGCTCAATCTCGAGCTTATGAACCGAGCTTGAAATAGCTTTTGAGACAAGCTCGAGCTTTTATATGTCAACAACTAATACCAAAATCAGCAACTAATATATTTCACATCCCCAGCGCGCTAAAGTTGAAACGTCTACAAGACCTAACTTGTAATAGAGGGTTGGAGGAAGCATGACCTTTGTCAAGAATATAGTGATAGTCATTATGGTGAGCATGTAGTTCATGAAATGAATTGAGGGATTAATGCTCGGTGATAATGAATTTGAGACCATTGTACTCTTGTCGATGACTAAAGACGAAAGCAAAACCACTAGATCCTTGTCTTTCACTCTTTCCTTGGATCATCTATACTAATAAGGGAATATGCACACTTGATATAAACATCTGGATTTTCATCAGAGGTGCTTGGTATTTAGCGTATATTCCCTAGAGGATGTTCAAAGCTAGGGAACAATAATCTAGGGTTCTCGAGCTGTTATTCCTTTAACATGTTACAAAGTGAAAAGTACAGTGACATTTCAGGTCTTTATATTATCTCAATTATTTAAAGGGATGGGGAAAAGACCATTTTACACTCACGTTAAACGCACATGAGATGCTTAACGGAGGCCATTTTATGACAAATAGATGGAGAGACGAGCACTGATATGTGCTGATAACAAAATATGTATATTAAAAGTAAGCAAAATGATAACCACAAGAACGATTTGTGATATTCCCTCTCAAGTTTGTTTTATGTGCAAGATATCTGGAAATGAAGTTATGCAATTATTTATTTCATGTAATGTAGATAATAACATATATATACATACATATAATCAAAGCTTAATATCTATAAAACACTACTACAAAATTAAAGCTGTCAAAATGGCCAACTAACGTAACTCTAATGAGTGGTCCGGTATATATTAGCCTCCATCTTAGTATTTCTTATCCACTTTGAGATGAATAGTTAAAGTTAGCAACTTCACCAAGCACTTGTCTGATATCAAATCCTGTAAAAATATCACCAATGGAGTCCGTCGCTCCACCAGTACCACTATTGTCACACCAAGTAGCATATTCATTTTCCATCAAAAATGCACTAGGGGGCAGACCTTGGAAGTCTTGAGAAGACGATGCATTACCACTGAAACCGCAACTATATGAAGAACTTGATATCATCGGTTGTTGTTGATAAACCGCATCAGTCATGTAGTAATCCACAATGTGGTTATCTACAATCTGCAGATTGCTATCGACTTCTTGTTTCGGTAGAAACATTGGAGAGCTTAATTGCATTGTATTGATGGAGGTAGTGCTACTCGTAGTAGTAGTGTTGGTAGAGTTATGTGATGCAATTAGTTTCTTCTTTAACTTGGTGTTCCAGTGATTCTTGACATCGTTATCTGTCCTTCCTTCTAAATGAGATGCTATGACAGACCACCTAAAAATTTAAACGAAATCTTCATTAATTAACAATCATAAACATAAATATGTAAGATACAAAAATAAGGGAGAATTTCATATCTCTTTTCCTAAAGGCATCAACTTTAATATTATATCCAAACATGTTTATTTGTCTCTAGCTTCTTGCTAGTAGACTGTTCTAATAAAAATCCTTATGCCTTTCCATAATGATAGATTAAATAAGTTGAAACTTCATCACCACCAAGTGGTCTAGTCTAATGGCAACGAGTCTTGTTTTCTCACAATAGATTTGAACCCTTTTTTAAGCTAATAACTTGGGGTCAGGAAAATGGTTGAACCGACCACAAGCAAAAAAATTAAATCTGGTTAGGTTGCTACATATATCTGAGTCAAAATATGACTCATCATCCCCAAAGATAATCCAAACGGGAAAAACCCATTTTATTTACCAGTTTAGTTTGCGATTGTATTGGTTTTTTGAACATCAATTCTACTAGAACTCCATGCTTTTAGTTAACTTTTTGTTTTTTTTGTTTACATATATTGTGTACTTTATATATCAATTATCTTTCCATACCAATTAATATACGTTTCCTTACAACGTAAGAAACGTGTACAGTAATATTCCTAAACATATCAAATTGTCTTAGTCAATGTGAAGTACATTTGTTTATTTCAACATTTGCAATTCCAAGATTGTCAATACCAATTAATCATTTTTCTAAATTTTAATAGTATTATGAAGAACACAAACAGTAGTGATCTTAAACTTTTTAGTCTCGAATTAATTAATATATAGCATACGACGATATGAACACCAACCTGCTTCCAATATTTGCGTAGAGAGATGAGATAATATCGTCTTCTTCTTCAGTAAATCCTCCAAGCTTTATATCGGGTCTTAGATAATTTAACCATCTCAACCGACAACTTTTCCCACATCGTTTAAGCCCTAACGCATCGAAGCAAACCAAATTAGCTAATGAAAAAAAACGGATGAAATATAAAGAAATGACAACTTAATGCATAAGACTGCTTAATTAGGGTCTATTAAAGAGCTACGTACAATACAAGATATCAACAATAATTCAAACATATTATATAGTAAAACAAACAATTTGGACCTAAAAAAAACTTCATCAAGAACAAACAAAGGAAGGATTTTGTGTGTGCATGTGTATGTACTTGTTTGACAAAGAGATCGATAGAGTGTTCGAGATCGAGATAACCTGCTCTGTGAGGCAAGGAAATCCAGTTGCCACCAGTGCCATGGTTCTGAATATGGTTTCTGAGGATGGAATCTTCTTCAGGTGACCATGGTCCTCTCTTCACTTTTGTTTTATCACAACATGGAGACCTACCCATCTTACGAAACCCTTATTACCCCTAAAATCTAGCTATATATGCCTAGCTTATATGCAACTTTTTCTTCAAGATGAAGTTATAGTTACCACTTCATATATATATATATATATATATATATATACCATTGTATACATGTGTGTGTGAATGTGAATAAATATTTATCTATCTATATAATATATATGTTAGAAAATCAACAAGTGAACTTGGTCTAACCTTTTTAAATGAAGTGAAAATAAGAGATTGTGACTTTGTCCAATTACTAAAGTGATATTAGTAGCTAGTTGACTTTTTGAATCATTATACTTTGTTTTTTAGATGGACCATCTTTCGTAAAAACTGCAAAGAAAATAAAACTATCATATATCCCAAAAGGATATATTTCTTGAGTAATTTTTCATCTCATAACACAAATTTACATAACTCAAATCTACGAAAAATTTATCCAATCGGTACATGCTAATCAAGTAATCAACCATTAAGCTATATATATATATATATATATATATATACTAGACAGAAGCCCGCGCGATACGGCGGTGATGGTAGTAGCAGTGGTGGTGGTAGCGGAGAACGGTGTGGTAATGGAGACGATAGGTGGTGGTGGCGGCGACAGGTGGTGGCGGCAGCGGTAGCGGTAGCGGTGTGGTTATTAATGTAAAAATAATTGAAGTAAACGGGTGTAGTGTAGTTATTTGAAGAATTGATGGATGTATGTTGTAAATAATAGTTATTTTAAGGGTTGATGGATGTATATTGTAAATAATTTCATTAAGGGT
>JAOXNX010000028.1:605204-618183 GCA_028566075.1 Solidago caesia
TGGTCAAGATCTTATCTTACTTGTTTTACTTTAATACTTGTTTTACAATAACCAACCCCTATATATATATATATATAAAAGTATTATAACAACTGTATACAACATTAAAAATAATTTTTAAGAAAATTAAGTCGGATATTTGAAACTAAGTTAGACTCTATACAACTTTCGATGACCATCATTATTGAGTCGTTAACAATTTTACTTTAGGCCTCATTTTGATATTTACATAGAACCTCTAAACAGCCCCGGCCCCCGGTGATTGACTGATTGACAATTTGACATGTAGAGAAGGCCCAACTGAGCAGGGCCCAAATAATATATGGGGCACCAATTTATGTGATCTGCATGTATATTTATAGTCCATATGTTTTGAAGTCCAATGAATTGACATTCTTTTTATGTTTTAATTTATATAATATATATATATATATATATTGTCATGTCTCATTACTTTAAAGTCGCAAACATATAAATCAAATTATAAGTTTTAGATGGCTACATTTATGTTTTCGTGTAAGGCCTCTAAAATTCACCGAACGGGTGTGCCTCTAAAATATTGATAAATATCAGGTACGACTTATGAATGAATGAGGTATATAGATGGAGTATGAATGAAGTATCAAAATGTGTTATGGGAACCGCCTTGTTAGAGATAGAGCTTATTTTATAACCTTTAAATTAATTAAGTAGAGTTAAAATTAAAGAGAAGAGAAGAGATGAGGGACAACTTTTCCTTTATCTCATTGGCGTCAGTTAAAGTTGGAGGGAATTCTGGTGTTTTTCATGGTTAAAGCATTCTCTATCTTTCTCTCATCTCTCTCACTCTATATAGTATATTTGTTCCAAGAATATTTCCACTTTTGAAGAATATATCTCATCCGGGTATCCTTATTTCTATCTTCATTTGTTTTTTTTCTTTTTCTCTTAATTAAAATACTATTTTCAGCTAAGTTCTTCTATCTAACTAGTGAGTGTGTGTGTGTGTGTGTCATCTAGCTAGCTTGTTCAATTCATCATCATCATCATCATATATCTATAAACACTACCAGATCTCAATAGTACAAGAATTTATATAAAGAGCATCAACTTCAAGTCTTTCTATTATGGGTGTGGATCGAAATCAAGAATTTTCGCAACGATTCTTGATCTCTTGATCTTTTATATATAAAAACGATTTAAACAAAGTGGGCTTCTTGTAGCTAGAGAAATAAATGAATATCAGCAGCTCTGATCTCATTGATGCAAAGCTTGAAGAACATCAATTATGTGGATCCAAACAGTGCCCTGGATGTGGCCATAGACTTGAAGAAAAACCGGTACATACGGATATATACATAATTTTTCTTTACTTCAATAATCAATAATATATTATATATATAGCTAGATAGATAGATATAATTCTTTCATAATATTCTTTGCTTCAACCAGAAGATTTTGACAAATAAGAATCAATATCAATATATACAAGAGAATAGAATTATGCTGGCTGCTGATCTTTTTTTTCTATATTTAAACTCATTCTTAAAGAAAAGATATAGATATATATAAACAAATTCCATTATATAAAAAATTGTCTTTTTCCATTGATTTGTTAATTGATTAAGCTTATTTAATTTTTTGTTTGAAATATTATATATTAAAAATATCTTGACATATATTCTGGTCATTTATATATATATATAGGATTGGGTTGGTTTACCAGCAGGAGTAAAGTTTGATCCAACTGATCAAGAATTGATAGAACACCTTGAAGCAAAAGTTGGTGATAAAAACTCGAAATCTCACCCTTTAATTGATGAGTTTATTCCTACTCTTGAAGGTGAAGATGGGATTTGTTATACACATCCAGAAAAACTCCCTGGTGAGTACATACACTATATATATATACATATATATCTATCTATCGATCTTTCCGGCCGTTTCCGGAATATAAACATATATATCAGATATACTAATACTAGTTTTCTTGTTCAATAGAACGTTCAATGATTTGATTTTGATAAGTAACACAAAAGAAAATTAGGGTTTTTTGTTTGTTATGACTTTTTCAATGGGATTTTACACTATAGTCAAACCTAAGTAAACCTAATATTTAATGAAAGTTATGGTTTCTTAATTGTTTGTTAAGACTTTGAGGCTTTCTTGTTTGAATTAATATTTAGGAGTTACAAGAGATGGATTGAGTAAACACTTTTTCCATCGGCCTTCCAAAGCTTACACCACCGGTACAAGAAAAAGGCGAAAAATCCAGACAGAGTGTGACCTACAAGGAGGAGAAACACGTTGGCATAAGACGGGCAAGACCCGACCAGTTATGTTGAACGGGAGGCAAAAAGGGTGCAAGAAAATATTGGTACTTTATACCAACTTTGGGAAGAACCGAAAACCTGAAAAGACTAATTGGGTAATGCATC
Source organism: Solidago caesia (assembly GCA_028566075.1). Lineage (NCBI taxonomy): Eukaryota > Viridiplantae > Streptophyta > Magnoliopsida > Asterales > Asteraceae > Solidago > Solidago caesia. Next base: position 607,622 of record JAOXNX010000028.1, read on the forward strand.
AATATCACCTTGGACAACATGAAGAGGAGAGGGAAGGCGAGCTTGTTGTATCGAAAATATTTTACCAGACTCAACCAAGGCAATGTAATTGGACTGAGAGAGCAATAGCTAACAACATTCTATCGAGTAATATTCGCATTGAGGGTGCAAATAGAAGGGAAAGTAGAAGCGGAAGTGGGAGTTGTTCTTCTTCAAAGGAAATCAATGTTGCTACTCCTATTGCTCACAATAATAATATTAGAGATGAACTTGCTGTTAGCGCGGTTATGTCAAGTTACAACCCAATGGATCATCAAATGCAACAATTTACAAGTGCCGATCAATATAGCTTCGTGCCCTATAGAAAAAGCTTTGGCGAGGTATGTTAATTTCTTGATCAAAATTCATCAACTAGCTATAGATTAAGTATTCGATCAATTCATGTACACAAGTAATTAAAGATCTTTTTTCGGTCCAGCTCATATCCATGGGATCCGACAAAACAACAACAATACCCAATCACACATGTATACGATCGAGTTATGAGGAGGGACCCACCAAAATAAAAACAAAAAACGCACAAAAGAAAACTTGAATCCGAATTCAGATCACGTACATGATCAATTATGTAAGAGAACTCAAAATTAACTTGAACTAATTTGGAACTTATAATATACTAATAAAAGATCGCGAAGATGAATCGTATTGGGTTAATTATATCGTGAAAAAAATGAATCATTTCGTATAATTTCTTGAGGCTATATGAATAGTGAAAAGGACTTGAAAAGCCTTGAAATCTTGATTGTTTTCTTGCTGCAAAAGCTAGAGTAGGTTGATTGTATTTTACATAACCTTTTTGGCTTATGGGGCATGAAATGAGGGCTAAAAATGTGGATTCTGGTTGAGTGCGAGGTTAAGAGAAGAACTCAAAACGGTTTAAATGTTGCTTTTGTTATAAAAATTGCTTTTATTATCGGCAAAGACCAATATATATACGTAAATAAATTTATATATGCTATTTTTTTCTTTATTTTTGTGATCTATTATTATTAAATATATATTGTGTACGTAAATAGAATATTGCTATTGCATGGCTTAATTAGCTTAAAAATGTACAAGTGTATTATGCATGCAGGTTGGAACAACAACAACAGGAGAGCCTTCTATCACGTGTGATGGACGACGTGATCACTTGCAAAGGCAAAACCAGGAGCAGCAGCAACAAATGAACTTTGAGCATGATCATCCACATCATCAACAATATCCACATCAGCAGCAACAGGTGGCTGCAACGACTGCAGGCTTCCATGTCAGCAGGCCATCTCATGCCATATCAGCAATCATCACTCCTCCTCCAGTACCCTTAAATCACACCTCCATTATTAATCTTGATGATGACTCCTTTCAGGTCTCTAGGATCATGGAAAATCTTCAGGTATATATGTTGATATCTCTTTTCATAAATTTATTTTACTGTATTTGATACGTACATATATGAAGCACGCATAATTGTCTAATTGAAAAAAAATAAAAACTCTTTTTTTCCTTTTAAGAAAGTATTTAATACACTTAAACTAAACATTCGTATAATATTCTTTAAAGTTTTGCTAATAACAGTCTACGAGTTGTTTTTAACGTACATAAAAAATTATATCTTCGGTTGTATTAAATGCTTTTTTTTTTAAAAAAACTTTAATTAGTTCAATAAATAAGCCAGTACGAGTCATATACTACTAGAAAAAAATGCCTTTAATGACACTGATTTGGCGTCATTAAAAGGGTCAGATGACACGCTTTTTGGTGTCATGGATCGAGACGTCATAAAGCAATATGACACGCTCCACGCACGTCATGTTATTATGACACTCTTTTATGACACGCTTTTACGACAAACTCTTATGACACTATTTATGACCCTTGTTTTGCGTGTCATAAATAACAGATCATTTCATAAGACAAATAAATACACAAATAGTAAAAGATCGCATTTCATATATATCAAAACAATGTGTTTCATACAACCACGCCAAATTCACAAAAAACTTCAAAATTGAAAGCAACGATAGCATATATTCCAAGTTAAAACCAAAGCCTCACTACAATGCATAATAAACCAAGTCACCCTATTGAAAGTAAAATATCCTAAATTATCATATGAAATACAAGTATAATAAACCAAGTCATTAGCTAAACATATTAGATACACGGCATAGAAATATAAAGTTTAGTTCATTTTTTTTACAATAAAATGAAAAGCTACTATGCTCGGCTTCAAACTCCGATATATCCATATATAGATGACTTCAATATCCATCTTGAACTTTATGAGTAGTCCAAATTTTTAAAAAAAAAAAAAGGTTACTTTGGTTAATTAGTCATAATATAAGTATAAACATATATTCACGTTATTATTATTAAAAAAATAAGTCAAATATGTAATTACTCAGCTCGCACTATACAATAAATCAAAAGATCACATATACGAATTATAACTTCTCTTAACGTATGAAATAAGTATTTATAAAATAACAAAGTCAAATATATCGTGCATCACATATGATTATGAAGACTAGTTAATATTTACAAAACTCATAGGTATGTGCAATCAACTCAAATATAAGTAAAAACCTTATTCTAACTCATATACATTTTTCTATTAATAAAGAAATATTATAAGAAGTTGATAATCCTTTTGTTCATTTTACAAAAGTTATAAAGTAATTATATATTTATTTATTTTTTAAAAAAAGAGTAAATTGAAAGAAACCATTTAATCATTTGTACCACATTGGTACCTACAGAAAATAGTGATAAAATTCGTCTCACTCTTTATATAATGGATAAGATAAAATCTGTACTTGAAAATAATTATACATCTTTTCTCAAATAGATCTCCATAAATAATTAGACATATAAAGGCTTTCTTGCTCTTGTCAACCAAGTCAAGAACAGGTAATCATACATACATTCACTTTAAGTTTTTTTATTTTAATTTGTTGAGGACAATACATGATCATATATAGATAATTATGTTTTGTTGTTGTAAATATTATGGAATACTTGATTATGTCTATATTTGCTGTAGCAATGAACTGATGAAGCATGCATGTACACCAGCTAGCTATATATATATATATATATATAGCTAGCTAGCTATATATATATATATAGCTAGCTATATATATATATATATATATTTATACTATAATAATATATATTTGGATTGATCCGATCCTTTGATTAGTAAATAAATAAATATTAGTATGAGTATATATATATACCACTATGTTACTTTTATGGACTTATGATACATCAAAATGAAATTTTTGAATTTTGAGTGTATTTTAACTGTTCTTACTTTAAAGGTGTTCTTACTAGAAGACAAAAAGAGTACTTATATATATGTAGTTTATTGATTTTTATTAATGTAAACATCGATCAGCAACAACATCATAAGATGGTAGGAAGATCGACATCAGGATTGGAGGAGCTGATAAAGGGATGCACCCCATCATCATCATCAACTGATCATATCAAACAAGTGAGTTCATTCATTTTCCCATCTTTTTACTCTCTCTAGCTAGCTCTCGCTCTCTCGATGATCTCTCTCTCTCTCTGTGGGATGATATTCACTATCACATTGTCACGTTAGCATCGATCATACAAGTATTATATATTTCTCTCGTCGATCGTACGTACCACTCTCTATTTATATATATTCTCGATCAGGGGTGATATATTCGTTGAGACCGCGCCCATTCGGTATAAAATCATACATGATATTTTTGCCTTTAGAAGGGAATTGAAGATATATAATTCGATAAAAAGTGATCGCCATAAATTGTGGAACCTGTTTCCTCTTCCTTGTTACTGAATAACATGAGAAAAGGTTAAAGATACTGAAGCAATTACATATCTGCATGCCCCAAAGATATAAAATTCAGTGTTCCTTTTTTTAAAATTTGTACTATACTTACAAGAATATCAACCTAAAAAGTACTCAACAAGTACACACACTAATATTTCCTTTCACACTATATAAGTATATATATAATAATAAACTTGCAACAAATTAAGAATATCTTTATTTATCAGTATTCAATCACAAATAATGTGTTAGCAAAACACGAACACAAAAGGCCAAATATTTGGATTTTGAATATGTATATATGCAAAAACATCATGCATGTCATATGTGAATCCTTTTTGTCCAAAATAGTTTATTCTTACAAAATATATGTAGCGATTTTAAATTAAAACTCAATTCATACTACCTTATAAAGAGGTGGGGGTAAAATTCAAATTTTTTAAGAACTCGGAAATTATTATACTGTATTATATTAATTACACTTCCTAGCTATCAAATGTAAGTTATTTTGATTAATTATTTTCATATTTGGTTATTACATCAACAAATAAAAAACACAATTTTAATATGTCGGTATGTTAGATAACCTAATGTTTGCGGGATGTGAAGCCGGCCGCTGACCTCCATGAATTTATATTTCAATTTGATTTACATAAGAATTTAAATATTTTTAAGAAAATCATCAAACATTGTGCATTGCGCCGGTACTGTTTAAGTATTAATTAATTGATACTATACTCCACCCGTACCATGTTATTTGTCCACCTTTAATTCTTTTTGAACTGTCCCAAGTTAATTGTCAAAACGAGTAGTTTGAATTGTTTACATTATCCTTAATCAAAATTATTAATTTCAAAACTAAATGAAGTATTTATTGAAAATTGTCAAAAGAATTAAACGGTCTATTTGTGGTTTTGCAAAAATAAAATTTATAATTAATTTGTTTTTTAATTTAAGCTTTACGTTTATGTTTGATAGACAATACTTTTAGCACGAAGAGGTAATATATAGTAATATAAAAAAATTTCATTATAAAATTGGTTGTTGAATTTCATGAAAAAAATTTTTTTGCATGTAACAAGCAAAGTTAGAGTGTATAGTAGGCGGGGTGGGCAAGACAAAAGTAAGTTTGAAAGAAAAGAGGTGATGACCCAAAATCTTTTGCAAGTGGTATCCTAAGACCTGTAATACACACCACCCGATGTGATTGATGAGAAAAAAAAAAGACTATGAAATCTTAGGTTTAACTTCCTATGACCACAAACCCTTTTCCTTTTTAACCAAAAAGAAAAAAAGAAAAAAAAACTAACAAAAAAATGTTAATAGAATGATGTTGCTATGATCGATCGAGTTACAATGCCTTAAGGATTTAATGAATATTACTCTTCTAAAATATGTAGTTTAAAAAACATAAGTTATTGTACTATATATAATTTCATTAGTTTTATATATTATTTATTTATTATTATTAATTTTATTTTGGAACAACAAACTATCCAACTCTTACTTCTAAAATACACGAATGTTTTGGAATGAAATCCAGGACTTTCGAACCCCCCGCTCCCCCCCAAACCCAATAATCCAACCTCACAAATATCGATATATTTCTCTGAAAAATATAAAATTAACTGCAGATTGAAAGTAAGTAATCGATTCACTATACAACAATTGCTTTAACAGTTGTATATTATGTTTTAATATGCTTGTACTAGTTGTATATGACGAAAAATATCTATGAAATCATCACCCTATCTATATTTCACCATTATCTCGTCAGACGCCAAAGAATTTTCTAGCTTCAAAAGGGATGTCAATTTGCATTTAAGCATCATAAATATTCGGGAGGGAAGTGAATGATGTTTAAGTAAAACCCCACCACTTGTAGACAAGAATTCAAAGTCCAGTAGCGATTCGACAATGAAGAAAGAGATGATCTTCGGTTTCAAGATCATTGTCACAAACCAGGAAATATATGCAAGGTCGTAGCTTAGACTTGTCGAATTTATAGTGTGCAAGTATTAAACCGGGGCCCTTTGGTCCAAAGTGCATTAGGTTCCGTAGGAAAGCTCTACCACCATTAATTTGTAAGGAGGGCACGGTAGCATGATTGAAGACTACAAATTCCAAGCCACCCAACCTTTTTAACACCCCGAGGCTAAGCAATGAGCTGGCCCAACACCTTTAAATCGCAACTAAAAACCATGATAAAAAAATATTGGTGGCCACAACTTTAAAGGGTTTCAAACTTCTATTATATTTCTAATGTGGGACGGTTATTACAAACTCCCCATTTGAAATCCTGACTTCCTCGTCAGGTCTATACACACCCAGAATCAATACCCAGGGATTTTTACTAGCCTCAACTCGCTACACCTCGGATAGGTCACTTCCTTGATACCATTTTTAATTCCCCAAGGCTTAAAGCAATGAGCTGCCCAACATCTTCAAATCACAACTAAAAACCATGGCACAGAAGATTGGTAGTCCATAACTTTAAGTTTATAAGGGCCTCAAACTTCTATTATTTTTCAAATGTGGAACGGGTTATCACAACCTTCTTGGACTTATCTATAAACCCTTATTAAAATTACATCCCATTTGTTGAAAAGTTACAAAATTTGATATGTGAAATGACCGACATACCCCTCAAATTAAATCTTAATTAATACTTACTTTATATATTAATTAGTCAAATTTTCTATTTCTACAATTTACTCATTTAATTTATTTCAACTTTATATATTTTTAATTTTAGTTATGAAAATCACAAATATGTCTTAAGAAAATAAAATTGAAAACGTTATTTTTAACCAACAGCGATAACCGCAATAAAAAGTCGTTGGATGCCACCGGTAGAAGGTATTTGCTCCCGCCGCATTGTGTGGGCACTCTGCTAGTACTATATAAAAATTACACCACATTGCTGAAAAGTTACACATTTTCAATATTGGAAATTACTACTTTGCCATTACCCTCACAAAATCTTAGTTAACACTTACCTTATATATTTAGTCAACTCCCACATCTTAATACTTAGCTTATAAATTTTGTCAAATTTTCCATTTATACAATTATATTTTAACAACGGGATTAATAACGGGTTCTTACACGACATATTCAGGCTCACCACATTGCGCAGGTACCACTTTAGTAGTACCTAATGCATGCATTTGTTTATATTTAGAACTCCTGACCCTAACACATTTACTATCCTTTTTTTCTTTTGTTCGTTGCAGGAGCGTTCGATCACAAACCCACAAGAAACAGATTGGTTGAAGTATTCCGAGTTCTGGTCTGACCCTGATCACCACATCTAGATTGATGAAGCCGACAAATAATAAGCAAGAATATACATATGGAACCATACATATAGTACATACGTACACTACTTCATCTTTTATATATATATATATATATATATAATGCTTGAAGGCAAGCATGATCATTGATCAAGAAAGCTTTTTTCAAGATTACACGACCAAAGAAACATTGTATCTTTAAGTGAATATCTACTTTTTGAACAATTTTATTTAGTCTTTTTTTTATAGAGTATTAATTATTGTTGTTGTTAAATTCAATATATAGCTAGTTTTCATTTTATTATATTTTAAAGATCAATAGTACGGTTCTATACTGAAATGATAAAGATGATAGTTTATTTATTCAAAATTGTCAATCTTTTGTTTTGTTTTCTCACTTGTGGTTATGTGTTAATGTATTATGTATATTTTTCTGAAACGTGTGATGTGTCCTAAATGTGTAATGTGTCTATAGTGATTACTCACTATATTGTGACAATGAGATTGTAGTGAAACTTGCTAAAAATCTAGTCTATCATGGCAAGACATAACACATTGGGATGAGGTATCACTTCGTGAGAGGATTGATCAGTGATAGAACAATCAGCTTGAAGAACATCTCGGGTGCTAAAATTACAACAGATTTGTTTACCTAGTCTAGATAAGCTGAAGTTTTGCATAGCTTCAGCTGGTCTCTAGGAATAATGTTGAGAAGACAGTGGTAACTAAGGAGTTTTGAATATCAATGAGGATTTTCATTTACAGAAGTACTGAGAGGGGCTGAGCTGTAGTTTTGGTCCGAACACACCAAGCAAGAGATTGTTGGCGATATGTTGTCATCGACCCAGAGTGGCCCACACTGATGGACAACCAAGAATTAGAGTGAAGAAGGGAAAGGGTTTGGTCGTTCCTAACCCTAATGGGCCCAGTTTGTTAGTTACTTGTTTAGCAAGATTAGGAAAGGGATTAACCCTAATTCTACACTATAAATTGACCTCTTGTACTTGTAAAGTATTATCACTCAATAATATAAAAATCCTAGTTTCCCCTGTGGATGTTGGTTACACATCGTGACCAAACCACGTAAAATCCATGTGTTCATTTGCTTGTATTTTTATTAATTTATGTGTGTGTGTGTGTTCAAAACCCCTAACATATTCATCATAGGGGAAGAAAATGGTATACGATTGATAATGTGATTTATAATAGATTTGTAAGAAGAGGATGAAACAAAGGATGGTTTAATTGAGATTATATTTCATGACGTTGATTTATCAAGATGTGCAAGTGTAAAGCTACAAAGTTGAATTTAAAGTGATGATGACACTACTCTAGTTTGTTAAATAAATGTTAGTTAAAGTTAAAGATTGAACAGAGGTGAAAGAGATTCAAAGCGAAATGAATACATGATTGAAGGGGTGTAAAGAACAGGGAAAATTAAAAGTAAATATAAAACTTCTACTTTACCATCACCAAAAATTTCTTTTCCCAAACCAATATCACAATTTTACCAACAACACCACCAAAAGACATTCCTAATTTTCAAATCCCAATTTCTGAATTTTCACCACAAACACCACTTCATTTTACCAAATCCAAAATACCGAAATCCTTAAACTTTCCAAATTTCCAAAATATCAAAATCTCGAAATTCCCATTAATAGTATATTTGAGAATCAATAAAAAATTCTCCGAAACCCAAGCCTCAACACCAAAAAAAAAAAAAAAAAAGATTTGTCATTAAGAATGTTTTATCAAAAACTCAAAATTGAAGTTACAATTGAGTCAAGATTAAGATTACTTGGATGAAGAAAAAGTTTCGAAGATATTCTCAGCATTCAAGCTCAAAGTCAAATTCAAAATCGAAGACGATCAAGTTTCAAGACCTAGTCACATAGGGGGGAAAATGTTAAAAATAATATTAGTAATAGTCTAGGGGGACTATGTGTAAATTGTATTAATTAAATAGCCCTCAACTCACACATTTGTAAGACTTTTCCCATAACTTCTATATGCATATTGAAAATCTTCCTCCGCTCTTTACTTTCTCACTTTACTTTCTCTCTTTACAAACTCCATTGATATATATATATATATATATATATATATCAGCTTCATTTTAACTCGATTTTACCTTTCACATGTTAGGTCTAGAATGGTCTGATGTAAGCGACCCACGATTAGCCAAATGGTAACCTTTTACACAAAATACAAAAGATTCTTTACTTAAACTGTTTTTTTCGATTATTTGGAGAACAAAGATCTTACCTTTTTTCATGATTAGTTTGCTAAACCCGAAGTTCTCTTTGATGAAGTAATGCTCCTATCTTTTGATTGGATACAAATAGAAGAAAAGATAAAAGTTTGTAAAGTTGATTGATTGTATCCTAAAGCTATAGTCTTGTATTGTCTAGTATGTCCCTGTTTTTCTTCGTTATCTATTTATTATAGAACTTTAAAATAATTTCCAGCAAGTATTTGCTGTTTATCCAACTCTTTAAGAAAAGTCTTAAACCATACTAACTCTTTACTAGCTTCAGCAACAACCATGAACTTGGCTTCTGTTGTTGATAAAGCTACACTTTTCTGAAGTTTGGACATCCAACTCACTGCTAATCCTCCCACTGTGAAAACATACCTTGTAGTGCTTTTTAAGGTCCCTTTATAGCCTCCTAGATCAGCTTCTGTATAACCTCTAAGAATAACATCTTTCATTTTGAAACATAAACCTATCTTCTGTGTACCCTTTAAGTATTTGAGTACCCACTTGACTGCTTCCCAATGTTCTCTACCCCAATTTGACATAAATCGACCAACAATCCCAACGGTATGAGCAATGTCTAGTCGAGTGCAAACCATGGGCATACATGAGGCTCTTAACTACTGATGCATATGGAACTTAGATCATCTATAAGCTTTCTTCTTCAGATTTGGGGGGCTAATCTTTGGTAAGCTTCAAATGACTTCCCAATGGAGTATTTATAGGCTTGGTCTTTTCATCATTGATCTTGAATCTCTCTAACACTTTCACTATATATTTCTCCTGGGACAATGTTAAAGAGCCATCCTTCTTGTTTTTGGTGATGTAGTGATGTTTATCCCCAATATCTGTTTGGCTGAACCCAAGTCTTTCATTTCAAACACCTGGGCATTTGTTTCTTCAACTTGCTAATTTCTTTCATATCAAATCCTGCAATCAATATATCATCAACATTTCAATATATATTAAAACGGGATTCTAGAGAAGCTATTGGAGCCACCAGATGACCAGAACCCTTTTGTTTTATGCCTTTCTCTTCTCCTTAATGACATTCCTTTGTTTTTCTTTTCTTTTTTACTTATTTTTAACATTTATAATATTAGATAATATATTATATTCTATTATACTTTATATATCTTTATCTTAATTAAATTTT
>JAOXNX010000028.1:635742-656350 GCA_028566075.1 Solidago caesia
ATTTTTATAATTAATAATTAAAATAATTTAGTCACATGTTTAATAACTTAATTTAGAGAAATCGAGAGCTGTGATTGATCAATTGAGGTTAGGTCAGTTGTCTTTTAGTATTGGATATGCTCTTACAAACATTTGAAAATGTTAAAATGAACTTGATTTTTTTTCTTAAACTAATAAGTTTTAGATGAAACATAAACAACCAACTAAGGTTGAAAAATAGAAAAGTTACAAACTATTATCGAAATATAAGTATAAGTTAAATCACCTTCAAAGTAGTTTAGTGGTTAACATTTGGGATCTTTATAAGATTTTTCAAGTTCAAATCATGCTAGGTACGATTCTTGAGGTTCATAACGGCCATAGAAATTATAGAATACCACGGTACATCTTAGTCAAACAAGAGGTCGGGTCATGGGTATTTTCGTTTGTGGGATGCATTTGTGGGTTTTGTTGTATGCGTTAAAATTGTGGGGTTCATAGCCCATACATCTCATTCAGCTTTTAACATTTTGATTGTAGCTATACATTGCTCCAACAATACTACTACTTCTCCGTAATAAAGTGATTTTGATGTGAAAGACAATTGACATATGAACCAACCACCATCGACTTTGTCATCCCTTGGGCACCATCATATCCTCTTTCATCGTACAATTCAATTTTTGAAAAAGATCGAGCTAGCTTCGATTATCCGAGTATGATATTAACTTAAATTTTTTTCTTCTAAGTTCTTACTATTTTTTGTTGAGAGTTTCACATGTTCGATCATGTGTAGAGAAATAGTCACGATTTACAGACTAAAAAGGAGTCCATAAATAATAAAAATGTACGGATTCTCTAACGTCTGTTGAATTAACTATATTCATGAAAGTATTTAAGGTGACTCGCATTTCTCTTTCTCGGCTAAGAGTGTGAAGAAGTTTCTTCGGAGTGGTAACGATTATAGTAATCGATTTATTTTCAAATGGGCTTCCGGGGTTTCAAAAAAATGCAATATATTTGTTTGGCGGGCTGCTATGGATCGTGTTCCTACATACAAAGCTTTACAAGTTAGAAATTGCAATTTCGGATCTCTTTTGTGCGGTTTGTGTGGTCTGAGAGACGAGACAATTGACCATTTGCTCTGCTGCTGTCATGTCTCGATGGAGGTTTGGTGCCGTCTCAAAACTTGGTGTAATATTGGTAATCTTGCTTGTTATTCTGTTAAAGAGTTAATCGAAGTCTATGATAAAGTTGGTTTGGGCAAGAAGTCGAGGAAGGTGTTCAAAGGTATTATTTTTGTGGCTTGTTGGTGCCTTTGGTAGACTAGGAACGAGAAGATTTTTCAAGATTTTGAAGATTTGTAGTGACAAGATTTTCCTTGATATTAAAGCTTTAGGTTTACTTTGGTACAAAAATAGATTGAAGAAAGGTTTGATTTCGTGGGAGGATTGGAATAGATTCAATGTTATCTAATTCTCCTTTTCTTGTAACTGTATTGCTACTCTGTAATTACGGAGTAGTGTCTCTCTTTCGTTTGTGAATAATACATACTTTTCAAAAAAAAATAAAAATTAAGGTTATTTGTGTTTTCGTTGTTGGAATTTCATATGGTTAGGTATTTGAATGACCATATTTTTGTTATAATAATTTTGTCATTGACCACCGCACTTGATGAAACCATCGAAACTCGATAAATCATTGAACACGACCAAAACAATTCAAGAACTGTTTAAATTTATTTGTCATATCGTATAGTTGGCATGTATTTTAACTTAACACTTGAATAAAAGTTAATCTTATATAACATACATGTTTTAACATTCTATTAGTTTAGTGACCTATTTAACACTTTTTACAAATGGGTTTTCTAATTTGTGTCCACAAGACACATGTTAAAGTAAATTAAATAAAGTCAATATTTCTTAAAATAAAAGATTTTTCATCCTAAAATAATAAATTTGAGACTTAATTAATGATTATTTAATATTTTTTTCTTATAATTTTTAAAAACTTTAGTTTATTTAATGATTTATAATATGTGCCTGCACACATTATAAAAAATTGGTGTAGAAAAACATGACATGTGGATTCAACTAACTCTTTTTCTTAATCTCATCTTTTGATTTTTTTTAAGAAGATCAATTTGGCTAAGAGACGTGGAGGCTATCCACCATGGGGGCAACTTGCGCCATGTGGCGCCTAGTCACACATTGGGTAGCCTCTGAAAAAAGTGAGAGTGGGGCTATCTAGTTAGGTGGGAGGACTTCCGACAAGTAGCTAAAGGTGATTGAATGGAGTAATATTAAAATGTATTTATTTAAAAGAGAGAGAGACCAAAAAAATTTGAGCGACCTGTGGAGATCGCTGAAGAGGGAAAACGGACCGAGATCGTCGGATGGGGGTGGTGTTGCGTGCGAACCGCAGACGATCCAGGCATGGGTCGCAGTATCCGTCACTCCACTCCGCTTAGTCTTAAGAGGATATATCATTACCCTTAAATGATACTCTAGTTATAAAGGTAAAAAAAAACTCAAGAAATCGATGGTGAGAGCCTTTCTATCACTCTGTGTATTTTTAATTCTACCAATTATAACAAAACAAAGGATATAAATACAAGAATGCGAGAGCTAAATATAGTATGTTGTTAAACATAAGGGATGTGATATTCGTACTACTATTTTTGATAGAAATACTATAATGTACAAGTTTTAAAACTGACTGTATAAACCAGTAATGTACCGTTGTGATATATTTATTAAAAGAAGTGGTAGAATGATTGAGGAAATGATGCAGTGAATATTTGGTTTCCAATAAAAACAAACAATGAATACCTGGGAAAGTACGTTGTAATCGGATCCCATCAATTAATAATAAGAACCCCATCTCATTTCCCCATCACATTTCAATATCTTCTTTTGATCCCATCAGTCTCTTTATAGACAGTGATACAGATATAGGTGCGTACGTACTTTTATTTTTCTTTTCATTCGAATCTACATTTTGTATATATTGTCATACCAAAGTGTCAAACAACAACTATATATGACAATGTACGTACATTTTAATTTTAGGAATACAAAAACTCTGTTTGCCTTCTATTTCCATGTAAAATGTTTATTAAAATAAAAAATATTTAGGTATTTAACGTGCATGAATTTACGTATGAAATGATATTTGATCATTATTTTTGGTTACCTCAAATGTTCAAATCATAAGATGGTATTTACATATATACTTCTTTTTCTTTAGATAGAACAATGTTGTGTATAAAACAATATATGTGGAGAGATTTTGTGTTATTATTATAAGGGTTCTGCTAATTATAGCCCGTAAAAATATTATTGTCAAAGAGATGAACACGAAAGTTTTCATGTTGATAAAGGAGATTTTAACTCACTTTCCATGTTATGAATAATATTTGTTAATAATATCAAAAGTACAGTGTTTCACTTGAGGTTTGTTCAGGATCTGCAGGTATGGAAGATTATAGACGACAAGGTGGAATTCAGCAATTGTTAGTTGCTGAACAAGAAGCTCGACAAATAGTCAACACTGCAAGAACCGGTAAAAAAAAAAATAGCTTTTCATTAAAAATTTAGTTTTTGTGTAAACTTAACCATTGATGTGCTTGTTAAATAATGGTTTTCGGTTTCTGTCCTCAGCGAAATTGAATAGGCTTAAACAAGCAAAAGATGAAGCTGAAGAAGAAGTAGCTAAATTTCGAGCCCATATGGAGAAAGAATACCAGAAAACTATCTCAGAGGTAAAAAGACAATAACCTCTATTAGTCTATTACCTTTCAACACTTTCCTATTCTTCAAATTGCTTACCATTTAATTTGTTACTTGATCGCAAAACAGTCAACTGGTTTTTCTGGAGTGAATGTAAAGCGGCTTGATGAAGAGACAGTTACAAAGATCGGTCAATTGAAAAAACAAGCTGCAAAAGTTTCACCAGAAGTTGTCAAGATGCTCATGACTCGAGTCACAACCGTCAAGGTTTGAATAATTCGCACCTGTGTTTCTCAGTTTATGATTTCCAGACCTGAGTCTGTGCAGCTGCCAATAAAATCCTAACAAAAGAATGGTTACTTTCGTATTTTGATTAGTAACTATAACTTGTTTGTGGGATAATTAAGCTGATGCTGCATTTTATGTCATGCTAATTAATAGTTATTGTCAGTTTTTTGACTTGAACAATATTTGATACTACAATGTCAAAATAAATTCTGTTTTAGGGATCTGAATTACATGCACGGTGATTGTTTAATACATTGCCAATGAAGCATCGGTAGACAATTTTCATCCCTTTAATTTACTTATGTTGCGATCATATTTACTGAATCGTTGAAAAGGGGAAAGTGTTATACACAATATTCACTCATATTTAGTCTTGAAATTTCTGTGCTCAATGAAGCCAGATAAGTGTTAAAAATGCAAGTTACAAACAACAAAAGAATCAACATCTGTTTACAACAAATGCCTGACTAAAACCCATATATTCTTGGGTGTGTCACAAGAACGCATTTTTATCTAGAATTTGTCAGATTTCTATAAACAAACTTAAAGGATTCATATATCCAAACTTTACATATGTTAGTCTAAAAACTAGACATCTACAAACCATCAAAACCTTTAACTCGGCCGTTTCTTTTTAATCTTGACCTCCATGAGATCAGCAATGAACCCCGGCTGTGAAATCTTCACTCCTTCCACACTAGTTTCGCCAGTCAACATCCTGATGACTCCAGACATCTTGGGCCGAAGCTTTGAGGTCTCTTGAACACATAGTAACCCAACCTTCAAAAATTGCACTGCTTCTTCTTTTAGCCTCTCAACGTCACCTTTTAACAACAAAGGGTCCACTAGCTCCACCAGACGATCACAGTTATACATATCCCATGTCTGTACAAACACATTTGATTAAAGTACAAACACATGAAAATTAACCCATTCTAACGTATCTATGATTTAGTATTAGCTTACCTTATCAACCAGGAAACGCTCTCCTAGTTCCATGTCGAAATCAACAACTGACCGGCCACTGATGATTTCAAGAAGTAGTACACCAAAGCTATAAACATCAGATTTCCGAGTCAGACGTCCACTAACAGCATATTCTGGAGAAAGATACCCTCTAGAAATAACATATGGACAAGTTAGTTACATTGTTAAAAAAACAAAAGCAGAACAAGAACATAAATATATATGCAGGACTTACAATGTCCCAGCAACACCAGTGCTAATATGAGACGTGCCGTCTTGAAATAATCTTGCAAGCCCGAAATCTGCAACTTTCGGATTAAAATTGTGATCTAGAAGTACATTGCTTGCTTTGATATCTCTATGAACAATATGAGGGTCCTTTTCTTCATGAAGATATGCTAATGCTTTAGCAACTCCAAATGAAACATTCTTCCTCGTTGTCCAATCAAAACCGCTCCTGTTTAACTCCCCGCCTTTTAACAACAAAAACAAGGGGGATAAAACAGACTAAATTATCAAAATTTACTGCACTTTTCTCTTACTGTGTTTTGAGACATGTACTGTAGGTAAGTTACCTAGAAATCGATACGCTAAACTATTGTTTTCCATATAATCATAGACCAAACATCTTTTGGCTCCTTCAACACAACATCCATGAAGATTTACAAGATTTTCGTGTTGTACATCGGATAATGCAGCAATTTCAGATATGAATTCACGCTCGCCTCTCGTCGATTCAATTTCGACGGAGAGCACTTTTATTGCGACGATAGTCCCATCAGTGAGTCGACCCTGTTAGAAGTCAAACCATATTAAAGTTAAGCAGTAACCCATTTAATAATATGCCAAAGGATATTAATAGTTGACTAATTTCGAGACTATTTTAAATTAATACCATGACATTTGCATTATTGATATGTTGCTGCAAGTTGGGATCCAAGTTGTATGGATCCCAAATTTTGTATGCATTACTGGGTTGTAGAGGTGCCACGAAAGGTCAAATGACCAAGCGCGCGCGCATTATCTGGTTTTACTGTACAACCCTTAAATGCATATCAAGTTCGTTTTTAGAGCAACAACGAAATTCCCTACAAGTTTGATCATTGGAGATTGCATCGTCCTCTACAAAACAAGAATGCATTCCGCTGCTACAATTTCATGTTACCAACTTCTATCAAGTTTAATGATGGGTTACTAAGAAAACAGAGAATTTGTTGGCTTCTTTTTAATCTAGATTCGATGATGTATCTTACAACACTCAAAGGATAATTTGTTTGGGACAAAAGAATGAAAATGATTTTGTTAATCAGAGCCCTGCCCTTACATATGTTTTTCAAATGGTCGTAGATAAAAATAACTGCCCCTGCTGCTTATTAACCATAGCTTTTCGACATTCCAAAAAACCATAAAACATTTAGGGAAATGAATCACCTTGTAAACAGAGCCAAATCCTCCCTCTCCAACTTTGTTTTTGGAACTGAAACCATCACTAGCAACTTTCAACTCATGGTAAGAAAATAACCTAAAATTCATAGAACTTTCTCCACCTGTTTTTTTACACAAATTTCATTACTTGATTAAAATCATACACACCCATGATCATCTTCAAATCAAATTCTTGAAAGCAAACAACATCTCATGAAATAAAAGTCAAAAAACTAACCAAAGTTTTTGACTTTCTTCCATCTTTTCACATTTTCCATTTCTTGATTCAATTACAGTACATACCCATTACGTTATTCATATCAAATTCTTAGAAAGACCCTTTTTTCTCAGGAAACAAGAACCCGTTTATCAAGTTAAAAGACTTGACCTCCGGATAACTATCCGTTTACCGAAAAACAAGGAGCCAATAAATAAAAGTGAAGAAAGCTTTAAACAAAAGAAAAAAACTGACCTTTATCACTTTTATGGACCATCTTGACTTCTGAAGTTGAGCTGAAACATTGATAACATGGCAAAAGAAACTTCATTTATATATTTATTTTATAGACCTTAAATACTTCCTTTTAACTTCTTTTTCTTCCAAATATAAAGATTCTTGTGTATGTATATTTTGATGAGAAATGTGTATGGAAGATGAAGAAGATATATGGGATTAGCAAGAAAGACAAAGAACAATGATGGTGATATATAGGAGTCAAATATGTATGTTTGACCTCCTGAAATGACGTTGAACAATTTTCCTTTGAATGGGAACAATATAATAGATTTGGTTACGCATCATATGACCAGGCAATGGATACTGATTTCTTTCCTTGTTAACAACGAGGAGTAATGGCCGCGCGTTGTTGCGGGTATTTTATTTTTTTAATTTAAAAAGTAGTTGATTATAATAGGGGAAATGATTCGTAATGCAGATTTGTTAAAAAAAAAGTTTTCATTTTGCCCTCTAAATTATATTAAATGTACATATTGAATCCTCGGTGTGTGAAAGGTGCAGTACCTAAGCCCTAAGGTTGCATAATGTTACAGTACGGATGATATCCCTATTATAATATAATGTTTATATTAAAGTAAACAATGATACTTTGATAAAAATCATAAAAGGTAGTTGATCGCAATATAGTATCTACATTAAAGAAAAAAAATTAATTTGATAACAATGATATAATGTTACGTATAAACATAATATATAATAATACTTTTATTAATGCAAATAACACCACTTTGATAACGATAATATAATGTGTTCTAACAGTTATATTAACCAAAACAATGACACTTTAATAATAGTTATATAATATATCCCTATATGTGAAATATAACATAATATATAAAAATTGAAAAAGCCGAAATTATGTGAAAAAAAACCTCATAAAGAGAAGGTGAACCCAAAGTTAGATATAGTTAATTATACAAAGCAAATAACAAATGAAAAGTAAACATTAGTTAAAAGTATGATTTAAAACGAAAAAGCTAATACAAAAAAAAAACACAAAAAGAAAAGCTAAAACCTAAAGTTAGTAATGGTTAATTGTAAAAGAAAAAAATAATAAAATAACATTAACTTAAAGCATGATCCAAAATAAAGTAAAATATATATATATATCAAACATTAGGTAAAAGCATGACCCAAAAAGAAGAAACTAAAATCTGTATAATTGTTAAAAAAAAATGGATATAACTAATTGTACAAAACAAAGCACAAATGAGAATTAAACATTAACTAAAAGCTAACTTTAAAAAAAAAAATCAAACAAACAAGCAGCCTGACAAACAGTTGCACAACAACCTATCAGTCTGCCAATCAGAGAGCTTCACTGTTCAATGAACAATTAAAGCTACACAAATACTTATCAGAGAGAGCTTCACTGTTCAATTAGACCGAAGGGAGTGGGGCAGTATCACTCCGACGTCGGCGCAAGTCGCGGGCCATACCGTCGTGAACACTGCACCACTAGGTGGCGTGGGGTTGGGCGGTTTGGCTAGGATGGGCGCGGGGCGTGTGGGTTTCGAGATATATAGCCGTTTGAAACGGCTAGTGCATTAAAATAAAAAATATAAAAATTCCTTTTAAATTTTAAAAACCATATATATATGGGTGTTGATATTTCCACCACAAGAGACAAAGGACCGTACAACACATACTGCATACCGTACAAGTGTTTTAAGCTTCAAAGGGGTGGAAATAACTTTCACACATAGTGGAAATAGACAACCCCATATATATACATACACTAATTCTTTCTTTCACTTCTATTCTTTCTTTCACTCTTTCATTTTATATATACATACACTACTTCTTATTATATATTCTACTACTTATATGGATTCAAACGAGTCTTCGTCATCATCACCCGGCCATGATTCCAATGGTTCAACCGACTAGACGAGGCAATCGATAGTGCGGTAGAAATGACTGTTAATTTAATGATGCATGTCGGTAGGGGTTCGGATGATGATGATGTTGGTGAGCCGTCGTGTAGAAGAACGGTTCTACTACGTCGTCGTGTAGAAGCACATGAGCGTTTGATGCAGTTTTACTTTGTAGATGAACCGGTATTTGGTCCGAGGGTATTTAGGAGACGCTTCCGTAGGAGTAGGCGTCTATTTTTTAGTATAACAAATGACTTGGAAGCGGAGTATTCATATTTTCAACAAAGATATGATTGTCGAGGGAAGTTAGGTTTTAACGCGATACAAAAGTGTACATCCGCTCTTCGTCAAATAGCATACGGATTAAGCGTGGACTCCTTTGATGAAAATTTGGAAATATGGGCTAGGACTTCGCGGGAGTCGTTAAGAATGTTTTGTAAAGATACAAGTATTTTTAACGATGTTTTTTTACGAATTATTAGTATGTTATTATTAGTTTTTATGAATTATTATGTTATTATTAGTATGTTATTATTAGTTTTTATGAATTATTATGTTGAGAAATGACTAGACGTCTCCCTTTTAAGTTCAACCGTGAAAGTTCAACCGAATGCATGCACAACTCCATAAGCAAAGTTTGAAAATGTATATTGGGAATGACTCTAAAACAAAGATTGAGGGGCAAAGATGAGAATTGACACAAAGTGGTGGGCATAATAAGCAGATCTTATTAAAAGAAATCCCAATAAGTGCACACCACATCATTGTTCCACGCACACACCACCACATTTTCGTTGTTTCCACGCTATTTATCTCTCCTCCCCCCATTCTCAACTCGCGTTCAATATATATATATTCTTTGGTGAGAAACAATAAAATAAAATAAAAAAGAAAAAGAAAAAGAGGAAGAAGGATGTCGTGGCAAGCATACGTAGATGACCACTTGATGTGCGAGATCGAAGGCAA
Source organism: Solidago caesia (assembly GCA_028566075.1). Lineage (NCBI taxonomy): Eukaryota > Viridiplantae > Streptophyta > Magnoliopsida > Asterales > Asteraceae > Solidago > Solidago caesia. Next base: position 645,495 of record JAOXNX010000028.1, read on the forward strand.
CCATCTCTCTGCCGCCGCTATCCTCGGTCATGACGGTTCTGTTTGGGCTCAGTCTTCCAATTTCCCTCAGGTTTTTTTCTTTTACCTTTTTACTGAATTTTTACTTGTATTTTAACCGTTGGATCCGATCTGCTTGTATCCATCACATTCCCCTTGATCTGGATTCCGATCTATATCTATTTAATTTCATTTTTTTTATAATATTTTTATTTATAATAAAGTTTTATTGCATGATGTCTCACTCGTAAATTTAGTAGTCACATTTTAAAGAACCCTAAAATCGCATTATATTGACACACACATATACATATATACATTTATATATATATAGTCGACAAAATCACTAGATTTAGGTGCATACGTCTCAAATATGTGTCGAAAAACAGATGTGCTTATTTAGAAATACACAAAAGTCAAAGATACATAATTTCATACCGTACGAAAGCGTGGAATTGTGCATCTATGATTTTTTTATTAGATGATTTTTTTATAAATGTATATCGATTTTTCATCGTGTTAGTTGTATGGATGGATGTGAATTTAATGATTTTTCAATCTATATCTGTGAATATAATGCGCTTTTGCTGTTTTGAAAGTGTATACATTTTGTTCAAGCTGTATTTTTTATACATATGGAAGTTGGCTATTGTAAAACAGATAGGGAAAAATGAGAGGGCCGAACGTGACAGATGTGCATCAAATCAAATTTTCTATAAAAGTGATGCATACGGATGCACAACCGCTTATTCATCGTACATTAAATTGCTTTACAAGAACTAATCCCTATATATATAGATTTAGATACAAGCAAGGTTGAAAAAAAATATGTTACTGTTGTGTATGTGTGAGTATGAATGGTAATCAAATCAAGCAAATTATCTATAAACAGTTTTTTAGATCGACTATTAAATAAGCGATGTTTTTAGGCTGTTTTCTAACACTTATCCTCATGGTTGAACTAACTTCTATATCGTTTTGACTGATGGGACAGGTGAAGCCAGAGGAAATAACTGCTATCATTAATGACTTCAATGAGCCTGGATCACTCGCCCCAACTGGCTTACACCTTGGTGGCACCAAGTATATGGTGATTCAAGGCGAGGCTGGAGCTGTTATTCGTGGCAAAAAGGTTCTTGTTGAACTTTACGTTCTTCCTGCTCTGATAATTATCTTTACTTTTATACTTTTACATCTAATCAAGTGTTGGTATTTTATAAAATAATCAACTTTCCTTAGAGGGTGTCTGCGTTATTTTTTTAATTTTTGTCTTTTGAGGAGATTATATGATTATCGAATTTGCAAAACACAAATAATCATAAGATAAGGTTTGGCAAACCACCCGACAAAAAATGCAGTTTGAGATGTGCCATTTCAAAATGCCGTTTTGCGAACGCAATCCCAAACACTCCATTGCCCTTATAATAGTCTTTTTTGTTAACAAATGACGATTGTCTTTGGGGTATTGAAAATCTGCTTTACTTTTTTCAAGGATGAGCGGTATTGTAGCATTTACTTATTTTATTAGAACAATGAGTATAACGAAAAAAGCTAAAGTTTGTAAAGTCAGTTGTACTTTTTAGATGTTTATCAGATTCTAAATCATTTTTTGCTTTTTCGTTGTGTTATCAATTATCATGTAGTTCATATTCATCATCCAAACATCAGTTGGAACCGATCCATATGTGCAACAATCCGAGACGTTTTGTTTTGTTTTTTTGAGCATGCAGAGTTGTCTTTTGTTCTATGTTTAGTTGTATGCGTGTTGAAGGGACGTGGCAATTTTGACTCTGCTACTTATGAATGGGTCGATTTAGGTCATCTTTTGAAATTTTGAGTAAAAGAAAGTTGATGAACACTTTTTGATATAATCTTTGTAATCATAATCATATTTGAGAAACTAATTATATATAAAAATGCTTCAAATATTAGACAAAAAGCAAATTTGTTTTGAGTTGTACCAGAAGGTTACCCATTTGAATAGTTATGCAACTGTCTGGCCCGTTCATTTTGCCACCTCTAGACTTGAAAATTGTTCACATCTAATTTCATAAAAACTGTTTTATAACTGTCACTATTACTTCACCTTGTTTCATTGCTTAAACTTAGGTTTACAGTTACAGCTATTTATGATAGATAATTGGTTTCTCTGGTTGTGATTAGTGAATCTATTTGCCACATTTTAATCCTTGTATTATGTAACAGGGGCCCGGAGGTGTTACCGTGAAGAAGACTGGAATGGCTATTATCATTGGCATCTATGATGAGCCAATGACTCCAGGCCAATGTAACATGATTGTTGAAAGGCTTGGTGACTATCTTCTTGATCAGGGTTTTTGATTTGCTTTGGTATGCTCTATTTCAGTTTACAGGTTAATATTTAAGGCTTATAAATACCGTTATTATTGTGAAATACTACCCTGTGCAAGAGTCGGGTGTTTCGGATAAAAAGTGCCCAGTATGATAATTGCTTTTTGCACTTCTGTTATCATTGGCACTCAACATGATCAACTATGGTGACAGTTTTTGGTTTACAATTTTACCTTCAAATTTCTGAAGGATCAGATAAGTGATTAACAAAAAGGAACGGGTCACATAGGTGAACTCATGAAAGCTGTTCACAAAGTGTATTCTTAATGTAACTTTGGTCACTTTGTTCAAAAGTTAATCCTTTTAAGATGAAGATATAGTGAATTTGTGTGATCCTATTTAATGCATTAATTTCTTATAAGAAAGTTTTCAAATGGGCAAACCGGGTCTTTCCTGTCCTCTCGGTACTTAAAAACAAACTTTTATGTTTAGAGCAAAAGTTTAATTTCTGGTATTCAACTAACCAATGAAAAATCGAAATGCTTGCAGGATAATGATACAATGATTAATTAAGGTGTGACAAGAGTATATGAAGATTGATCAAACTTTTGGTGGTGTTGCCCTGATGATTAAGTGTGATACTTGTTTAGTTTCTTGAGTTGTTTCGGTGGATATTTTCAAATGCTATAATCAACATATCTTTGTTTGTGTATGTTTTTATTATTATCTTTTCTCCCAAAATCTCATATGAGTCATTTGCATAAAAACAAAAAATTTACACTTCCCTACGAACTTCTATTTTTCGTCAATCACGTTATGTAGAAAAGTGTAGAAAAGTGTTTCGTCAATCAGTTATAGACAAATGCTTGAATGTAGTATGATTGTGTAGAGATGAGAAAATGGACCCTTTGTTGCGCTGGACGATTGGTCCTGTTCAGGTTGAGTTTTTTTCTTCCATTTATTAAATAATACGAGTAAATTTGGTACCACCTAGTCATTTATCTTTCACTAGTAAACGATATGCCCTCCCAGCCAGAGTCAGCTACGTTCTATATATTGATCGTGTTCCCTTCTCAACAGCTCGAAAATGTCATGGGACATCTTTGGCTGTGGATTTCCTGCCTACTATTTTGATTTTTCTAACGTGTTATCCTGAAATCATCATATAGCAAAATTTAAATAAATTTTTAACATAGTAGTGAAAACGTATAGACAAAATTTAAAACTAAATGCTAAACTTACGAAGAAAAAAAAAGAAGTTTACAAGATTTATTTTGTGAAATGTCGTACTTGATGTAACATTTCACAGTCGCCCTTTTATATGTTCTGATAAATAAAAACTACTCTTTTAACCTCACTCTTATAGCAAATATGTAAGGCTCTAGTCTTAATAGAATTTACCAGAAGACATAAACATGCAGCTTTCATATTTTGATGATACATACATGTTTTTTCAACAATTGGCTACCATACTACCCTTATGATACAAAACTAGGGAAGAGGTTACAAACTATCCACGATACATAATGAAACGCCATCTCTTTAGACAAGGCGTGGAATGGTTCAAAGAGATTGGATCATTGCAAAAACGATTACAAGTACACAAGAATAAGGACCCCAAAGTAAAATCTCTCTTTGTCCCGAAGAAGTTGCGTTTGTTGTTACATTACTTGCAGCAGCTTTCTTGCTCCTGTCAAATGTTTCTAGCAGAATTTAGCATAAAAACACATGAACATGCCGAATAAAAGTTACATAAAAATATCAGAGTTTGGCATTTGGCGATTGTACTTACCCAGCTGTCATGTACAAGCAATTGTCATAACCTGTGCAACGAAAGAATAACGTTAACGATACAATTCATGAACCGTAGACACCATGATGAGGACCAAGAAAAATGAATATCGGGAAAAGTTGTACTAATAATAGTTCATAATAAGTGAATGCCTACCCAGCAGACCACAGGTTTGCCCCTATTGACCATCTGACACTTATCATATAACTTACCGATAGGGCCTTAAGTTCGATCATTTTTCATGATACAAATCGAACCCTTTTTTTAAACGGACCCTTTGAACCACCCAAAGGTATTTTTATACCCAGATTATAGCAAATGGCCTAATTCAACTAGTCAAATGTGTAGAAGAAAAAAAAAAAGTGTAGAAGAGGCATATTTAACCTGTTCACCTAGAAATGGGTTGCTTCGATTTATATTTGATCACTTAAAGGTTAAATGGGTCGCTTTAAAAACTTTGTAAATTTTGAATAGTTCGAATCGAAAGTGACTCCTGGTGTGTGTTATGCTTACCGCCTCCTAAAACAGATTTATTTGAAAAATTACAGAATTGATAGTTAAATAATCCAGTTTTAGTAACAATGCTATATCCAAGAAAAAGACCACTATGTGGGGCAACACAACCCAGCCTGAACCATTATAACCAATACTGAAAACGTAGACATTTTGACCCATTACCCAACCTCTACAAATGTGGAATTATTTCAATGTATGCGCATAATACAAAACATAAGAATCCTTGGAAGCTTACTTGGATTCTGGTATGTTTTGATGCCCGTTCCTCCAAAGCTACAAGCAATATCAGTAGCTCCATTTTGCTGATAATAACTATTAAAAGCATAAGACGCATGCGACGCTATACTATCGGGTTGAAAACAAGGTTGACTTGGCTGAATCGGCGAACAATCCACATTTCCAGAACCACAAGCCCACTCTAACCCATTCTTTAAATCAGCCTCTGTAGCATTAGGTGAAGCAATACACCAAGAAGTCCCATTTAAGGTAGTCAAGTTTCCCCCGGTATTCACATCCACCGTACCCTTTCCCGTAAAATCGACATTATAAACACTCGTTTGATCCGGATAATACAAACCCCAGTTTCTTTCAGAGTCCAAACCGGGCTTTCGGTTCTCATTGAACAACGAAAAGATATAAACATCAAGCTCTTCCCCGGGCTTAGCGGGGTGCCCGTGTTGTTAATGACATGGCGGATCAAATTGGTGTTGTAAGTTTGGGCGTTTTCAGGTGTTGCAGCAGTTTCTTTAGCAGAGCCTTTTGAAGGCCAGCCCGTCTCTGTGACCATGACTTTAATGGTTTAAAGTTTAGGCCTGAGAGGGCAAAGTAAATTGAGTCGATCTGTGCATCGAACATGTTCATATACAGCAAACCCGTGTTTGGATCAATGACTTCAGATGAAGACTCAAAAAGGGCATAATCTAAGGAAACATTGTTTGATGAATCTCGATACGCATAATACGGGTACAGGTTGACCAAAAAAGGTGAGTGCTTTTCAGCAAGAAACTCAAGTAATGGTTTCAAGAAACCCGCATGCTTACTGTTAAAAGCACCAGCAGAAGGAGGGTATGAACGGGACAAAACCCCTAAAGAGTGGGTTGTTGAGACTTTAATTTTTCGGTGCAAACCCGCTTTTCTAAGGGCATTATAGACGTTTGTCATGGCAGGAACGACCATGAATGAGGCATTGTCAGCAGCTTCAGTGACTTCTGCACCGACGGTTATGTATGTGATTTTGGTGGCAGGGTAGTATGGAAGGATGCTGTTTTTTAACCAGGTGTCGGCGTTTGATTGGAACTGAGAAAATGGTAAAAGGTCAGAATTTGGGATTCCTATCATAAGCTCAATTCCGGTGTTTGCAAAGGCTTTAAGTACTTGGATGTTGGAATCATATATTCGAACGTAATTGATGTTTTGATTTTTAATGAGATCTACTGCCTTATCTGGGGTTGGGAGGTCATCTGCATTTCTTCCATAGCAAATTCCAACTATGCTTCCATTGCAGATTCCTTTAAAAACAAAACAACTTGACAAGATTCAGTATAGCTCATTCATACAAAAAATCAAAAATATGTTTGAGATGCTAATTAGTTTTACATTTGTCTAAATGATGTGCTTTCTTGAAACTACTTCTACATTGACTCGAGGAGATACAAAATGACTATTGTCTGTTGCAACATCAAAATTCAGATCAATCAACCCGTATCGTAAAGCTAGGGATACCCAGGTAACTTTACAATTTTATCTGTTTTCTTGAAACTTGAAACTATACCTAATCTGGCCTATGTCAACCCTATATAATCAAAGTTAGGATTTGTACACCCAAACACTCATCCCAACTTCTATAAAAGAGCTTATCAATGTTAATAAGCACTTTGGCTTATTTGAAAATGCCTCGTGAGCATAATAAGCACTTTTGAAAAAGCTTCTCATGAGCTATTTAAGGTTACTAACTTAGTAAGCACTTTTTTGAATAAAGTAAGCTTAGCCAAACAGCCTATTATCGCAACTTAATATGACAATAATCAGTATAAACACACATCCTGACACCCGAATAAAGATTATAACTATGCTTTGCTTTAAGTTTAAGGATATTTAGATACTTAACATTAATCTCAAGTAATCAAATATTCTCAAATACACCCTATAAATTGTTTAACCACATATCCAAACACCCTCCTTTACTCTTTCACAATATTTGACCAATCTAGGATTCTTAATAATGAACACACAAAGAGATATGAACCAAGAAATGAAACCACTTTGATGTTTTAAGTTAATTAACTACAAACCTCATTTCAACATTAACTCTAAAAAACTCAATAAAAATAACACACACACACACACAAAAAAAATGGATCTTTATTAGTACAACTCATTATATCACCCAAAATATGACGAGGGATAAGACTGTCTAGTGTCTACATCTCTCCGTCCCGCTCATGTCAGGATTGGTTATCAGCATTGACAATTTGACATTCACATACTGTGTACCCGAAGGTAGAGAGACTGCTTCCATAAAGACCTCCGGCCAAGCGGGAAAAGGACAGATGAGAGTAGAAAGTAAGAAACCATACCTGTCGGCCGCGTATCACATATATGTATTAAAAAGTAGTAGAAAAGGCAAAAATCCTATCTAACCGACATACCATATAATTGCTCATTTTCAACATAACGCATAATAAACATCACATTGACATTATACCAACCCAAAAACCATCAACATTAAACAACAACAATAGCCACTTCCAACACATACAAAACATAATATATATATATATATATATAATATTATGAATGAATAAAGAATGTAGGACATAATAATAATAGTAACATACCAAGAAGTAGTGAAGTAGCAAGAATCAACAAAAGAAACCCACTTGTCATTTTACACCCAAAATCTCACCAAGAAATCTTTCACTCTCAAAACACACACACACACACAACACAACACAAATGTAAGTTGTAAAACAATGACGTTGTAACGTCTATATTCTTCTCTCTCACATACACACAGAGAGTATAGTGTTATGTGTTTTGGAACTCGATAATGGTGACAGAACAGAGAAAAGAAAGAAAAGAGTGTATGGTGGAAGTGTCAGCAAAAATGGGACAGTTATTCCAGTAAACTATACATCCTTTTTTTATTATTATATTTTTTGGGAAGAAATCGGACTTGAAATGGTATTATTAATTGGAATTCATTAAGTTTGTCTCGAGTCCGGTGTTAATATCCAGAAAGAAAAAAGCATGTCTGTTACTGTTTCCCACGTATGACTTGGATCTATTTGTCTCCATATAAATAATGGAATATATTTTTATTTAACAATAAATTTATTTTATTTTTTTTAACGTTCAAGAGGATTTTTATAATTGAATAATAATAAGGCTAGACTACAATCAGGAAGCTACAGTAAACAACATAATAATTCTACAGTATTATAAAAGAGAGATTAAAAATTAAAAACCATTTAGGCCAAACTAAAAGTTCAGGTTGATGGATCTGTTAGATTTTTTTTATTTTTAAATTTAACTGTTATTCACAACTGCCGACAACCACCAACTAATAGAGTAGCAAAATATACAAAATCGCATTACATCATGGCACACTTACACCAATCTTCCCAAATAGTAGAACACTTTTTGTATCTATTCCCATACCACAAAAAACTATAGTTTTCACGTCCTGAAAAATCTTTTCAATGCAAATCTTACCATTGGCGAACTTCTTGTCACTACAATTTTTCCAAATGCACCAACACGTAATACCCATTAGACTTTCCAAACCCATTGTAGTTATGAACCTCAAATAAATCCTTCACAGAGAAGAAAAATAACGGTGGTAACTTACACCATAAACTGATTTTTTGCCAAATAACAATGGATACCTCACAACAGCAAAAAAGGTGCTCCACATTCTCATCCTCCTTTTCACACAACCCACAAAGCAATGAGTTAAACAAACAGTTCCTTTTCTTCAGAGCTGTTAACGTCGGTAGGCGATCCAATCCCAATCTCCACATAAAAATGTTACACTTTTTTTGCACCCGTTTCGACTAGCTGAACAAGAATCTATTGCTATAATCTTTATCACTATCAAGAAACTCCTTAACCCCTTGGACACTAAACTCCATATGTTTTCCTCCAATCCATTCCCATTTATCTCTCCCTCCTGTTAACACCTTTCTTTTCATTAATATCCCCATTTTTTTTCAATTTTTCGACCTCCACCACAGAAAGCCGATTGGTCACATCCCCTCCTAACCCACCAAATTCCTTAGAAACCAAAACAAATTTGTTTCTAACCTAACATTTTTTGTCTTTGTCTTTTTTAAACAGGAGTGGAAAGACCTCCTTTAATGGTTCTGTTAGATAACCACAGGAAGTTTGTTCCTTTTATCTCCTTCTTGGCAAAGTGAAGACAAGGGGTCTTGTTGGAGAAAAAAGCATTCATTTTTAGATTTCCATATTATCCAGCACTAGGCAAGTATGCAAGATGAATGTGTTTGCTTTTTCCAGGGTCGATGTCGGACATGTTATGTATCTCGAAAAGTTCTCTAATACTTGAAGGCTTACATAACGGAAGGTTGCATCAGCCCAAGATGAAAGTCCATAGAGAATCAACAAAAGGGCGTCGAACAAACAGATGGCTAGCGGTTTCTTCGTGATTACTACAAAAGGGGTAAGTGGAAGAGGTTAATGGGATGTGTCTCTTTGAGGAGTTGATCAGATGTTGCTATGCGATTCATGTCAAGCCGCCACCCCGTGACGTTTACTTTGAGAGGAGCAAGATTATTCCAAGGGAACTGCCAGTTGTTAGAGCCATGAATTGAGGATAGTAACCATATTTTTATTGACTTTGACTTAACAGTTATTCTACTACTAAATTACATCAATTAATATTTAATATTAATCTACCATAAGGTTTAAACTTTGGTTTTCACCACAAGAGACAAGAGTCTCTATCAAGTGGGCTAACTCCACATTAGCAATAATGAAATATATTATTACGAGTATTTATATTAGGGGATATCATAGATACAGTTGACTGTATCTATGATATATACGGATGCCCTCAAAAAAAAAAAAATTTTTTATCATCACGTGGCAAATTTGGTTTATCCCTGTGAGAGCAGCAGCAGCTACAGCTGCTGCATTCTTCATTTCCCCTTTATATTAATATATTATATGTTTCTACATAAAATTGGAAAGCACAGTGAAAATTTTGAAATCGTTTTCAAGATGACAGTAATGGCGAGCTAAGAATAACCTGAAAATAAAAAGAAAAAAAGAAACTCGCACGTTACAATGGATGCATGAAATGATAACCTCCGACGTGGCATGAGATATGAAAATTTTACTTATCTAGTCCTAATTCACTTCCAATGCTCCTAGTACTACAACTTTTCCATTGAGACAAACCATGCCCGACCCCCATTTTGCTATTCCTACTTATTTTCTCCAACTTGGGTACCTAAATCATGGATTATTTTTAGATATATAGACTAATAATAGAAAATCAAACGGTCTGCATACTTGTGAAACTTTTAAGCTCCTCAGCTTTTTGTCCTGTCGTTTTACTCTATAGGCATGAGTTGTTCGAATGACGGAAGCATCTAGCTATTGTTATGTTCTAGTGTTTTTACCACCTGCTAAATATCCAAAATACTCATGTATGATCACACTTCAGTTAATATATATTTGTTACTTTCACTTCGATTAACTATTGTTGTATAGAACATAATTTTCAAATTGTGAGGGTGATATGAACAGTGGTTAATCTGTTAAAGTCTAAGATGCATACAACAATTATAGATAGCCTGTTCTTACTTAGTCGCCTGTTACAATAGAAAACTCTAAAAAAAATGTAAATAAAGTTTTAACAGGATCCTGGAACACGTCTTATAAAATAATGTTTCGAACATGAAACATCATAACAAAAAAAAGGAATGGGTACACTTATGTTTGCTACAATCATGGCCATCAAACCCGGTAAAACAATGACATTTTCCGTCAACACAATCACCATTAGAGTTACGTGACTTTAGGCACTGACCGGATATTAAAATAAGCTCTACACTACAAAGTTCATGATATGCCGGGCAAAGTTTACATGCTGTTTAAAAATAGACACATAATAAAATGAAAATTGATAGGCAATAAAAATATGGGGATAACTTATATGATGTTAACAGTATATAGTTAGGTGATGTTAGTGAATGTTTGTGAGGGGAAACATTAA
>JAOXNX010000028.1:689325-702071 GCA_028566075.1 Solidago caesia
TGTAATGAATTTAACGGCAGCTGGAGGAACAGTAAATCCCCCTCACATTCCAAGTTGCCTTTTATATATATTATATAATGAGAAAGACATAGTTAAAATAACTTGAAAACATATTTCTTAGAAAACTCCTAAGTTTGAGTTATTGTGAAGTTGCATAATATATTGTATATATACATTAGATAATAATTTCTTCATGCTTGAATGAAGCAAAAATCCAACACATTTAATCTCATTATTGCAAAAGTATTGTATGTATACATTGTTCCAAGAATCACTATAATCAATCGTTAATTAAATAACTTTACGATCCCATTGTTCCAATAATCACTATAATCAATCGTTAATTAAATAACTTTTACGAGACATGGGCTGTTTATTGAGAATTTAGACAATAAAAAAAAGTATGGTAACAATAAAAAAAATTCACATAAATATAAACTATATCTCAAAATTCCAGTAACTAATATTATATATATATATATATATAACTAGGTTATACCCGTGCGTTGCACGGATCGATGATATTTTCCAAATAATAACTTTAAAAAAGTTCACCATTATAACAAAACATGATATGATAGATTTGTTAGAAAAGTTTAGTACATTGAGTGCCATAACTTTGATAACATATAAATGAATAACATGAAAATTCAAACATAGTAATTGTGGAACTTTTTTACTTATAAACTCTAGAAAAGTGATATATAAATGTCCAATGACAAAAAAGAAAAGAGAAAAAAAAAAAAAAAATGAATAGGTTGTCTAAAGATGACCATCGTTATAAAATTATCGTTGACCAACTCCTAAAACTAATAACTTAATGACTACAACATTTTCAAACTGATGCAACTCACTACCACTGCTTTCAGTAACATACTTACTCCCTTCTTGCTTTCTAATATTTTTTACTTCTACGTGAATACCTTCAGGCGTACTTGTTTCTTTTCTATCCCTTCTTGCTTTCATCTGGTTCTTTTATAAAGTACTCTTTTAGTAAAGATCCCATGACATCCTCTGCCTGCACACAATAGACATCCAAAGAAACACTTACAGGCCTATTATTAAGTTTGTTAATTTAGGCAGAGTTAGCATAATTCACTGTCTCTTATGCTCACCTTTGATAAGACAAACCTGCAATTTTGTATGCCATTTATTTTAACATTTCTTTTTGCATCAGCTACTTCAGAAGCATATATTTCATTCCCAACAACCTGATAAAAGAATTACAAGCCAAAACTTTCAGTCAGTCTAGAGATATTCTATAAGGGAAAGCATGACCATTCAATGCGTTATTACCATTGATTATCATAATCAATATCAAGTAATCACTTTCAAAACGCACATTCAAACACCCTTATAATAGTCTTTAGTTCATGGCTCGTATATAAAGACCTCAAACGGAGATCATGAGGAATAGATGAGACAACATTACCATTCCAAGTTCCAACACGATGCGCAAAAGTAAGGCCAATTGTTTTAGTCCCACAACAAACATCAAATGACAGGGTATTAGGTCCCAGACCAGCCCAATCCCCAGCAAGCGAGTACAATTTTTCTGTTGCACACCTATAACATTTTGAAGTTCACAAATCATGAATTAGTAGTCAACAAAGTAGGGCTAAGTAAACCAGATTCATAAGCTATATGTAGAGGTCTACAACCGTATGAGTTGGTACCAGATCAATATAGCTTTTTAAATACAAGTTAAAAACACATTCTAGTACAATCTTATTAACTTTTAGTAAATATTTATTACGAAATCTTATTACTAAAAATAATCCACATTTCCAAATAAAACATTATAGAAAACTGTTCCCTGGTTGACCCATTTGGCCCATCAAGATAAAACACAAATCAAATCAACCCATTTGCAAGTGAAAAGCCACAGAAATTACAGTACTTGAAAACAGGCTGTTGGGGATGCACAAAATCGGAGATTATTTATATAATCTTGAATCCTTGCTTCTGCTACAGCTTCATAATCATTCCCAGATCTAACTTCAGATTTGACTCCTCTTTTACTGCAAAAAAATAAATTAATTAAGCATCATAAGGCGGTCATAGCACATATATATATATATACATATATATAGAGTAAAGTAATAGTAATACCAATGGTTTAGAAAGTATCCGGTCGTTAGAGTTTGTGCTCGGGTTGTGGATCTGGTGGATTGAGTGAATCGAGATATAGATTTGGCGGCGATGGAGGTGCTGCGGAGTGTGGCGAGTAGCCGCCGTGAAGACATGGCGGAGTGTGTGTGTTTTTTTAGGGTTTGAAATGTCTGGATTGGATTGTGACTGATCTGAAATGAAATGAGAAAATTTTGGTCAGGGGGTTTTTAACTTTTATTTTTTACACAGTTTCATTATTGAACTGTGTCAAAATTTCCACCTAGTTTTTTTTACACAGTTGGATATTGTCAACTGTGTCAAAGTTTAGTCTTTTTTACACAGTTTCATTATTGAACTGTGTCAAAATTCCCGCCTCGTGCTTTTTACACAGTTGAGTATTTTTAACTGTGTAAAAGTTTCCGTTTTTTTGCTTTTTACACTGTGTTTGAATTAACTGTGTAAAATACACATAGACTAATACTCATATTTGTAGTAGTGGATTAAGGACAAAATTCATTAAAAAAAAACTTGGAGGGATGAAAACTACGAAATTGTGTAAACCATAAGGATGATTTGTGCAATTAACTCTATTAAATATATATTTAAATTATATGTTAGAAAAAAATAAGAAGAAAAATAAATTTAATTATGAAGGGTGCCGAGGGTGAATTTGGATATTACGATAAATATTTTTAATTGTGAAGGGTCCATCACATTTTGGAAATAAAATGTGTTACGTGATAATTTTAATGGACCGTTTTTATCAAAAATAATGTGACTTTCTATTTTACGTATTTATTGCTAATCTATACTATCTTATAAATAAGATGGTTTGTGTCTTTATGTTTTAAATTTTTAAACATTTCTTTATTTATCACTCAATTTTTTAAAATACACATATCACCCTTTCAATAACATCACCTAAAATACCTACAATAACTTCATCTCCTAAAATACTTAGGATACCTTAATCCCACCACTAGTCGCCACTCACGTCTCGCAGCCGTCACTATTGCCCCGCCGCATTATGCGGATAATCTTGTAATATAAATAAATGCATACAAGTTTGTACTGAACATAAATCAATGGTGGTCAGAGTAACGATACAATTTATGGTACAGTAGTAACTACTGTTGAAGTACATGTTTGATGGATAAAAAAGAAACATAAAAATTGAAAGAAAACGAATGCCACTAGAATAACAGACAAGTAGCTATTTTGTTTCCCATCCCTATCTACTACTATCAGTTTCTGTGACAGACTGTTTATAGATGGGATTGGACCCCTTAATTTTACCCCCCCTTCTATAGACACCTTTCATTTTGCAACATATATTTTTTCTATCTTTATCATGAGGAGGGAATTGAGACACCAACATGATTGGTTTACCATAACTTGTCATGCCCATTTTTGTCATTTTATTATATTGGGATTTTCACTAGCTTGTATATATGTCAATATAAGAATTACATTACATTACAATTGCACACTTGTTAACTTAAAAATGTCATTTTTTTATTTATTATTATTTCCTTTTTGTTTTTCATATCTCACTTGCCCATGCTATTTTCTTAAGTCATATTACCATTTTCACTAGCATGTTCTCCTATTTCAATTCTTCACATCTTTGCAATTGTAGTAAAAAAGGGAGTTAAATAAAATTATCACATAATTTGATTAAGTGATAGTTTTATTAATATATCACAATTGTGCATTGTATGATTATATAATATGTTATAAAATTTGTACATAAGGGTGAAGGGAGTGTATCTCTTCTCTTCACCTACTTTTCACATTACATTTCTTTTCGTTTTTTCCCTTCCCTCATGCAAGGAATGTCCATCCCCTTCTTTTTCCCCATCTCTCACCTCTTTTTTCAATTTAAAAATAATAAAATATAAAGAGAGAGAGCGAGAGAGCGAGAGAGCGAGCTAGAGAGGGATAGTCATTACCCAACCCATCATCTCCCCTCCATTCCCTCGTACAAGGGGTGGTGTTCTGATGAGGTACCTGGTTACTCACAGGACACTCCCCACACCCTGATGACATATATATCAAATTGTATGATATATTTATCACCTCGCATTTATTTAAAAATGATCATTATGTCACATAATTTTTCGTGTCTGTATTATTTAGATATTTTCTTTGCTCAAATAACATAAGTAATGATCTTTTCCTTGTATGTGCAGGCAAAATCTCCATTGAAATGGATTTTTAATTTACTAAAACATTTTCTCTTTTCGAAAAAATTGTCACTAAAAGTTGAATCTAATCACATTTTAGTATGCCAGTAAAACCTCTTACTAAAAGCATTTTTCCTTTGTTGGCATGATCTTAATTTATGAACTTCTTACTTTTAATGTCCTTTTATTATCATTTTACTCAACTTTTGACAAGAATGCACTCTTGATAGGAAAAGAATTTCTAAAAACATATGATTTCATCTATATATGTGGGTATCTTTATAGTTTTGTCATTTTCTTCGAGTATCTTATAATAACACTTCTAATTGATGGGAAACAACTCAAAAGTAGTTAAATGTCATTTAAGCTTACTAAAACAAACAAACGTCCAATATTAGAAGTAAATGGGCTGGATATTCATCTTATCTTTGAGAAAATGACCCATCTTTGATGTTTTTAGGAATAAGATTGTGAGATTACAACTAATGTAATCAAAATTGATTCTGTTTTGATATACATATATAAGAACAACAATCAAGATAACAAACAAACATTTCATTAAGACCATAATTAAGTACTCTAAAATGTTACAAAAATATACAACAAGCTAGCTAGAAATGTTCCAGATTCTCATGTTTCATTACTGTAAAACCCTTGTAATGTAACAAGAGGGTGGTCAAAAAACAAGGATAAAAAAGATTAAAAAAAATAAAATTAAAAGTTAACACAATACATCAAAAATTCCAGTTTGTACTCTCTCTTTTTTTTTTTCTTTTTTTTTTTAATTTACTTTCTGTATCACCCATCCCAAAAAACAAATAGTAACAAAATAAACAATCAAACTCAATAAAAACCCCCTTTCAAAAAGTTTTAAAAAGTAATAATAATAATTATAAATCTCAAGATGAGGTCCTCTATATCATTGTCAACTTTGACACTATTTTTTTTCTTCTTTTTTTCCTTTTTGTTGTTAAAATTGTTATGAAGATGAAGATAATATTATGGATATCAATGCTTGGTTTTCAATGTCACAATCCAAAGATTTATCTCCTCCAGCTGCACCTCCGTTGCATGTTAACATCTCTGCTTTTTTTGCTTGATGCTCCCAATCTGTGGTCCCTACCACATATAACATCAGCCCGGCACAACAAACCTGGGCCGAAAGTAACCCGAGCCAAAGCCCGATAAACCCGACCCCAAGCCCAAACCCAAGCCCCACCGCGATTGGCATCCCAACAATATAAAATGCCCCTAGATTCACGTTGGCTGCAGTGGTTGGTCGGGCTGTTCCCCGCACAACCCCACATCCAACTGTCTGGGGACAGTTTCCGAGCTCACAAAGCCCGATGATAGGTAGGGCCGTGGATGTTAATCGTAAAATATCTGAATCATTCGTAAACATCCTACCCCAGTTTTCTCTCATTGATGTTGCAAATAACATAGCAGATATCCCCATTAATCCAGCAAAAAATACTGACACCATTGCTGACACTCGGGCCTTATCAGGCCGGTTCGCCCCGAGCTCGTTGCCGACCCGGGTTGAAACCGCAAAACTAAGTGAGGACGGAAAAACATATAACAAAGCCGTAGTTTGAATCAAAATTCCCATCGAGGCAACAGTCGCATTCGGGTCAACCAAAAGCCCGCAAAGCACGATCATGATCTCATACCACCACCACTCGAGACAGACCGAGACACAACTCGGTGCAGCCAACCTAACCAAAGGGCCCCACCCGGTTAAACAATCACGGGTCGGGCTTGTCCACGTAGGTAAATGCAAACTAGTCCACCAAACATAAAAAACAAGCGAAACCAACACCACGAAATTCGAAATCGAGGAAGCAGTAGCCACCCCAACGACACCCAGCCCGAACCGGTAAACAAGCAAAAAATTCAATGGCAATTGAAGTAACGTGCCAATGAAGGAAGCTAGAGTTAAAGGAACTGTAATGCCTTGGGCCCGAAGGTAAATCCGGGTCGGATGGATAAACGAATTGGATACCAAATCTGGTAAGGTGAAAAGAAGATATGTTTGAGCCACACGTGCAATGTTTTGGTCTTGATGTAAATATATCAAAATCCGGGTTGTGTTTAGCCACAAGAATGCAATCGGCACACAAACCACTAAAAGAAAAATCACGGCTCGGTGTAAAGTCATAGATAAGACTTTGGGCCTACGGGCCCCGAATGCTTGTGAGCATAACGGTTCCATACCGAGTGCTAGACCGGATAAAACCGAATAGCCGGTAATGTTGGCAAAGGCTATAGCCAGTGAACCTGCTGCCAGCTCGGTTTCACCGAGCCGGCCCAGGAACAGCATGGATATGATGGACCGCGTGTACAAGATTAAAGCAGTGAAAGCAATAGGTGAAGACAGCTTAAACAAGGCTTTTGTTTCATTAAATATTTCACTAGGTGTTGGTACTAGGATACTAGTAGTCGTAGTTACTATGTTGTTGTTGGTCTTGTTGTTTTTGGTTGTAAAAATGTTGTTTTGGTTATTTTTCGGGTTTTGATGATCAAA
The DNA here is from genome assembly GCA_028566075.1 of Solidago caesia. Taxonomy (NCBI): domain Eukaryota; kingdom Viridiplantae; phylum Streptophyta; class Magnoliopsida; order Asterales; family Asteraceae; genus Solidago; species Solidago caesia. The sequence goes on from JAOXNX010000028.1 coordinate 696,148, forward strand.
ATGGGATTTGGTTGTTAATGGAAAAGAATGGAGATTAAGGTAAAACTGAGGTTGTGGGGGTGATGGTAGTGGTGGTGGTGGTGGAGGGAGGTGATCGTTAGGCGGTTTCATGGAGACGGCGGTGGGTGGGGTGGTGTTTGGATTACACATAGTTGAAAAGGTGAAAATGTGTGTGAAGAGATACTCTCGTAAAGAGCACTCGTGAGTGAGATGTGAGTGTGTGTTTTTAGTGTATATGTGTGTTTATATGTTTTTGGTCTCAAAGAGAAGGGACATGTATTAATAGGATGAGCTGAGGGGTGGACATGTATTTTTTATTTTTTTAATTCTATTTTTATTTTTATTTTAATATATTTATTTATATACTTTATATATCAACTTAAATATCCGTAATTTCATATAAAGTGTTTATTTTTATTTTTAAAATTGTCAATTAACAGATGAGATTTTTTTATTCAGCTTTTCAAAAGAAGATTAATGGTGTCTGTTTATCTATAATCCCTATTAAAGATTATCCAACCCTGTTAAAAATTACACAATGCGAAATGACCATTTTACCCTTAATGAATTAATTAATCCTTATTCTTATCTCCACTTAAAATACCTATAATACCCTTAATGAAATAATTTACAACATAGATCCCTCAACTCTTAAAATAACTACACTACCCCATTTTACATCAATTACCTATACAATAATAACCACACCGCCGCCACCACCACTACCAACTGCCGCCGCCACCACCACACCGCCTCCGTCATCACAACCGTCGCATTGCACGGGTACCATGCTAGTATATATACATATTTACATATTATTACATAAAGTCGACAAATTTATTGTAAAGTTGCACCCGTAGCGCAGTGCGAAGCCACTCCCTCGTTACTACATAATAGGCATTTAAAATACAGAAAATCTAAATCTATCTATCTGTGTAGAAAAGCTAGAGAAATACTACAATTACAAATAAATACTAAATTTCGTGTTAAAAGAGATAAAACAGCAAAACCTAACATATTACACTTACAAAAAGTTTATTAAAGTTCGATATTTAGGCTAGTCTTAAAAAGAAGCCAACAAATCTTGTATACCAATAAGTGAGTAGCATCGAAGACTTGCATTGGATTTTGTTTGCCCAACGGGGCCCGATTTGATCCTTTATACGTTAGTTGCTACATCTTGTTTAGCTTCTTTCTAGCTAGCATCGACTCTTCCCCTGCCCGGGCTAATTTAAACTATGATCGTATTCTCATTTTATTTTTTGTTTCATTTTTCCTCTTTATATCTCTGTCTTTGTTTATGACACGTCGACAATAGTGTTACATCCTCTTCAACCTCCTTGCCTTCTTGTAAATAAGTTGTTACACCAAAAAATAAAACAAAAAAAGAAAGAAAGAAAAAGAACTAACATAAAAAATATGGGTTAATTTACGTCCTACGGGCCGGCGGGCGGGTTGATGGGTTTTTCCCGGACCGTATGACTAACGGGTCTTGGCTCCGTGCGTCTGGGTTAGGCCAGCTGGTGGTAGACTTTAGCCATCGGGTTATCCCGGACGGAGTTCGGCTATAAAGTGTTTAATCGACCGTTCAAAAAAATATATATATTAATGTAAAAAATATGGGTTAATTTACTTCCACAACAAAACACAGAGCAAGACATTGGTATCCATTTATTTTAAATATTAAAATTCAATGATTAAGTCCATCATTTCAGTACATATAAACTATACAAACGAATACAAGTATATATTACCCCTCATTTGTTAATTAGAAGGGTACATTTTATTTTATTTATATTGTATTTCTCGAAATGGTCAAAGATTTCATAAACCGAAAAGTGTCTTAAAAACAGAGAGCCGGTAACAATAATTGGGGAGCAATATAATGCTGTGTATCCACCTCATCTTCCTCTAAATTCTTCTCTTTTACTTTCTATGGTCAATTCTTATATTTACAACAAGGCCGCATTCCTTAACAAAAGTACAATAATTGGGGTTTTTTTTTTTTTTTTTTTTGGATATGTTTAAAGTTATGTATACTTTGGCACGTCATAATTTTTGGATAGTTTTAGACTTGATAAAAGGACCCAATAATATTGTCCATTTTTACTTTTTAAAGTTTTTCCTATTTAATTTTGACTTTTAATATTTTTGTTTGAATTATATAATAATTGAAGAAACTTATACCAATGAAAATACATTTAAAACTCAATCTATTTATAACAAAAAAAGAAGTTAAAGTCAAAGTTGAATTTTTTTTTTTTCAAAAGTAGACAATCTTTTTAGGTCTAGAAGAGTATCAATTATAATGTGTCGTGTAAAGGCTCACCCTAACGGCAATAATTTGTTTCATGACCTTTCTTGCAGAACTTGTACTTGTAATGGATTAACCGATCATTTTTGGATAAGATATTTATAACTAAGAGTTTGTTATTTATGGCCTTTAGGCTACAAATAAGATACAGTAAAGTATTGTAAATAACGGTTGGAAATTATTATTAGGTGGAAGTTATTTTTATAGCAAAATCTATAAATAATCCCCCTCAAGACTACTAGCAAACAATTAAATTGTCAATTAGTCGTAAAGTGTTTCTAATTAAGTAAGAATATGTGAGGATAAGGGTAAAACCGTAAAAAGAGGCATCTTATTGCAATAGCATTAGATAATCAAGTACCAATAATCTTGGTTGATCCCGATTTAAGTCTTGAGTGGGATTAAACAAGTAATATATGCACAAATCAATTCAACTTGCACATGAAATAATTGGGAGACCCTACATGAAGGTTCCACTAAACTCTAATTTTTGAAACATCCACACATTAAAGTTCATAGCTTTATAATAAATGGATTAGAATTTTATAACCCCACATTAGGAATTATAAAAAACTAGAAATTCTAGAAGATTAAATGAGTTTGAGTGTTAAAGATTAGAATTTACTTTTTTGTAATGTAAACGCTATATACGTTATAGAAGACTAGTGTTTCATTGCCCTTTTTGAGTTTTTAAACACCAGAAATTATAAAAGATTTTAATGAGTTTGATTAAACAAAGAGAAATGATCCGACCTTTGATCAAATTGTCAAGACCAAACACATGTATAAACCATGCAAGTTTTAAGTTAACCTAATATGGGAATCTTAAATGATTGGTCTTCCTTTTCAATTATACGAGCCGAACATTTGACTATCTTTGTCATATGAAATCATATTAAAATTTATATATTTATTTATATAATCCATGTAGGATTAGTTGTGTCTTAGTTGTTCCGAAGGGAAATAAAGGCAAGAAAATCAAATAAAACTACAAATCATATTTGGTGAAGTCACATGGATAAGGGCTGTTCCTATGCTTCGTCATTCTTGTCGTCGTGAGTCCCATCGTGAAGGACGGCATAGGCACCACCCCATCGTGGGTGGTCGTCGTCTATGCCCGTCCATTTTACAAAATCGTTTGACGACGTATGTGTGTGTATTTTTAATATTTTTTTATTGAGGATGAGATGATGAAGGGATATGATAGGGAAGGGGTAGTTCTTGGGTGTGTCTTGGAGAGAGAAAGCTGATGTGGCAGTCAAGACGATGAGATGACGGCATCAGGATAGGAAGAGGCCTAAGCAGTGTGATTACTACATATATGTGACCAAAACTTATAGAATAGAATAGCTAGCTATATAAATAAAATAATAGTTTGTTCTCATCAAAATTAATAATATAATCATAGATATATATAATTATTATTAGAAAAATACTAAATGCAGCCCTTAGGGCTGCACTTAACGTGCATAAAAAAGTTGTACTTTCTATATCAAAAGTCCACTCCCTGAATTTTATGGTAAATGTACAACTATTTAATGCACCTTATATACAGTCCTTAGAGCTTTGTTTAGCAAAATCCTTATTATTATTATTATATATACATAAGTTGGATGGTGGGTGAGGTGTTGTAATTATGGGGGCATATGATATCAACTATACCATAATCTCCACCAACCAATGTAATCAGCGATTGTTCCGGGCAAGAAATGTGACCAAAATCAACTTCAAGTTAAAATCCACATTAAAAAGAACAAGTTGATATCAAGGTGGGGATAAATATAGAAAATACCGCCTATTTACACATGGGATAAGTCAACAATGCATGTTTATTCATTGTGTGTATTAAAAAAATAAAATGTTTGCTAATTACAGCCCTTAGACTGTCTATAAAAATAATCATGTGTATGTGCTAACTCAACAATTTCAATGACGTGGCTTGCTAAATGGCTTTTTGACGTGGCTTATTGGAAACCCAAACGTCAATATGTAAATAAAAATGGGGTTTGACTCATTTTTCACATACAAAAACACTTTCACACACACACGAACACCCCTCCTGCAAGTTCGTTCTATTTGAAAACCACTTTTTCATCCAACCAAAATTTTGGTCGGATCTTTGTTTTAATGACATACACGAAGCATATGAAGGCATTTAAACTTCTTTTTTCCCATGATTTCATCTTTTATTTTGTTAAATGACCTATAATAGGGTTTCTTACTTACTTTCTTTTTTACCAAAAAATATCATTTTTTTATAAATTTCATCTAATATAGTGGTTGATCTAATGTTTTTGTTGTATTCTATCATTTATTGTGTAGAAATGGCACAAAATCTTAGAGCGTTTAACGTAGATGTGCATCATGACGGCGTTTTCATGTTTAAACCCCTTGAATGTTATTTGTTGTTTTCTACCCCCTTTATAACCGACTTAATGTCGAACTCGAATCGAGCTTTAATTAAACAAGTCGACCTTGAGTGTCCCGCGAATAGCTCGACTCGTTTACACTCTACCCCTTTGTAACTCACTTCATGACAAATTAAAGAGTAAAAGGAGAAATTGTACATCTCTATTAAGTGTGGGTATTGGGTGGAGGTGTTTAACTTGAACATGTGTTGTCCGGTTTGTACATATTGATACCAATGCGGTACCGGGGATTAAGAGGTTCCTTCTGACTTACATCTCTATTTAGAAAAACTCATCTCAAGTGGTTTACCCCCGTGTCTTTGGAGTTCCTAGTAAGTACGAGTTACCAGCTCGCATTGGCTACGCCCCGTTCTTTGAATATATTTATTTAAAGAAATTGTCCGCTTATTTTCATTTAATCCGGTTTCCTTTTTTATTTTGAATACCGTTAACAATATAGGATGTATGCAAATGGGATTGGTGGTTTATTGGTAAAGTCTTAGTACCTTGTGATTTCCACCCAGGTTCGAGTTTCACTCTCCATAATTGTGGAGTGGGTGGATGGTGATATTTGGGGTATTTTCGGAAGTCATGAGTTCCATCCTGGGTATTTGTGTAGTTTATAAGTAGAGGTAGGATAGTTTATCCGTATTTGTGTAGTTTAGAGTAGAAGTAGAATAGTTTTCGTAAAAAAAAAAAATTAGGATGTATATCGTATTATCATTGGTGAGATACGAATTGAATGTTTTAATCGAGTCATAGTCAGAGGCTCCACTTGGCATTGCTGAAAGAGTATCATATGGATGGTACGGACCAAGGCCCAGCAAACAATGATCACTCGCTATAAGTTAAGCCCAAACATTGGATTATAAGCCCCACCAACTAAGATACTTCTTTAGTCTTTACTAGAGGTGTCAAAACCGGTTAACCGGTTAGGATATTACTGTGCATTAACCGAAACCGGTAAAAGTAAAAAAAAAAATTAACCGAAACCGGTTAACCGGTACCGGTTAATAACCGGTTAATCAAGTATAAAAGTCTAACTGGTGGAACCGATTTCGGTTATTTATAACCGGTTAACCGATCGGTTAACCTACACCGGTTATTTTTTTTAACCGATTTCTTGCAGAGCAGACTAGTCTAAAACTCAGTTTATGAAATTAAGGACTATACATATATATATGTTAAGAAAGTTGGAATGT
>JAOXNX010000028.1:709525-721656 GCA_028566075.1 Solidago caesia
AATGCACAAGATTAAAGTTGCATACCCACAATGACAAAACGAGATAAGTTGCTTACATTTTGAAGTACTAAACCCATTTAGTTATTACCCTATGCTAGCCTAGACGTTGATTACTTTATGATTATGGTTTAGACTTATGTTGAATTATAAAGACTTTGTATGACCTGTTGGCATTTATGTGGGTGCCAACGGATTTTGGATTTCATTTATTATGATGTGATGATATTGGACAAGTAACGCCATTAGTTTGTTTAAATGATTTGCATTTAAAAGTTTCCGCTGTGTATTGTGAAAGGTAAAATTTTTTGAAATCCGAGTTTTTGCAAAGTTGGGTGTTACATAAATCCTAATACTAATAAAGTCCAAACTTAATATAAAAAAACCAGGGTTGTAAACCCATAAAAAGGCCAATAACTTATAAAATAAAGTGCTTCAAGGTCTGAAGATGACCAAACCCCCTACGGGTGTTTGCCAAGACTTTGTCTTCATTTCAACGATCATTTTGACTGGTCATTTGCCCAAAACGAAGTCTCGTAGCTCAAGGTATAATCATTTTAGTAAAGACCATTTTCTCACGTGATCATGGGCCTCTAGAAACAAAAGAGCTCGCTCCTCCACACTTAGACCCGCATCAATGACCCTTAATGCAATAGAATATTTGAAAGACATATACATACAATAGGAAATCGATGAAAGTTTAATGCATCATTTTTGCATTTTGTTTAATATGATTAAATTTTAATTTTTCCATGAGAATTTCAACTATATGTTATTCGCTATAATTCGAGTATTTAAGTTAGATATACCATGTAAATTTAAATTGTTGTAAACAAATAAAATCCGTGCATCGCACGGGCCATATTACCTAGTATATACAAAAGTTGAGTTGCATGCAATCAATTTTGATAATTAATAACTCAATATATTAATTATTCTATATATTACAATTAATAATTAATATTGGCCTTAAATCCTAATACTAATAAATGTTTTTATATATAAAGTTTATTTTTATGTAATAATAATTATAATAATCACTTGGGCTAGTTGGGGGAGGCTCAGCAGTCAGCACCCACCAGAACCCCCCGGCTCCGCCCTTGATGGAAACGATATAGTAATGTAATAAAGTAGTTGCTAAACTATGAAATACAATACCACTTCATCCGTTCCAGAAAACAATATACCAGTATAGACTTGAAGACAAATTTAAATGTTATCTGTTCATTCACAAGCATTCAATACGTAACTATTAGCAAGAGCATCTACTCTCAATCCCCTTAGTCGTTCATTGAGGTTTGTTCATTGACTAAAGTATTAGTCTTTCAATTTTTATTTTTATTTTCGTAATCATGGGTGTTCTAACTTCTACTCATTTTACGAGCAGATTAATCTCAAGAGCTGACTCGCTTTGCGAGCCTAGAGTCAGAGCAGATGAATCTCTGTGGTCACTATTCAAATTTGGTACATTTAAACTAGAAACTAATAGTTTGTTACTCAAAAAAGTTTGTTTATGATGTATCATCTTTTTCTTATTTCGAAACAAACTTGTTATAAGAATAATAACTATATTTGAAAAAACAAATTTTGTTATTAAAATCTTCTACCTTTACAAATCAAGATTGCACTTGAGTTTGGTTATTAGTTTAATAGTTAAAAGAGTAGATTATGGAGAATCTTTTTACTTGTTGAAAAAAGGCCATCTATTTGAGTTTTTCTTGGCGTAGTTGACGGTATCTTTTCCAGGATTGAGCAATTAGTTGTGATAAACAGTCTTTCTCCATAGTGACTTAAAAGAAGCAATCTGATATGGATCAACCACAAGGTTCTAAAGTTAAAAGAAAGGAAAAGATAGTCCGCAAATTAGAGAATAATTTATCTATGTTATTTTATTTTATTTTTAAAACGGCAATATATTAAATAAAATAAGATATCTAGCAAAGCACTAGACACCCATAAAAGTACAATTACAAATACAAATACAAATATCAAGGATAATCGACTATACAATACTATCCTAGATACATCTTGAAACTTGAACTGCGAGGAAAGCAAAAAGGGTGAAAAAACTCGCGCCAATTACGAAGCCATGACGCGAGAAAAACCCTCACCAACAGGGGCCGCGCCACCGGTTTTCACCCTGTGGTGTTTTTGATGCAATCCCATAAAAGTCTCAAGGAAACGAAGAAAACAATACACAATACAAAACGAAAAGCCAAGAACGACAACAAGGCAAGGCGTCGAGCAAAACAACTAAATGGACAGTAAATACCCGTTACGATGCTTCCAAATGACCCATATAACACTGCTGACAACCGCATGAATAACTTATCTATGTTATAAAACATTTGACTAATTTTATTTTTTAAATATGAAAACTTAAAATCTTGATTTAATTTTTTGATAGTTATTATTTGTTAAAAAGTTGATATGTGTAATATATATAAATGAAAAGTGTATATTACAATATTACATATATGAGTATTTTTTTTCCAGCATAATATATATAACCCACTATATTAGTTATGTTCTACTTTTGAAAGTAACATGTTTGTCATTTTATGTTATTTTATAATCATAAGCTACGAGTTTTAGCTACTAACTCTAACTACAAACTTTCAGGCTTTCAGCTACCAACTTTAATTAGTAACTGCAAATTAGTTGTGTCAAACATACCCTTCTAATCGTTTCCGACTACTTATGATATCTAAAGCGATACTTGGCAATCACCAAATGCAAATATATTATATTACATGTTAGACATGATAGCATTTGATTCACATGCCTAAAATGGTGGTAAATTATTTGGTTATTTATACTACCTTATAAAAGAAATGGTCTGTGTCTTATTTTTTAAAAACTTATAATATATGGAAATTATTTAACCTAACAACTATGTATTTAGCAACTTAATTAATAAGATATTTTTTTTTGCACACCAACAACAACTCTCTATATTGCACCACCAATATCGATCATGGTCTTATGTCGGCAATCGATGAAGCTGGCTGCCACCATCCTTAGCCGATGGCAAAAAATTTAAAATTTATTTTTAAAATTAAAATTTTGACTTAAATTTGAATTTAAATATTTCGAAACCATCTCACTGCACATCGCGCGGGTAAATTTCTAATTTCCAAATAATGAACGAGACTTAGATGACAAGTTTTAGGTTAACTTAGGGACAAAGTTCGTGTATCCTATATATAGGATTCACAGGCTAGATATTTTGGTGAGAAAGTTAAGAGAAAAAGTGAGAGCGTATGAGAGTCATCTCCCTCTGTCCCGTGTTGTGGTCTCGGTGATCCAATAACATCGAGATCGGATCCCGTTATATTGTAATCAATTGTTCAGAGTGGTGTGACGATATTCAAAAGTACCGATAGTTGAGCGTCTCCAGTTTTGTAATATCAATGGATTTTAAGTGGCCTAAGGGTCCTGTGATTTTTACTTTCTTGAAAGGCTTATACATAGTTGTGTGATTTGATGTGGTGTATGATAGTGGGATCAATCCCAACAAGACAGCCTACGTTGAGTTGGATTAACAAAACATATATTTACTTTTTTTCAAAAGAAAAATATACGAACTATTATATATCGATCCAAAGATGACTTAGACTAAAATCTTAACATAAAATGTTGCAAGCTTAATTAAGAATAGTTGCAACTTGATGTCACTCATATACTTGCAATATACATATAGTTAGGATTACCGCTGTATATTTCGTTTTATTTTGTTTGCTTATAAGGAATTATTGGATAATGGGCCAAGTTTATACAGATATCTAGCATATCCAAAAAAAAAACATTTTAATTGGCGTACATGTGATCAGACATGTTAAATACACATGATAAATACACACTGTCGAAACCAGGATTGAAAGTGACCCGTAGCACAAATTTTTTTCTATAGTCTTGTATCGACGTAAAGTAACGATAACAAATAGATTATTATGATTTTTAGCAATTTTTAAGGATATTTGGCTATTTTTAACGGATTTTAAAAGTTTTTGGCACTTTTAGTAGTTTTCATTTCACATTTAGTTGCACAAGTATATTTTTATAAGTTTATTGATAAGAAAATCTTTCGAAAGTTTAAAGTTAGTTATATTGACCGGTATCCCATATTTATTTAACTCGTAATACCAATAGAAAATACATCATTTTCCAAAAAAATTAAATTATAAAAATTTAGCAGACCCATAGCCTGAACTACCCCTATCTTATATGTAGTTCCGCCTACGAATACACAACTAAGGAGAAAAGATGATTCTTCATGATTTAGCTAACTTGATTTTTTTTAAAGACGGCTAATAAAATCAATTATCATTATAGGGTGGGCCCAACGAGGGCACCACAAAAAAGTCATAATACAAACTCCACTTTTGAAAAGGAATACACCACGACTAAATAAACAAAAACATCAGCTAACTAGAATGAGTGAAAATTAATATCACACCAACTTTCCTACACCAAAGTTTTATATCTCGACCGACTCTTGATATACGTGAATGATAAAGCCCGAATTTCCTCTATAACTGTATTTGCCGAACCCATTTTTGAGCAAAAGACAACTTCATTCCTATTCCTCCATAAACACCAAATCAAAGTTACAATGATCAAGTGAACCGCTTGCTTCCATCCCAAGTTACCTCTCAATTGATTTACCTAACTTGTTAGTGATTTGTATTTGCTTTGTATTAAGAACTCTTTTCATGGTCTTGATCCACCACTTTACCGTAAGTACCATGATCAAAAGTAAGCGTTTTTTCCCTAGTTATACTGTTGTTGATATTGTATCTACGATATTATATCTATCAGTTAAAGTACCGGGAAGAATCTAGATTGTGTAATCATCGTATTTCTGTATTTAGCGTATTTCTGTATACTTAAATAGATTCACAAGATCATCTTAAAGCTCAACACATACAAGGCAGCAATAAACATTAAACACCAAATACACTTTTATAACCGTGTTTTTGTTTTGGAATCTCTTGTCATTGAAGTAAAGGTAACTTTTGATATATAATTATATCTTTTATAACCCAAAAAGAATCTTTTATAACCCAAAAAGAATTGTAAGATGTATATATATATATATATGCATATAACATACGTATTTCTTGAAGGGAAAAAGGTTAGGCATTGAGACGTTGCCCATTCGCTTTTGAAACTATAGAAAAGGTCAAAAGGATAGAACTTTAGAATATTAAAATGAAAATGGTGTTACCAAAATTGGACATAATTATGCGAACTTTAGTTACCAAATTTGTCTATGGATCTGGACGCACGTTGTAAAGCTGCCCAAGAATCAAAGGACTGTTCCTATATTCCCTTCGAAAAACATCATGGCCAACGAACCCTTCAAAATCATATTGGTATATCTTTAACATGATAAAAAATTATCACTTCTTCTATTCCATAATAAGTGTTTAATTATTAAATTTTTTTGACCCGAAATAAGTATCCATTATTAAATTTTAACTAATCAAAACATTTTAAAAACGTAAGTTATATCTTATTGATTGATAATAACTACTAATCAAAACATTTTAAAAACGTAAGTTATATCTTATTGATTGATAATAACTTTTTTAAAACTGTATGTCAAAACCGAAGTAAAAACTTATTATGAGACAAAAAGAGTATAAAACTTCATAATTCATTGATCCATTCACTTACAACCTTTTTTTTTCGCATTCTTTGTTGAATAAATTTAATCACCCACTTTGGAGTTCTTTTTCCCTTCCAATTATATTATTAACTAGTCTTAATACTCTTGCATGATATACAGTTTGTATTATTATATTATTATTAGAAGAGTATCCGCGCAATGTGGCGACAAAAGCGGTGAGGTGGTGGCGGCGACCGGTGGTGATGGCGGCAACTAGTGGTGGTGGTGGCGGCGGCACCGAGTGGTGTAGGTAATTGATCTATAGGGGGAAATGTAGATATTTTAGAATATAAGAGATATATAATGTAAATATATAATAGGGATAATATGGACATTTTCAAGTTGGAAAAAATGTAACTTTCAACATTTCCATAATTAAAATGCATGAAATTATTATAAAGTAGTATAAATGTAGAATGCTTTAATAATAAGTTAGAATATATGCTAAAACAGAGTAATCCAAAAAAACAACATGTGTGTGAGAGAGAGAGAGAGTGAGAGAAACCCCTCCCCCCTCCCTGCAATACCAACCAACAGCCGGCGCCGGAAACAACAACAAAGGAGCAGGAATGGACGAATGTCAAGCACCGGAGACGCACCCAACCCATCATCACCTCTTTCTTTGTATACAATCTTCCTCATTCCCTCACCAGCCCCGACCTCAAACAACTTTTCCAGGATCGTGGAGACCTCGTTGATGCATATGTAGCAAAAAAGAAAGATAAGTATGGCAACCCTTTTGGTTTTATCAGGTTCAGGAATATCCCACACCCACCCTCCTTTCTTACCACACTCCAAAACACCAAAACGAATGGTGTAATCCTTGGTGTAAACCCCACAAGATACGATAAACATGGAAAACCCTCCAAAGAAAACACCAGACACCATGGGAATCCCCCCACCCCAACATATTCCATCAACCTCCACACCCCCCATCATGGAATACAAAACAATTTTACCAACCATATACCAATGGTCATCACCAAACCAATGCCTACAACAACCCACCACCTCCCTCTTTTTGTCAATCTGATTTCCAGAATAGAACTTTTCGTAATGTTCTAACAAAACCCACTTCCCCTAAACCCATCACTATCAACATGGGAAATCTTGTACCAAAATCTTCATCCGCCTGGGAAAAAACATCCATTATTACCACCGCAAAAGACCTTCATGTTTTACATAACCTCGAATCCATCCTTCGAACCATGAACATTAACACCAGAATCACAACCAGATATGTTGGTGGTCTTACTGTTCTTTTTTCCTTCCATGCATCAATCTTTGCAAAGGACTTTTTGCAAACAAATTCAGAATTTCTTAACAAATGGTTCTCCCACTTTGAGCTATGGAAAGGTCAGGACAATGCAGCATGCAGGATTGTTATGATAAAAATCTATGGCGTCCCTCTTTCTCTTTGGGAGGGCGAGATTTTTAACAGGATCGCTTCATCACTAGGCAAAGTCATTGAAAAGTCATCCGCCTCAGCAAATGATGATAATCTCTCCTACGATAAGGTAACAATTCTCATAAACTCACATGAAACCATAGATCAACAGGTAGTTATCAATCGAAAATCGAAATCCTATGTCGTTAGAGTAGTTGAAGATGGTAGTGACTGGGCCCCACCTTTCCTGGGAATTTCAAACGACCAAGAAACCTCCAATGAATCAGCTGGAAACCCAAAAGACTCCTCGATGCCCTCTGCACCATTGGGAACCCCCACAAACCTAGGAAACCATAACAAATCAAATATACCCTCTGACACTGACACTGGATTTGAAAAGATCCATGAGACAACTTTCAAATCGGATCAGACACCAAAAAAACAAAATGATTATCCCCTTCCAACCTTCCACACCCCCACTCCCAATGCTTGCATGCAAAACAACCATCCCCCTCTCTCCAGAAAAAGACAACGGGAATCTTCTCCCATCCACCAACGTCCATTTCCCATGCAACTAGACCTAAATTCCCCTCAACAACTCTTTGTTCTTAACCACCCAAAAAACCCACCATCATCAAAAAACAATCCCATAACGACCAGCACAAACCGTAAATTCTCATCCCGGCTCCCTCGATCCCCCATTCCTTTTGATAATCTGATGAACCAAGACCTTCATCCTCCACAACCTCCCCTCCAAAATATCACTTCCAGTCAATTTCAAGTCAACAACCCCCTCCCATCTTCTGAGAACAACCATGCCAACAAACAAACCTCAGAAATCCCCCACTAGACGAGGAAACCTCAAACACCATTGCTGTTGGCAAATGTATTGGGATCCAACTCGAAGGCTTTGAGAAGGAAATTCAAGAACTGGTAGACCAACACCATGAAGAAACCCAATTCCAATGAATTTCTTAACTCTAAAGATCCGTGGAATCAAAGACAAAGCGAAGGCCAGATGGGTCAATGAGCTAAAATCCAACCACCATTTAACCTTCATCTGTATCCAAGAAACACACCGCCCTGATATTCAAAGCCACTTTCCGTATAACTTTTGGGGTAATAACAACTTCAACTTTGACTTTCTTCCCTCAACTGGCATTAAAGGTCGATCTGGGGGAGTTTTAAGCCTATGGGATCCCAATTCCTTCTCCTTAACAAACACCCATAAATCGCAGCACTTCCTCCTCACATCTGGCCATATCAATGGCTTCTCAACCAAATGCAACATCATTAACTTATTTGTCCCACACAACCCCGCTGCAAAAACCGCACTTTGGAATGAGTTGACCTCGCTCATGAACAACAACCATGAACTATGGATCCTCCTTGGTGATTTCAATTCTGTGCGATATCCCTCTGAGCGGAAAAACTCCCACTTTGATGACTCATGTGCATCATCTTTTAATGGTTTCATTCTTGACAATGGCCTTCTTGAATATACAATGCAAGGAAAGCGTTTCACCTTTGTAACTGATAATGGGAACAAGAAAAGCAAGATAGATCGGGTCCTGGTCTCTCCTAACTTCATGAACCTCTGGCCCACCGCCTCCCTCACCGCCCTACCACGTTCCCTCTCAGACCATCGCCCTCTTGTTCTCTCCACCACCAGCCTCGACTTCGGTCCACCTCCTTTTCGCTTCTTTAAATCATGGATTGCAAAACCGGGTTTCGATGAAACTGTGCAAACGTGTCTCAACTGTTGTATAGTGTATGGAAAGCCAGATCAAATATTGAAATTCAAACTACAATCCCTCAAAAGTGAACTGAAATCATGGCTAAAAGAAGCAAGAACCCAATAGAACCTTCAAAAAACCTTACTGGTCAACCAACTTGAAGAACTGGATGACATTATCGATCAACGTGATTTATCTGAGGACGAGTTAACCAGATGGGCCATGACAAAAGAACAACTGCAAGACTATGAACGATCAAAAACCCTGGATCTTCATCAAAAATCAAGAGCAAGATGGGCCCAACTTGGAGATGAAAACTCCTCCTTTTTCCACGGCTTCATTAACAGCCTCATTGCAAAGAACAGAATCAATGGTTTAGAGATTGATGGTTTCTGGCATACCGACCCCCCTCTATACGTGAAGAAACCTTGCAATTCATTAAAGATAAGTTCAAAGAGCCCATGGCCCATCGGCCCAAAATCATCTTTCATGGCCTTAAAACTGTGACCCAGGAAGACTCCGACAACCTGATCAGCCCATTCACACTTGCTGAAATCCGTCAAGCAGTCTGGGAATGTGAGGGTGATAAGGCCCCCGAACCTGATGGATTCAATTTTGGTTTCATCAAACACTTCTGGGAAAGTCTTAAGATGGATTTCCTTAATATCCTCCTTGACTTCTACCACACTGGTTTAATTAGTAATGGCTGCAGTTCATCATTCATCACCCTAATTCCCAAATCATCCTCTGCAAAAACACTAAATGACTACCGCCCCATAACCCTTATCGGATGCATCAAAAAAGTCATATCCAAAGTCCTGGCCTGCCGCCTCAAGAAAATCATCAACAAAATCATATCCCCTACCCAATCAGCCTTCCTCTCGGATAGAAACATCATCGATGGACCGCTCATGCTAAATGAGATAATCTCATGGCTAAAGAAGTGCAAACGTGAAGCTTTTTGCTTCAAAATCGATTTTGAAAAAGCATTTGATTCTGTCAACTGGAATTTCATTCTCTCCACAATGAAACAAATGGGCTTTCCCAACCGATGGTTATTGTGGATAAAAGGGATCCTATCCTCCACACGTTCGGCAATCCTCGTGAATGGATGCCCAATTGCTGAATTCAACAGTGAACGCGGTGTCCCGCAAGGTGATCCTCTTTCGCCTTTTAATTTCATAATAGCAATGGAGGCTTTTTCCAATTTAATCAGTCGTGCATCAACCTTGGGCTTGATATCTGGGATCCAACTCCCCAACTTTGGGCCCAATATCTCACATCTCTTGTACGCCGACGATGCCATTCTTATTGGTGCCTGGTCTACAACCCATCTATCCAACATCAGCCGAATAATGAGGTGCTTCTATCTTGCTTCTGGACTTAAGATAAATCTCCACAAATCATGCTTCTACAGCATTGGCTTATCACAACCGCAATCTGAAGCATCTGTTGCCATTCTCAACTGTAAACAAGGGAACTTTCCAATTACTTACCTTGGTCTCACCGTGGGTGCAAACATGATACGAATCAGAAACTGGACCCCCGTTATCCAAACCTTTGAAACCAGACTATCCCGTTGGAAGGCTACCACCCTATCAATTGGTGGTAGAATCACCATCATCCGCTCCGTGCTTGACAGTCTCCCTTCTTACTTCTTCTCGTTGTACAAAGCGCCGGTTAGTGTTCTTAACAAACTTGAAAGTATTCGTTGTTCTTTTTTTTGGGGGGGTACCTCGTCTTCTAGGAGAACCCATTGGGTCTCCTGGGATCGGATTTGTGCTCCTGTGGATGCGGGTGGGCTTGGGTTGGGTAATCTTAGCATAAAGAACATTTCTCTTCTTTCAAAATGGTGGTGGCGAATGCGCACCGAACCTCACTCTTTATGGTGCCGTGTCGTTACTTCAATTCACTGTTCAAAGCGGAATTGTTCCTTTATTCCTGTCAAAGCAAGTATGGTGGGATCTTGGTTAAACATTGCCAAACTAAGCTCCCATCTCGATACTTTTAATATTTCTTTGTAAAGTTTAATCACATGAAACATTGGTAGCGGTTCTACCATAAGATTTTGGATAGATAGCAAGCCACTTTGTCTATCGTTCCCGGAAATCTTCAAGCTGGAAAAGTACAAAGGATGCAACATAAGTGATCGATGCAATGGTAATGGACTCCAACCGCAATGGACTTGGAATTGGGTTAAATCACCATCAACACCAACTGAAATTCACCAATTCCAGGAACTTACATCAATGCTGCAAAACACCAGCCTCTCGGATCACAATGATTCATGGTCTTGGGCCTACAATCCGTCATACCCATTCTCAGTCAAATCTATGAAAGAATGTCTTATGAACGCCAATTATGGGCCCAAACGATGGCCCTTCCCATGGAATAAATTAGCCCCTCTCAAGATCAACATTCTAGCCTGGAAACTCGAGATGAACCGGCTCCCTACCAAAGACCTTCTACTCCAAAGAAACATAACAACAGCCCCGACAACATGCGCCCTTTGCTCCAACCAAGATGAATCGGCAATTCACCTGTTTCTTGATTGCACCTTTGCTGATCAGTTGTGGACTTTTGTTCGACTATGGTGCAAGCTTCCACAATTCAAACCATCACTGATTCGAAACCTACTGGAGCTTCACAAAGATTCAACAATAGACCCCATCAAAGCCGAGTACATCAACCTTATCATTCTCACTTACATATGGATCATATGGAACACCCGGAATGAACTTATCTTCTCAGCAAAAATCCCCTCGATTCGATTCGCTACAAAGGAACTCAAATCCACCAGTTTTCTTTGGGTAACCAATAGATCAAAACATCCCCAACTTACCTGGTCACAATGGTCTAGTTTCAATTTTTAGACATTTTCCCTTTGTATGTTTTTTGTTTTTTGTATGTTGTTTTTCTCACTAGCACCTTGCTAGTTTTATTATCAATAATATATTGAATGTTCAAAAAAAAAGAAAGCCAAGAAAATATATGAGGAAAATTTGAAAAGTAACAACAATTTAAGATTTTAAATGAAAATAGACTTGGAGATAAATTGAAAAGTAGCAAAAGTTAGAGTCTAACACTGGAAATTGGCAATAATTTAACTAAACTAAAAAAATTCATGTAAAGTAGGGCTGTAAATGAATGGATATGGATCGGATCATCCGATCCATGATTCAACATAATAGATCATGATCTCATGATCTAATCCATATCCAAATAATTTTAAATGGATTGATCACTATCCGGATCGATCAATTTAATTTTTCAATAATCTATTATTAATAATAATCCATTATATATTTCCAGATACAAAATTCTTAAATCCAAACTG
>JAOXNX010000028.1:753919-784959 GCA_028566075.1 Solidago caesia
TAGCACCTACCCCGCGAACGAAAGTATTGGTCACTCAATTATTTCGAGTCTTCTTAGTTGATTATCTTGAGTAATTTTTGCCCAAAACACTAGCATAGCACCCGCACAATACGGTTTGACAAATAATTTATATATTTTCACAAATTTTACGATATCGGATGGTTTTTGATAGTGATTCTTATAACAATGATAAAAGATAGTGTTATGCTTTTCAACTCATGTATATTAATTCGTAAATGATAGTCAAATTTGGGCGTTGTATTAGGACAAAACTTGAACGTCGTAATACCATTTGGACTTCATTTTTAAAGGCTATGGTTTGTTCATCTTTACGTAGGAAGGTTTGGTTTGGTTTGAAAGCTTTTTTATTTTGTTTTTTAGGATTAAAAATAAGATAAAATGTATATTTTATTTTAATTTAAAAAAATAAGATTACAAAACTAAAGCTAAAAATAAAAAAAAAAAAAAAACTAACATAACAATATAAAACTCGAAAATGGTTTTTTTAACAAAAAATATTAATTGTTATTAATTAGTTTTTTCCAAATTAATAATTAATCATCATTATCCGGATTTGAACCCGAACTAGCCTTCTACAGTCCTACCTCCCCTTGTCTGTCTGTCTATGTGTTTTGTCTGTCTCTTTGAAAATATAAATTACGCGGTCTCCATTGTTTTTACTTTTTTCTTCATCTCTCTCTCTGTCATCCAATCTATCCATCACTCTCCTTCTTCATCTTTGATCCAATGCCGATCTGAGAGTAGAGATAGATAGTCTGAGATTATTAATTTATCATCATTATCTTATAAAACACACACTATAATTATATAAGCCCTAATTTTATAACAGAATTCAATTCACTAAGATTCATTCATTCATTCATATAATTGAAAATTAAAATGGAGATGATATCGGCATTAGATTCAGTAGATTCATTCTTGTTCTCTGCTTCCAGATCTTTATGCACTTCTTTCGCTGTTTTTATTCAGATCCAGGTACATATTTTTTTTTATATATATAGTTTTGAATTTTACTTATTTATGGATCTACTGATTGTTATTTGTATATTGTTATAATAATATTTAATTATTTTTTTTAAATTTTATTTGTGGTTTTTTGTTATAAAGGTTTAATGTAGTTGCTAAATTATAAACTATATCTATATCTATATCTATGTCTATATATATATATGTATGTATGTATGTATGTATGTATGTATGTATATGTAGGAGTAGGTAATCGGTTATTGTAACAAACCTGGTGGTAAATAAGAAGAAAATGATAGGGTAGCAGTTGTGCATTAAATCAACTATGTAGCAGTGACACACATGGATACACAACCGACCAAATTGTTCAGTCTAGCCGGGGAGTGTACGAGGCCTAACCGGTATTTTCATGGCCATTTTCTAGACTTTTTCCCTAGCCATCCCAATGTGTTTATCCATTGAGGTTCGAACATAGGACACCTTACCACTAGGCCGCCTTGGAGAGGTTACTTGAACAAGTCCCTATATGTGTGATACATATATCTATAGTGTCTATATTTTGGCCATGTTGGTAATTGGGCTAGAGTGGGTTTGATTTATAACGATGTATATTTCAATACTACACAACAAGTAAGTTTATTCGATATAGGGTTTTATTTGATATAGGTGTAATATTGATGGATTATATGTTGAGTGGTTGAATGCAACAATGAAGAAAACCATCTTGAATGATTCCTAGGTTGACCTGATATTCTTTATCGGTCCATTTTGGCAAGATTTATTTATAAACCTATCTGATTAACTTTTTGGAATGCTAGGACTGAAAAATAGGTTCTTTTGTTAAACCTTATGCTTATAGACATCTTTGATTTTGTTGAAGGCTTGAAGCCAATAATGATACTTTGTTACATATAACCGGGGTTTTGTACTCGGAATTAAGAAACGTATTACACTATAGGCATACACTATATAACTATTTAGATTAAATTAGCTAAGGGTTCTTTTTTTGGGGGGTTGGACTATTAGATTAAGTTATACAGTAAATGCACATGGTAAGAATTATAATGAGAAACTATGCTTTGTTATTACATTTTTTTTAAAGTTAGCCAGAGGATGGTGATGGTCGTTTCCGGAGGAGTTTCCCTTTTTGTTTATTATAAACTTCTTTATAGGATAATTTGGGAGTTTGTTTCGTTGGTTTTCTTTTTGAATTTACCGGTTCACGTACCATGTTTGCATATTATTCTTTGATTTGTGGAAATTTATATGCTGCAGGGATGTGTAATATGCTTACTTTTGGCTCTTGGATGGGCTGGTGCAGCTTATGTGAGGTATCAGTATCAAACTGGGATAATAACCTATTGTTTTTTGGTCATTTGCTATGAGACTCATTCCATGTAGTTTATGTCACTAAAACTTTGTTTGAAAATTGAATACGTTAACTTTTATTCTTTGCAGAAACAGAGAAATTAGACAGATGAAGAAATGCATGAGAAATGGCAATCACTTTGCGTTTCTTAGTCATGATATTCGTGACCTAGAACATTCAAAGCAGGTTCAGTTGCCAGGGGTCACAGTTGTAATGCCTTTGAAAGGTTTCGGAGAACACAATTTGCACAACTGGCGAACCCAGGTACCATTACAAGTTCTCCATATATTTGGGCCTTAAGATTAAAATGCTTGTTTTTAGGTTCTTTTTTTCATGTGTGCATGTTCCACACACAAAGTGCATTGACATTGAATGCAATATTTCTTTGTTGCCCATTTGCAATCAAGATTACCATTTATCTGTTAATCTTTCCAAACTATCGAAAGCCAATAGTTTGTAATTTTTACTTTCAAGGGCCAGTTTAGTTATATATGGTTTTTTTTGGTAGTAATTATCTTTGGTGGTAATATGGATTACCAAATGCAGTTAACCTCACTTTATGGTGGCCCATTGGAGTTCTTATTTATCGTGGATAGTACTGAAGACCCAGCTTATCATGCTGTATCTCGTTTGCTTTTAGATTTTAAGGTACGTTTAATATGGTGTACCACTATTTTATTTTTCTTTTTTCCATTGAATAGTTTCCCCGACTTCTTAATGCAATTGTCTTATATCTGTTAAGAAGTAAAGATATGGGGTCCTTAGTCGATTTTAATTTCCAGTGATAGTTCTCTATTGCTTACTTATTCACATGTGTGCAGGATGACGTTGATGCAAGAATAGTTGTCGCTGGCCCATCCACTACCTGTAGTCAAAAAGTTCATAATCAGTTGGTATGCTGCAAATCGGCTTTTTTGTTTTTTTTTTCTCTGACTCTCTCACTATTTCATTATCTTGAGGCCACTTAAGAGTGGATCTAAGTGTACATGCTTAGACTGCTTTCATGAATCATGTTTTTTAGTTGTAGCTCAACAATACAATTACATAAACTTAATGTACTATGCTTTAAATGGCAGATTGGGGTGGAAGAAATGCACAAAGACAGCAAGTATGTATTGTTTCTAGAC
Organism: Solidago caesia; assembly: GCA_028566075.1. Lineage (NCBI taxonomy): Eukaryota > Viridiplantae > Streptophyta > Magnoliopsida > Asterales > Asteraceae > Solidago > Solidago caesia. The sequence continues at coordinate 757,403 of JAOXNX010000028.1, forward strand.
GATGACGTTAGGTTGCATCCTGGATCAGTTGGAGCCCTCACTGCAGAGATGATAAAGAATCCTGAGGTATAATCATGCTGATGCACATTCCTCCCATCTACTGATAGATGGTACTTAGTTCTTGAATTTTGATATCTATATTTATTGTTTCAAAACCCTACTTGTCTGAACACGCTTGTCGATCTATGCAGATATTTATTCAAACTGGCTACCCACTTGATTTACCATCTGGAAGTTTGGGAAGTTACTGTATTTATGAATATCACATGGTAAAGCACTTCATATGCTTTTGTATCTGTGTTTATAGATGGTTATTTCTAGATGTAGAAGTTATGCCTCGTTTACTTATGCATTGGTCGATTTGGGTTATATTTCAACTCTATCAGGTAAAATGAGGCAGAATGAAAACTATTTTAAGCTAAAAATAAAATGAGTCAAAACTCTCCCGAAGCATTTTTTTGGTGCATGCAACCTCCTAACTAGTTCTTTTAAACAGTTGTGTTATTATTTAAATAATGTTATTATTGTAATAGTATATAGCTTACCATTTATGATTTTTCGGACAAAAAGTGTTTCTAATCAGCTAGTTTTGACCTGCTTCTCACCCGATTGACCCGTCCATTATGCCACCTCTAGTTATATCTTTTTAATCACATGCATTGTCTATAAGTTGTTGTGCGCTTAATTTGTTTAACCTGAGATCCGTAATCCGTTAAATTGCTTCAATTCTGTAAATTTGACTTGACATCATTCTCTTTACAGCCATGCTCTATGGGATTCGCAACTGGTGGAAGGACATTTTTTCTTTGGGGAGGTTGCATGATGGCAAGAATCTCCCACCCTCGTTTTGACCGCCTTTCGGTTTTAATAAAAGTTCTATTTGCTTATATATTTATTGGAGCTCTTTTTCTCTTGCAGATGCATGCAGATGATTTCAGGACTGACAAACATGGGGTCGTATCACAACTTCGTGATGGTGGATACTCTGATGATATGACCCTTGCTGCTATATCTGGTAATCAAACTTTTTTAATTGTTTATCTATCCATTATCCATACCTTCTTATATTGATATTGAAGTTTTTGAGCAAGAGTTGTATTATGTTGTGGCTCTGAAGGTTGAACTATGTATAAGATAGACAATTCCCTTTGTTTTCCATAACAAGGATTTTAGTTTTGAACCATATGACATGACTTAATCATTCTATGTTATTATTTCACTGTGATTCCACATCATGATATTGGCACTATAGCTCTCTAAAATAGGACATATTTTGAATCGTAATGTCTTTCAGGAGATGGATTTAGGGTTCTTCAGATGATCCATTATGTCCTGTCTGACCAGTTATCACTTTCAGCTCCTCATATGTATCTCCTTTTTTCAGGTGCTCATAAGAGGCTCATCACATCACCTCCTGTTGCAGTTTTCCCTCATCCTCTTGCCAGTGATCTTACTTTTTCAAGGTCTGAATGTATAAAGTAGAACAATTGTACATATAGATATAGATGGGAAATATGGGCTGCTCAGGCATCGGTGACCCGAAACATCCAAGCTTTTAGCTGGTTTCTAAGTAGTTAGTGCGTCAACTATGGAAAGAAATATTATATTGTTACAATGAGAAACTGATTTTTTATACAAAATGATTTGGTAGGTTTTATGCATTAAAATTAAAAAAAAGATACACTTTGGGCGACTTTCTCTCTGTAGAATCCATTATTCAATTTATATTAAGCTACTTACTTCCCGATTTTTGTTGTTTGAGCCGTTAGAGATAAAACATAAACCTATTTAATTTATTTATAAGTGAAAGGGTCGAAATTTTGTCACCCTTAGAGGGTTAATAAATTTGATCTCTGGTATGTGCTGTATAGGTACTGGAACTATTTGAGAAAACAAACATTCGTCTTGGAGTCATACACATCATATGTAAACTGGATAATGAACCGGGCATTATTCTCTGTGCACTGCTACCTATCGTGGGGATTTGTATCCCCATATATCATGGCTATCTTTCATATTGCTGCAGCTCTAAGATTTTACTTAAAGGATAATTTAGCCGAAGAACCTGTTCTCAACCCTAATGGTAAGTCATTTATTCTTCTTGTGTATGATTTTGGTAGACGGTAGTTCTTTGAGTTTTCTTCATTTTCACTTGAGTAGAGATGAAAAATGGGCAGTTTCGGGTAACAGGCCAATTGGGCACATTTTTGCATGGTTTTAAATGGAGCCGGGCATGTTGGTTAGGAGGTTTTGAAATTGTACTTTGGGCAACTACCGACCCATTTCCTTTTTTTAGTTGATTTTTTTAGTAACAGTCTGGCATGTTAAAATAATTAAAACCCTGAATTTGATAAGGACATAGTTGTTCTTTGTGACAGTTGCACATTTTGATTTTTCATATGAATCTATATATACATCTTAATAAAATAAGATGTTAAATCCTATGTGTCAAAGAACTATGATTCCATGATGATGTGTTATTTCCAACTCATGGTAGCTTTTAATGAGACTATTAATTTTTTATTTGATAATGTTATATTATATAAATCATGTACATTCATTTATGTTAAAATAAAGGTAGTTATTGTTAAAATTATTGTGACAATAAGGTGTGACTAAACTTTATTATTTATCTTCTGCAAATATTTATTTCAGTAGATATGAAAAATACTGGGTTACTAATTTGTTGTATAGTGTTATCAATAATTATTATATGATGTACTGAAACTATATTAATATTTATATAATATAAGCTGTAAAATAAATAAACATATAGTTATTAATGAGGTTGTGAGTAAAATGTTCAAGTTTAAATTTGCTTAATTTACATAATGATCCAACATATAATGCCTATCAATTGGTTGGCTTACCATGATTTTGAACACCAACAATAATTTAAGATAGTATTCTAGAATTAAGATAGTTGTAAATCGATAAATAATTGTATCGATAAAGGTAAAATTTAAATGTAAAGTATACTAAAACAAATCCGTATATCATTGGTTTTTGGACCCAAACAGTTCCCAAACAATGTCTATTATTGTTGTATTGTTTTCGTGTGTATCGATGAGCTTGGTTATGACAAGTATAAATGGACAGAAATTCATAAGTCAACATTTACTATGATCAAAACTACCTGTGAACTTATTGTTAAACCTAATGTAAATGTTTCATAATATATTTATACCCAAGTTGTCCATGTATTACACGGGATATTAAACTATATGGAAAGATTTATATGTGCTCTTACAGTTTATGTTATTGATATGTTCTTGTTTTTGCTAGGGTTGAGACTTGTTGGCTGCCTTGTCATATGCACCACCACTGAACTTCTCTCAATGTGGAATTTGACAAGAATAGAAGTTCGACTATGCAACATGTTGTCTCCTGAGGCACCTCCACTTTCTCTCAGTGCTTATAATTGGGGATTGGTAAGTTGTAACAACTCATTTTATTAACCCAGTGTTCTTTCTTCGACGTTTTTCTATAGAAGTGACAGTCCAACCCATATATTTGGGTTGATTTGGGTTTTAGCCTTTTTATGTAATGGGTCAACCATTTGGAGTTAATAACATAGCTTGAAAGGGAATTGGTTGAAAGGGTCGAAAGTTACTTGAAGTTTTTTTTGAAGGCATACAAGTTGTAATCATTTTTGCCTTGCTAATAATTCATTAACAATTCATGTTGTATGATACGACCTTCTAAAATCATTTTCATTAAAAAAGAGATTATTGTTAATAGTATAAACTTCTTAATCATTAATAAAGAATTGATGGAAAAATAGTGTTTTGGGTCAACCCAACCCCAAAATTCATCTATTTGACCAAAATTCGGAATGACCCATTACCCAACACCGCCCATTTTGCCACCTTGACTTGCTATAAATTCATTTGTCCTATGAAGTCTCTTTAATTCTGCCCCTTTTCTTGCATTGCTTTATTATTATTATTACTGCTGGTTAGTGTGGATTGATCTTAAGATGGCATGCAAGGCTCAAACATGTGTTTTGTTTTTATTGATCTGGTCCAATTAAATAATGAGCAGGTGTTTGTTGCAATGGTGGTGGATAACTTTTTATACCCGATTTCAGCAATCCGTTCACATTTTTCTCAGTCTATCAACTGGTCTGGTATTCGATACCATTTAAGGAACGGGAAAATACACAAGGTGAGATTTATGGTATCCCCTTCATTTTTTTAAAACGTGCTCATATCCACATCTAAATCCACACTTCAATTTAATACGACCTCTGTCCAGAAACATATGCAACATTATTGGGATGACCCATAATAAACATAATGTTTCCTGGACCATGTTTCACTTCGAAATACCTCTTGCATGTTAGCTAATAATGTGAAAGATTCATAGCATTGATGTGGCTCATAACATTTGAAAAATGATTGGCATGCCGAAAACGTATGCCTAACAAAGTGAATGAGATGGATGGCAAAAATCAAATGTAAGGTGCGAGTGTGCGACACAATCTTTAAGCCACGTGTCAAACATTGAATGGATTAGGCATGTCTTTAGGCCTGTTTATATTAGGCATTACTTATAATATTTTTCATTTTGGCATTATATGAAGAGAAAGTTCAGATATTTAATTAAGAGGAATGCTATAGCTACAAATAAATTACAAACAAATGTTTTCAAACTCATTTGGCATGTGAGGTGGTCCAATCAACAAAGAGATTGAAAGAAAAGAGAGAGAAAAGAACTTGATTTGATTGGTGGAATATGTGTTTGTAAATTTTTGTTTGCAAGTCTCGCATTCGTCGAACTCACAGCCTGGTTGGGGATACACCTTGTTTATGATAGGCCAAAGGACTGCTGGTGATTTTGTATTTCATTGGTTCCAATAAATTAATCATCCTGGTTTTATCAGTTTGTTGCTCTTATAGGTTCTCCATCTGAACATCTCACTGATCAAACGCTTAATATGCCCCTTAGTAAGAGTAGACATTATTGGAAAAACTTGTGGACTAAAATAAACACTATACATATCTTGTTAATGCAAGTGGGCATATAGGTGAATTTGGATTGTGTTTCTACGACAAGGACATTGTTCTTTTTATGAGAGACCAAGAAAACTCACGAAAGCTAACGTTTTGATGGAACTTTCTCTAAGGAGAGATATTAATACAAAATTTGCTTGTAACTAAATAATGTTTACATTTTCTCGATATTTTACAGAGTTTTTTAATTTGCCCTCTCTCGTATTTTTGATGCTAGATTGAAAGGACAATGGAGAAGGGTAAGAAGTTTTCAGATTTGGCAGCTAAGCGATTATACGCTAGAAAAGGAGCACAAAGCAAGATTTCCATTCTTGGTTCTTTGTCAAGAAGTCTGGCTCACTGGAGACAGCCAAAGAAATATGAAGTGTAGAAAGAAAAGAAACGATGTGTTGCTTTTGATTAATATTATCTGGTTTTGGGAGCAAAATATGACCAGGTAATGTAATTTATCCCCGTTTATAGATGGTTGATTAATTTCGATCATCCGTGACATAGGGCATTCTTTTGGTCCATTGGAAAAGGAAAAATTTTAAAAAATTCAATTCAATTCAATTGATTGATTCTTCAGCTGTAGTCACCTCATGTTTGGCTTTTGATTTTGTAACTTGTAAATTCAAATGTTGTGTAATTCAGAGGAACTATTGTTACCTCCAACAAGTTCTAATGTTAGCGTCTTTTTGTGAATTGAAAGTACCAGATATTTGCATTATGCTTTTGCAGGTTATAATACCAGATACATTTCATTTTAGACCTGGCTTAACTATCTTGTTATGTTCATATTTTACAATTGTAACATCTTGACAAACTTGCATTGTTCTATCTCATAATTCTCATTGCGCTTTAGTCTTATCCAAATTATTCTATTTTCGATTCGTACCTTTTATGGGTTGTCATGTGTATCGTACAGAATATGATTCTTTTTCAAATTCAAGATATGCTACTAATATATGGAAGAGTATAAATTCTGTTTGAAATGGAGGAAATCTTTGTCTAAAGTTTTCCCTTTTTCCGGACTTGTTAACAGGGCAATTAGTATTAATAGACATGACCGCAAATATATTAGCATATATGTTTTTATCGACACATACTTTTCTATTCTTCTCCCTTTTGGCCGGAGGTCTTTATGAAAGCAGTCTCTTTACCTTTGGGTAGAGGCAAGACTGTCTACATCTTACCTCCCCCATACCCCGTTTCGGCAGGGATTGGGTACTGTTGTTGTTTTTATTGACACACAAATTTAAGTTTTATGTAGCTATACTATTCGAGGTGACCTATCAATCCAGAGGTTGGTTAGAACTTAGAATAGGTAATGTGGTTTATAAGCTCTTGATAGAATCATATCGTACATACATGTTTACAACATTTTATTTCTATTCACCCAAAAAAGTTGGAATCATCTTACCCAATATGTAAGATCCATCCATTTTGACATAAAATTATCCCAGTTTATCTTCCTTCCACTGAAAGTTAAAATTATGCCAAAGTTAAGAATAAGATAAAGTTCCTTGACAAAGAGCATCAATTAAAGCCTTAATTCCCTCTCATCTTGTCAAATTACCTTTTTACTCCCACCCCTCATCCTGCTATTCTTGCAAGAAATGCATCCTTGATTCTACTTAAACATTACCATTAGGACCACAAACCAAAAGATCCAACAGTTACAATCGAACCAAAATGAGCTGTTGCGGAGTCAGGAAACCAAGAACACTCTCTCCTCCACCAATGCCGCCAATGCCACCACCAACAACAATCAATAACTACCCACAACCAAAAACTGCCAAACATGAAGTCCTTTTATCAATGCCTAATTGTAAAGTTCATTTAATGGATGAAGGGGAATCCATAGAGCTTGCCAGCGGAGATTTTAAGCTAATTCAGATATCGGATGGTGATGTTTTATTAGCAACCATAATCAAAATTAACGATCTTCAATGGCCATTAACCAAAGATGAACCAGTAGTCAAGCTTGATCCTCTTCACTACTTGTTCTCTTTGCGCGTTATCAAAGATGAGGCTCCTTTGAGTTATGGCGTGACCTTTTCAGAGGATGGTCATGGGAATTTCAAGTTGTTGGATAAGTTCTTGAAAGAACACTCAACTTTTTCAAGTTCATCATCATCAAGAAAAGCGGATATCGATTGGAAAGATTTTGCTCCAAAGGTTGATGCTTATAATAATTTTCTTGCAAAGGCTATCGCTGAAGGAACCGGCCAGATTATAAAAGGGATTTTTACATGTAGCAATGCCTACACAAACCAGGTTCGTGTTTGTCCATACTTCGATCTGCTTACATGAATGGGTAAGGGTGCCAAAATGGCGGGTTGGGTAGTAGTGTCTTAGTATAATTCTTAACTTAATTTTGTTATGGTAATAGACGCTTACGCTATCGCTATGCTTGTTCTAACAAGAATTATTCATGGATCAAAACAGGTTCAAAAAGGAGGTAATATGATCTTAAACCAGGCAATGGAGGAAAAGAATGGCATCTCAAGAACTACTACTAATGAAAGCAACAAGATCAATGGTTCAAGAAAGGAGAATGGAATCAATAAAAGCTTAAAAAGGTGCAATAAATAACCCATCCTTTTTCAAAAATTCTTTTTGAAGAAGCTTGCTCTACTATTTGGTTATTTAAACATGTGTGTATATTTAGTGCTAGAAACCTCTCAAAGATGACAGAAAACATGAGCAAAGCAATGCTGAACGGTGTCGGAATAGCAACCGGGTCTGTCATGGGTCCGATGGTTCGGTCACAAGCAGGAAAGACCTTTTTTAGTATGGTTCCAGGGGAGGTCCTTCTAGCTTCTCTTGATGCAGTTAGTAAGTAGTATCATCCAAGCTCTAGTTTCTATTTCAACAATCCAACCTATTAATTTATAAGAGTATAATCACCCTACAGTTCATTTACCTTAAATAAAAAGACAATTCAACTGTTTAAACGTATCAAAACTGTTATTAACCAACCAAACTAGATTTTAAGGAGGGTTGATTTTTATCCGAAAACTTGCAGACACAGTAATGGATGCAGCTGAAGCTGCTCAAAAACAAGCCTTATCTGCTACATCTGGTGCAGCCACTAGGATGGTCGGTGAAAGGTAAAAAAACCCCGTTTTAACATCTTCTATTCGACTTTTCCTGTATCTCTTACGCGATAACTTACATTGTAGTCATGTATTTACTGCACGGAAAACAGGTTTGGCGAAAGTGCAGGGGAAGCAACTGGCGATGTGCTTGCAACCGCAGGGCATGTTGCTGGCACTGCTTGGAATGTCTCAAAGATCAGAAAGGCTATTACTCCTGCATCCGCGGTCTCCAATGGTGCTCGCAAGAATGTTACTAAAATTCGATAAATGATAAGGTCGTGTGTCCGACTAAATGAAAGTGATCATACAAATTGTGATCATTAATGTTATCAATATGTATTTAAATCTTAAACAAGCTATTGGGAGGAATTGGTCATCTTTGTGTCCTTGTTCAATCTTCAAGTTTTCAAAAATGTTCGTTAGTAGCATACAACTGCCAATTTGGGTTTAGCGAATTTGGTAGAGATTCTTGTCTCTTAAGGTGAAGTCCAAGGTTCAATTCTTGGTATAGAATAGTTTAGGATTGTTTTGGGTAGTTTAGTAGTAGAATAGATTTGTCGTTTAAAAAAAATAATTAGTTACAACTATATATTAGCAGACTTGGCTCAAAAAAGTTAAGGAATTTGAACACCAAAAGATATATATAATATATGACATATAAGACTATAAAAAGTTTTCTGACTCATATTATCATATAATCACTTTTGGACCACTAAGATTTTAGTTGGGGAAGTTTCCAAATTTTGGTCATTTTGGACTAAGTTATACCTTTTTGAAAGTTGGGTGTTATTTAACTTATTACAAGTCTTGGTGATAATCCTTCTTGTATGCCATATATATAAAGCTTTATTATCTTATCATCACCTTTTGGAATGCATGTGTGATAAAACCTAGTAAACAAATAGTGAATGATTAAGCATTCTTAATAATTAAGATTATGATATGATAACAGGCGGTATAAAACCACTCAATTAAGAGTCAATTAGCTAATATACTGTGACCTGCCCAGGAACGTCTCGACTACTTTAATTCGGGACCTAAAGCAAACTTGCGAAATGAGGCCTCATTTGAATAGACAGTTTACATATTAATACTTGAATATATTAATGTTTAGACACACTTTTGGCTTAATATTTGTATACAAGTCGTCTAAAAAGTCTAAAAAGGAGAAAGAGACTTTAAAAAAAGAGTATTAGACTTCTTTTTGGGTTCAAAAAATGTAATGGGCCATTGAAAAATAGGAGATTTAATGTCGACCTTGCCCTTGAGACACCCATGGACCTTGGTTTAGGGTTGTGGTTTGAGTGGTTGTAGCAAGAATGATGGTTTAAATTTTTGTTGGTGGTAGTAGCGACAGTTATTTAGGGGTACAATTTCAACAGTAAAAAATAACAATTTAGGGGTCGTTTGGTTTCCAAAATGTATGGGAATTTGATGGAATGAAATTTGAAGTTTACTCCTTGTCATGCTAACATAAAAAATGTTAAATTTTATTCCATTAAATTCCCATATATTCTGAGAACCAAACGACCATTAAAGTTATCCGTGGTGGTAGGAGTGACGGATGTGCATGCATGTGGTATTATATGGACTATGGTGGTGTTAATTTGAGTGTTTGCTTGCAAATAATTACTAAAGAGTAAAGAGAGTGGTAATGATGTTCGAGGGAGGTGGTGCCAATAGGATGTTGGTAGTTGTGCTTGCTAGTAGAGGGGGAAAGAAAGTAAAAAAAATAGACAATTAACACGTGTGTCTTTGAAGCAAAAACCGTACCTCGTTCAAAAGCATATCTTTGGCGGGCTGATTGGTGTAATCTCAAATTGTAATTTGTTTTTTGTTGTTTCTTTCTGATGCTGTAAATTCTGCTAGCTTTTTGTTAGTCTTTTCTAATGAAATATTGTTGTTCGATAAAAGAAAAAAAAATACGTGTGTCTTTTGTATATATCTTGAAAAAAATATACAATGTGACGTTTTAAATTGAGAGAGAAAAACTCAATTGTACAAGTTTTCAAAGATTGATTAGTTTTTATGTGATTGGAGTTATTAAGATTATGATAGATTATATATAGAACACTTATCTATTCTATTTTACAGTAAGATTCAAAACTGTATGTCACCATATTCACAAAACATTTGAATCGTGTACATGTTTAAAAAAAGTCGAATTTTTTTATGAAGTTTTACACTATGCAAAAAATAAAATAAAATAAATGAATAGCAAAATTTCACGTGGTCTAAGAAGACCGCCCCTAATTAAGAATACACTACATTATCACTATTACTTAGTAAGAATATTACATATTACATTTTGTTTTACTTTCTTACAACACCACCCATGACTACTATCCATAGAAACCACCAAAAACTACTAAAATTAAGGTCAAGTAATTCTTGAAGATTATTTGTTGTTCGTTGTAGACCATAATAATCTAAGCAGTAGATATATAAATAATGGATTAAGATCTTCTCAAATTGAGTTTCAAGTTGACATGATATATTGAGTAAGAAAGAACGGATCCTTTATTTTATTATAAAAAAATAAATTCTTTCTCTTACAAAATACTCAATATGATTTATAATCATATTGAAACTCAACTTAATTTGGCTATATTAAATTTATTGAAAACTCGAGTTAATTTGGACTCCTAATCTAAAGATGCAAAATATAGCTAAATTTAATTAACAAAATAATAACTTAATTGGCTATTAAATTTATTGAAAACTTAATTTGGACTCCTAACAATCAACTTCATGTGCAAACATGCAATGCCAAAACCTCAAAAAGGTCAAAAATACAATAACAACAAAGGCTATACACCAAAGTTGTATCTATAACAAACATTGAGGGGTCTATAACATAAAAAAATCACGCCGCATTCTAACATTTTTAACGACTTTATTATAGGTTTGTTACTTTTTACCAGAACTACTTTGTAACAACCTCTGCAACCCAAAAACCCTAAAAAAAAATCAATGTCGGACGATGATACCACATCAATGAACATATACAAAGCATCAAGAACAATAAAGAGAAAACAAAACTCATTATATAACTCGTTACGGTCGATACACGAGGACTCGATTTTCGTATCAGAGATAGCTCAGTTATGGCCTGAGTTACCTCTTGTAGCTAACTTACGTTGTGGTCTTTGGTATTCTAATAAATTTCATTCGAATTATTGTTACTTTAAGTCTACTGATGGGCATACTAATAATTTGTCGTTTAATACGTCTCGGCTTAATCTTCATCTAGCTTTACTTGCAGGTTAGACTTTTTCTAATTCTTTTGTAAATTTTGTTGTAATTATATTCATTAAACTGTTGAATCTAGTTGTATTGGTGATATATTGATTTTGGGTATAGAGTTCTACCTTATATCATAAGTGTAAAAGGTGCTATTCTGGTCATCTAGAAGAGTATATGCCAATCGGATTTAGGTATCTTTAAGGATCATTATGTTTCAACATAGGATGTTGTGATGCAGAATACTTGACATTCAATTAGAACGCATCCGATGTGAGGGTGGACGATCCTCCAATGGATGTGCAATAATGCAATTTGTAATGATCGGTCTTGAGGTCTTTTCAGGAGGGAGGAGGCCGGAGGGGGTCCCACTGAATATTAATTCTCTTGTGGGTTTGTCATGGCCTAATTGCTTATGCCATTTGAAGCATAAGTTTGGGGGACCAGGTTGGTCGCTTTAGACATCCTGCCGTGGTTTCTCACTAGAAAGGTAGTGATCTAGGATGAGGATTAAGTCTTTCTTTGCAATTCGAGTGGTCAAGCTAGCCTAGATCATGAGGGGTATATCTCACTTTTTGTTTTAACTTTGTCAATGTACACCGTTTCCATCCTTACTTCCAGCTAAGATTTCCTCATATATAGCTCTCTTTCATTTAAGTCTATGTTGAAGGTTTTGCTTGCCCCTAAGCGAGAAATCAATCCCAGGACCATATCTATCTTTGTTTTTAAATTGTAACTAACCTGCCAAATTTGCTCGTGGCTGGGCTACAGATGTGAAAATGCGTGGGAATGTATAATTCCTCATACCATGACTTGAACGGATTTTCTGATCAGCAACTATTTTCCACTGTCACTGCAATAACTTGGGGATTGAATGAACATTTGGGGTAGCCCATCTCATTGTCAGGGGAACAATTCTTTGAAAATCTATTTTTCCAAAGGTAAATCCCTTTTATCCCCCCCCCTCTCCCAAAAAAATACCTTTGAAAATCTGTTTAGGTTGTAGTGTGAGAAGTTAAACATTGCATTTACATGTCTGGCCTACCCACAAGAAAATGGGAAGGTTGAAGTCACAAACAGAGATATAGTCGAGGGACTAAATACTTGCCCAGGGACAGACAAATTGATGAGTGGAAGAGCTCCTGAGTGTGTCATGTGCAGATGTGTTCATCGAACCATGCCAAGCTGACCAAGACAGGTCCTACCAACTCAACAGCCCTTGACGTTAAACTAATTTGAAATACTGTTATTGTAGAAGTAGAGTTATGATTAAAGGATTGTCGTCTCTAATTCAATGATTTAAAATCTCTTCACCCGGGCATATTTTTACTTTACACCTTATAAAAATATAAATATTTGGCCAAAGGTACCAGCCACTGGCTGATGGAACTTTGCACTGGACTGTTTGACCAAAGGAGATAACTAATTCCTCGGGTCTTTCAATAAGGACATATACAATTATACCATATGAGCATGACTGTTTAGAAGAAGTCTCCCTACCAATTACGTCATAATCAACTCCAATGACCATGATAATAATTAAACAAGTACACAGGGTAAAAAAGCTCTAAGATCACTAGCATGGTTGACAAAGCTCAAACATAACAGAGAGACGAGTAACCTAACATTTCAGTGTAGAAGTCCAAAATATAGAAACGCTTTTAAAGAGCCGTAGTACAAAAAGAGAAGCAAAGTGCTCAGGAAGGTTCAGAATAGCTGGAAATCCGCTATGGGCTTTTCAGTGTCCGACACTCTGATCAATAAGGTCTTTCTTCCTTTTCAATAACCGTCAAGTTCTCTGCATCTAACTCCACAAGTTTGTCCATTTTCTGTCAGTCGCCTTTGTTCCTTGACTGTCTGAGCGCCAATAGTAGCTTGACATTCAAGCTCGCAGATTCCTATCTGGAGCTTAATGCAAGCAGCATCAACAAATGGTTTGTCACCATGTGTGGCAAGCTTGTTATTCTTCACCTACCTGTGTAGGCCTGAGCCTCAACTGGTGTAATTACGTGATCTAAAATTGTCCCTTTAGGACCATGGATTACTGCGAGGGTCGTCTCTTTTATAGCTTCACTTGAGAATAAAGCCAGATGGCTTGTAACCCTTAGACCCTGTGTAGGGATACCATCTGACGTTGTTCCTTGACATGGCAGAAAGAAACCATGGATGAGAAATTGAAAATCCCTTGGGCAGCCGCTTTCGAACCTTTTCATGATGAAAAGGGAAGACCGCTTTTTTGGTCTGTGTGGGGTCACATCATTACTAGCTTACGTAATCATGTAGCATATTATGTGGGTATGGAGTTTGGCAATTGGCAGGGTGTTTGCACTTCGCTTATGTAATCATGTAGCATATTATATTCAAAGTTGACCAGTACTTATGATTTATAAAGTTTTAATGTTCATACTTATGTGTATATATGTAAGGTGAACTTATTTTGGATGGATAATAATATTTGGAGTTTCTGTTTCTTTTTTATGGATAGGACAGAGGGGAGGGTGTATGATCGTTGATTCTACTCGGAAAGGGAAGAGGTTTCCAGACAGTATGTCAAAAACCATACCGATTTGGACTTGTGTGTTGAATCGTGCAATCTTGAATTACAGAAACAAAATGGATGGGATCATTAAGCCAACGGAGCGAGTAAGTAGCGGTTGTTTCCATATATACCATGATAATTAGATGTTGTGCTTGTTTTCTTCAGATATGAATTGTATGATGTTATTGCAAGTACTTCATGAATTATATCATGGGAATATCCGAATATATTGCTACCTACAATTTCATTGATTGTTGTTGACACATCTAAATTAGATGATCTAATGTAGAACTTTCCACACTTTAGACGAGTAATGAAGTTTTAGATAATTTAACCGGTAATTGTAGCTGAAATATATATTTTAGCTTTAAAGTGTAGTTAGCAATGCATCTGCAAATCTATCCACAAAGCTATATCATTTTCACTGTTTGCATATTGTATGAGTTAGTTTAACCTATTATTATATATCTTGTTTGCCTGAATGTAGATGGATTTATCTGCTCAAAATTCCGATACAACTGCACAAGAGTCCTTTGAATGGGACACATCTTTGCATCTTCCCCTTTGGGTGCCAGACACAGAGAAAAGTAGGATAGAGAATCACATAGACGGATGGGTCAAGCAATTGGAAGCAAGTGGAGCTGATATCGCTTCTATCTCATCTTTACTGAGAAAATCTTTACGACCTCTCTGGATCTCACAAAAAACTGTCATATGGTTGAACGAAGTTCCTGATTATGGTTCTTGGGATTTTACGCCAATAATCCTTATTTCTGCATCTGCTTCAAGCGATATATATAGGCAAAAGACGAGTTCCGAGTTTAGTTGGAACTACATAGCAGGAGCTGGTGACGACGAAGAGAGTTGGGCAAGAGGTTTAACTCCCGCCCTATTTTGGAAAAATGTCTATGATTTGATTAATTCGGGGCCTGATATGTGTAACCAAAAGGTAGCTGGACTTGTTGAAAAGGATAGAGTATATCGTGCTCAACGCGGACAGAATGCTCCCCAGCTATCTGTTAAAGCTACAAAGTCAGGGGGTAGCGCTTCAACTCAAATTCAAGATCAACCTTTAGACATCATAACCGAGAATGGAACTAGTGGACATTTGTTAGGTGATGAGCATTCAATATATTGGTTGGGTTTGACGAACCTTGCGGTTTGTTCAACTGGATATGGTAAGTGTTTTTTGTATACATGATAATTAGTTATATATTTGCTTGATAATACTGAGACTAGCTGAGTAGAAGTGGTTTTTCAGATCCTCAGGAATCGGTCTTTCTAGTGTACTTAGGAACTTGCTGCGAGCTCAAGAGAAAGAATGAAAATTTATTTCTCTTCTTACCATATGGCTATTAAAATCATCTCCTGTTTTGCAGATTTCAAGTCATCCAATGTCGATGCCATACTAAACTGCGATCAAAATCAGGTTCTTTGTACCCTTGTGGATGGTGAAGCTCATTTGCACCTGCCTATTATGGTTTGTAGTGTCATTATTTATTAGTTCGGTTACTATTTTCCTTGTATTCTCGTCGGAGGTGACAAAATGGGTGGGTTCGGTAATGGGTCAAATTCCAAGCTTGGACAGTTTTTTGAATTTTATAAATACCATTGTATTAAATAATACTCATTAGAACTATTGTGTAAATGCATTAAATCGTTTTTACTGAAGCCATTCAGGAGGCTTTAAGTATTTGAAAACACTTTGGGTGACTCTTGACAAGGTTGAACTATTTGACCTTTTTCCAGTTTAGCTAATATATTTTTACTGGTTAGACCCTTTTGAGATGGAACGCAACAAATCGACTCATTATTTGGCAAATCGGTCAAATCTGCCACCTCTGTTTATATTTTCTTTATTGATCTGCCTAGCTGATTTCATGGCCTTTTTTTTACCTTTACAGAACTCAAAATTTGATAGATTTTCGCTGCAAAGATATTTACCTTCTGCATTGAGTTTTGCCATGCTGCATCTGAAAGGGGGAAAGAGGCTTGCAGTTTGCTGCAACAGTGGTAAGCATCCTCTCATACGTTCTTCATGGCCTTTTTATTTGAAATACTGTTGCTTATTGGACACTTCTTAAACACAACATTGCAATTGGCCATGATGTACTTTTTCATTGGCATACTAACGTTATCATTGATTTATTGTTTTTGATTTTCAGGAGAAGACATTAGTGTTTGTGTTTGCTTGGCAATATTGATGTCCTTATTCAATGTTGAAGGTATGTAGAATAGAGATTAAGTAATGGTGTAATGTTAATAAAAATAAATATGTAAATACATGTTATTGCTGCAGAGTGTACATCCTATAGAGAAACGATACATACCCCAAATCCAAACGAAATGTAAAAGTTAAAACCCATCTTGACCTGTACAAAAAATGACCCAAAATATGCTAATCACCTAGTTATAATGAAGATTATGTATTAATTTTAGTTTACGACTTTACGTGTTATTTTTAGTGCTTCTAATATCTGAATGACTTGTATGGTTAGATGTTAAGTGGGCAGTTTGTAGAAAACTCTATCAATAATGATGGATCAAAGGTTAAAACTCTTCCAACACGTATTCAAATGTTTACAATCTTCTAAAGCGGTGTATTTGAAAAAACAAAAAAAAAACTAATTTCGTATTAGTATTTGTCCTTTTATTTAATTTTACGTTTTGAGAAAAGGGATTTGTAAGGTGTATTGTGTGTTTTTTCTCTCAACAGGGACGAAGCACACTAGCGTTTTCTTGGCTTTGGCTGCTTGATTTTGATCCTTTCCTTTAGCTTTGATCATTGAAATCTATTCGGTTATCTTATGTCTTCCATCATGGCTGGATTTCATGTTCTAATTGCATTTGATTGAACAAGGTTAGGGTTTTCTTTGGTTTTGGTGGTTGTTTTATTTGTTCTTATTCACTGCTTCCTTCCTTGAATCTTGTTATCCTAGTTTCTTAACTAGTCTGTGATTTGCCATTCCATTGGAGTGTTTTGGCTCATACGAATCTGTTAAAGGATCAAGGGGCTTGTATAAGAATCTACTTTGGCTCATACGGATTCTGGGGACATAAATGGGGTGTCTCATTGAAGGATACTGTCAGTTCAGCGCAGGTTTGGATATCTGTATCCCATAAAATCCCTGCTGGTTAATCTATTGATAAGGAAGGAAACGTGGAAATTCAACACGACGCTAGCCCAAAACGTGGCCAGGTTGGGGTGTGTTCACCCTCTAAAATCCCTGGGTGCGGCCAGGTTGGGGTGTCATCACCCTCCAAAATCCCCGGTGATGGGGCAAATCCAGATGTGACTGGCGGGGGTGTTCAGAACTCGGTCTTGAAATCTTATGTGCAGGCTACTTCTAGTATTCCTACAAACACCCGTGTGGAATTTAAAAAGATTGATTTAAACTCGTCTTCTAAGGGTGTGGGTGTGGATGTGGATATCTCTCTTGAGTCTGTACTGAAAGCTATCAAGAGATATTCCCATACAATATATGGGTATTTTATTGGCAAACTATTAGCATTCCCGGTCGTATAGAAATATGTCTGGAAAAAATACAACATGGAAAAGGTAATGATGAACTCTAAGGGATTTTTCTTTTTTAAGTTCTCATCTGATCATGGTCTCAGTGCCTCATGGGAGTTCTGGAAGTGGGACCATGGATGATCCGTAATGTCCCTATTATTTTGAGAAAATGGTCCCCGAGTGCGAACTTGGCAAAGGAAGATCATGCCAGGGTCTCAGTCTGGGTAAGGTTTCATGATTTTCCGCTTAGCCTTTTCGGGGGTGGGTTTAAGTGCAATTGCTTCACAAATAGGGACTCCAATATCACTTGATTCGTACTCAAGTATCATGTGTATGGAAGCTTGGGGTAGGCCTAACTTCGCTAGGGCAATGGTTGAGTTTGAATCTAACAAGGAGCTAAAGGAATCGGTGATGGTTGGAATCCCGAATGTTAAGGGAACTGGGAAAACTCTGTATACAGTCAAAGTGGTGGTTATTGGGAGACTTCAATGCGGTTCTCAATTTGGAAGACTCTTCATCCAGCCGATTGCTATGCGTGAATTCAAAGAATGTGTAGAAAATAATGGTGTTGCTGATGTGAATCGTGCAGGACTTCATTTTACATGGAATAGACCTTCAGGGTGACTTGGGTATCCTTGGGTATCTTGAGAAAAATTGATTGGGTTATGTGTAATGTGGATTTTTGGGTATGTTTCCGGACGCGATTGGAGTGTTCCAGTCTTACAAAATCTCATATCACTGCCATCTGTATTGACTTTCCCTTCGACTAAGAAAGGCCACGTGAAATCCTTTAAATTCTTTATTTTACTAATGTCAAAGCCGAAATTTAAGGGATTGTGGAGAATGTGTGGAAAAAGAGGTTGATGGATTTACGATGTACAAAATTACATGTAAGCTAAAAAGCCTTAAAAAACCGTTAAATGCACTGATGAGACAACAGGGTAATCTCCACTAGAAGGTGAAAAAACTTAGATTTGAGTTGGATGAGGTCGAGAAAGCGTTGGATATGATACTGGAATCTTCTAATCTACGCATGAAAGAGGCTCATTATCTCCGTGAGTTTAAGGATGCTATAGATGATAAGGAAAGTTTTTTGAAGCAGAAAGCAAAAATTGTCTGGCTTCGCGAAGGAGACGGCAATACTCAATTTTTTCATAATGTGGTAAAGGAAAGAGCATATAGGGGTTGGATCGAAATTGTGCATGATGCACAAAATGGTGTGATCAAAATACTGCATTCTTCTATAACATTCCGAACCGTATCTAACAAGGTATTCTGGGACTAATGCCATTCGAGGTAGGTTCTCTTCCAGTCATATATGTTGGTCCCAGATTTGTTAATTAAATCTTGTGAGAAACAATAATTAACAGATACAAAATACAACACAAAGTATGTTCTTTTCAATGAATAATTCTTTATTAATATGAATCAAAGAATTTCAAGATGTAGTATAGAAATAAGTTTGATGAAACCTAAACTTAATCTACACCTTACTGGATGACAAATACAATGGATGAATGGATGTAATGAATACCGTGGATATATCAAGGGAGTTGATATGTATTCGTTGGTGTGTATGTGAGTTTCAAATATGACCTACGCGCCTTAAGTTGAGATGGATACTTCCTATTCATAGGAAGAGTCGTATGGTTGAAGCAAGTGGTTTCCACGTGGCATGATCAAGTGAAAAGAGAAAGATATTGTCAGAAATATCTTTTGCCCTTGATGGTTCTTCCACCAATGAGATGGGCATCTGCGTGCGGCTCAATGCAACTGTCTATCACATTAAATGAGCTTTTCTGCCCCTTTCAACTTTTTCCCGCTTAAATGGTTGTAAGCGATAGCATGTGTTGATGATGGATGATGGTGGATGCTGCTGATGGGGCAACAACATTTGGTTCAGCGAGTGATTTGTCAACACTCGCTGACCGATCTTGTTGTCTTGTTCTATTTTGTCAACATGAGGTGGTCAAAGACGGATTGATGGTGATGAGGTGGTGGGTGGTGATGTGGTGGGGGTAAAAGAAGAAGATAGTGGCGTGTTATCACATAATTGGTGGTGATTTGACTGGAAATCACATAAGATCTATAAGAAGAAGATAGAGGCGTGTTGTTATGAAATTAGGGTTTTTTAGTAACTTTATATAGTCACAACCTTTGAGTCAATTACACAACACCCCCTGGACTTGTATCTTTTCATATTTGGCAGGAACAACCCTTCATTTTAGAACACAAAAAATTATGTAAGCTTGTATGCAATCCTTTTTTACTATTATTTTTCATTATATATAAATATTAAATTTATTTACTTTAGTGCGCTTTTTTTTCACGAGCCCGCGCTTTTTTTGCGCCTCTCGCCTAGGCCACATTTGGGGTCATTGCGTCTTGAGTGCGCCTTCGCCTTTGACAACTATGCATCAATGTTTATCTTACCAACTGGGTTTCTAGACGACATAGAGCAACTGGTGCGGGGATTTCTCTGGAACCAATGAGAGGCGAGGATTGAGAAAGTCAAAGTTGTATGGGCGGATGTTTGTTTACCAAAGCAGGAAGGTAGATTGGGCATTTGTCGTCTAAAGGAATGGAATATTTCCCTTATGATCTCCAATTTATCGCGGATCATCATGAGAACGAAGTCATTATGGGTGAGATGGATCCATACACATAGGTTGGATGATCGCAACTTTTGGGATGCGCTAGCAGAGAAAGGACATGAGTTGGGGTTAGATAAAGTTGATCCAGGTTAGGGACATTGTTCGACCTTTCTTTTGGTGGAGAGTGGGAAATGGCCAGAATGTGGTCAGCTTGGTATGATACTTGGGGACCATATGGTCTAATTGTTGATAACTACCCTCCAGGAGAACTATTCATAGTGTTGGTTTGCAACTACTAGCAAAGTGGCAGACCTGGTTGAGAATGCAACATGGAGATAGCCAGGGCAATGGTTACAACAGTTTCCTACTCTTGCTCAAATTAGGTCCCCGAATATTACTACTCAACTAGATAGGGTATTTTGGTATAGGCAGGATGGTCAGCTCCTTGAATATTGGGTTGGCGAAGTGTGGAAGACTATTCGGCCGCGTGGAGATCTGGTTACTTGGGATCATGTTGTCTGGTCTACCGACTGTATTCCAAGGCATGCTTTTCATTTGTTGTTAACTCCGAGTGGTAAACTTAAAACACAAGACAAATTGAGGCAATGGGATGTTGGTCCTTCAGTTGACTTAAACCTGATTTGTTGCACTTTATGTGAGTCTTGTCAGGACTCTCATGACCATCTTTTCTTTCAATGCTCGTTTTCATCCCAGTTCTAAAGTAGTAAGTCAAGTAGATCTGTAGATCAATCACAATGTATTGGAAGATATCTTATTCCAGCTCATCCTTGCCACAAACCCAAAGAATGTTGATCGCATGGTGGCTTGCGTGGTATTTGCATCAAGAGCGTATTTTGTTTGGCAAGAAAGGAATAACCAGCTTTTCGGTTATGAAACAGATCAATATTTCAAGTTGCTAAGGTAGCCCGGTATACGGTCCGGTTGACATTGTTCTCTTTCAAATTCAGAGCTTCGGAGCGAGCCTACCGTGCTATGCACCAATGGAAGTTACCCAGGGATATGGGCCCTAAAAATGTTAGCGTTTCCTTATGTGATCACAATGGATTATTGCTTGGTCATGCCTAGTGTCTAATAAGTGGTCGTTTAGACTTTGGATGTTTAAAGAGATGTTATACACATGGCCTGTCATGTGCACACACTTGGTCTAATTAGACCGAGTCTTTGTGGTTAATCCACAACCATGTAATTGTAATGCTTTATCTTAAGTAATATAAATTTGCCAGGGTAATTTTTCTCTTTTATATAAAAAAAACTAATTTCGTTTTTTTTTTAACATCAGCTTTTACGTACAAGTATGTTCAATATACATTAATCCTTTACAACATTTAATGAAAATAAACCAAAAACAAAGAGTAGCGAATGACCCGACCTATTATATGACATGCAGAAAATTATTCATTGACAGGTTATCCAGTTTTACCATTTCCAGGTTGTATCATTTATGGCCATTAGAGATTGCATACCCTTTTTAAGACCCGTAGATCGGCCACTTTACACACTAATAACATTTCATAATTAGAAACATGTGTGTTGGCTATAGAGAATAGAATAATATTCCCTAGACATGGCAATTTCAACCTAAGTGTTTATGAATTGTTCGATTTTGTGTTTTGTTTTCTGTCTCTAAATGAATAAAAAGTGTTTCTGGGCCAACTCGAACCTACTAGAGTTACTTGGAAGGGAGAACCTATTAGCCAATGCATTTGGCCTTTGGTTGGGTTTTTTTAAACTGCTGCTTTGAGGATTGATTTGACAGTTAATACCAAATGTTCTTTCTCTCTTTCCAAATAATGTTTAAAGTGTTCAAAACTTGGTTGATGTGAATTATATGTGCTTCCACTGATCCACAAGTCTTGGTGTTCTGTATCCTGTCAATACGATTTCCCTTGATGCCAAAGTGTAAAAAAGATAGCTTTAGAGGAAACATGCCAAATGGTCCAAAATTTGTCCAAATCATATTTTTGAAGTACATAAAATCATTTAAGTTATTTTATTCAGAAATCAAGATTTGTGTGTAGATATAAGTCATATAACGAGAAATTTATTATCTATAATTGTGTTTCACAATGTTACCATGAATTCTGATCAGGGGTTTATGATGGTGGAAAATTCTTCAAGGAGACAAGAATAACAAAGCTAGGTATGCGAGAGAGACTGATATTCTTATGCAAATATGCCGTAAATGCCAGGCCTTCAAGAGGTAATCTTAAGCAAGTATTCAACTTTCTTTCCAGTGCAAGTCCTTGACTGTGTTTTTGCAAACTTAAACTTGTACGAGAACATTAGTTATAGCGTTATTCTAAAGATTTGAAGCATACATAGTCCAGAGGTGAATCTAGAAAACTTTATGTAATAATCTTTATAACTTTGTTTTTAAAAAGTATATGTAATGACAGTACTCTGAATAATGTATGTCTTTGTCGTAGTAGTGCATACCCTTTTTCAAAGCCCTCTATCTAATGTTTGAGGTGTTTGTACCTGGATTGTTGTCGTTACGTGATCAAGCATATGTACAAGATTAAGCTGGTCATGAGTTTGAATAGTGTTGAACATGGAGTCTGAGTAGACTGTTTCGCCTAGAAGGTGAAAGCCTGTAAACATAGCTTTAACATTTCATCCTTTTGGTGTATGCTTTGAATTCAAGGAAACTGCTATAATATGATAATTGTAAGCGGTGATAACACCTTTCAGTCTTTCACGTCTTATCATTTTGGTTATTCCGTTTAGAATTTCTAAAGCTACTGCAAATCCATAGATCTATCGGTTTCTTATAAAACAGCAAGTATTATTCCTTGTATCAATGTGCACTAAATTCATGAAATGGAATAGAATCATAGCATTGTTAATTTGAGGATGTAAGGAAACTTTTGAAGCACGTAATCACTCGGTTTACTTATCTTATGTTTCTTTCACTATTACTTTGTGTATGCGATTATCAGAGGATATAAGCAAACTTTTGAAGCACATAATAACTCGATTTACTTATGTTTTGTTTCTTTTAGTATTACTTTGTGTATGTAATTACCACGTTAATAACTTAGCCCTTTCGAGTATCTTTAAAAAAGTAGTTTCTTATAGATTCCGTTTGCCTCTTGTTTATGGTTGGGCTCGACCAAACCTTTCCAAATGCACTCTGTTCCTTTAGCTTATCTAGTCATGTGATGTATTTTTGTTCAATCCCTGGGACTTGCATATGCATTTTTCTACATTGCAGAAGTATGATTGCTATGTTTGGCTTCTGAGTAGTATTGTTGTATTGCGTCGTCAGGATAACGCCATCTTCAAGATCAGCAGAGCGAATACTTTGACCCGTTTTTGTATACTAGTCGCCTTGAGTTTTGTTTGATTTCTTGCAGGTCAAATGAATAATATTTACAAACTATTAAACTGATTTGTTTGAGAATAATATTTTATTATCTTTTTTTATTTTGAATGATCATCTTTTAATCAATTGACGTAGATTGTTTAAGGTTTTATAAAAAAAAAAGTACCCATGATAACCTGTTATCCAACGAATCATCTTACTATCTTAATAGTACCCATATTGGCGACTTGTAGCTTTAGAATCTAGTACGACTTTTGTTTGGACTCAACAAGTGGACTTAACATTCTAACATCTTAAAAGTTGTGTGTTGAAACTTGAAACAGAATCCAAAACCTTTTAAGGACATTGAATTGAATTTTGTTAATTCAACATGCATTTTACATGTTGAAACAGAATCGAAAACCCTTCAAATACGATGCTTGTTAACGTATTCAAACACGCATTTCACGCAGAAAAGTTCTGTCTCGCACATAAAACACGACACACATACGTTGCTAGGTACATTGATCAAGCTGTCATTATTTGGTAATAGAACATGAATTGATGCCGCAACTTATTCAAACTTATGAGAATATGTGTTTACTGTCGACTGATAGATAATTCGTTCCTCTATAACAATAACCACATTGATTAAATGAGGATGTTAAAATTATTGTACAATTATGTATGCATACATATTCCTTAAAAGAATTACATTATTAAAGTTGAGATATAGAAAAATCTCAAAAGGTAACACTTTAAAAATGGTATGTGATGTGATGGTAAAGAATCCCCACCTATGGACGTGAGCTTTGAAAGCATGAAATAAATATTTTCTTTTAAAAGTGATTGGTTTATGTGAAAGTATTAAAGTAAGATATGTTTATATCGAACACTTTTGGGTTGTCATACCACCACATGACCACAACAAAGATTATAAAAAAGTATAACCCAACGTTGCATAATGTACAACATCATTATGCTTACGAGTTGAGTCATATAAAACGTATTAAATTTTATCTCTTTTAGTAATACATTTTGAGGAAAATTGTGTCACAAAAATGTAAAATTTTATTTAGAAGAATCATTGCTTGCACATAAAATGTGTGCGTAAATAGTGTAAATTAGATATTTACCATTACTTTTTTGAGATAAGTTAAATGCTTCAAATAAAAACGAATTTTGATCACATTATCATTAACAGGAACAATTTAAATTACAATTATTGGAAATCAAGTCTCATTACCTCTTAAAAATAGAAACGAACTTTGTCACATTACCATTATTAGAAATACAATTTGATTTCTAATAGTGGTAATGTTGGTAGATTGTTTCTATTTTTTAGGACAATTAAAGAGACTTGATTTCTTATAATGGTAATTTTGGTAGATCATTTCTATTAATGGTAATGTGACTAAAATTCGTTTCTATTTTACGCATTTAAACTTACAAAAAAAGGGTAAAGGCTGGGAACCTCATAGTCCCATGTATCACTTTGGATACCAGGCCTCCCACCCTGCATGGTAGATCATGTCGGTGACTATGCTGTCTCAAGACCCACTGGATAGTAGGCAAGAAATCCGTCTAAGACTAAGATTCGAACATGCGCCACTTAAGTCTTCCCCAGTGGGCCCTGAGCGTTTATGTATAAGTGAAATGTCGATCTAGAGACACAACCTTCAACCTTTAAGGCATTTAATGACACTTCTTGGATTTGCCAATTTATAATGATAGTTTTGTTCGGAGACGGATTTAACATGGTACGGTAGGAACATCCCAGTGGCTACACCTCTTTGTTCGCTATGCAAGACACACAACGAGTCCATAAACCATTTATTTCTCCACTGCTCCTTTGCTGACTCTCTTTGAAACCTTCATGGTGCCTCCTCCCAATAACGAAGCCTACATGCGTGAAAGATATATTCGAACTGCATAAAGACTCATCCACAAACCCGATGAATAGAAAACTCATCATGTTATCATACTGTTGGATATTCTGGAAGATTGCATTTTCTCAACAAAAAAAATATAAATAAATAAAAACCATCACTCAGATTTGCATTCAAGGAAACAAAAAGCATCACCTAATTTCTTTCGTTGTCAAATACTCAAATAGGTCACCCATCTTGATATCAAATGGCCTTAATGGACTAGCTTCAATTTCTAATCCCCTATATTGTCTTTTTTTTTCCTCATGTGTTTACATTTTTATCTCTTTGTATGTACTTCCTAATCCCTCGCTAGGTTTTCATATCAATAATATATTTGAATGTTTAAAAAAGAAAAAAAAATGGTGCGGTGTAGATACTTGCTCCAATATAGTTGTCAATGTGTAACACAAATTTTTGTAAGGCTAATTGATTGGAAATGCATTGAATTTTGTTATTATATGCATTCATCTTTTAAACTTCTTATCATATCCATTCATCTTTATATTTCATCATACCGTATACATTAAATGACTAAAGATGACTCAGAATAACTAATTTATCTTTAATAAATTTTTTTCTGACTTTAATTTTAACTTTTATTTATAAAAATAAAAACTAATTTTCCAAATTATTACTGCCGCCGCCACCACCACTACCGTCACCATCACTTCTTACAAACATACCTCTACCACCACCATTTAAAAAGAAAATGTTTTTTTGTCATGTTCATATCAAGCCCACACTGGATTACAGTGGTACGACAACTCAACTATATTATCAGATGAAGTTGATTTGGAAGAAGTAGCAAGTCTTTGGTGCCCATTTCCAATTACAAAAAAAATATAGCAGATGCACCTAGTACTAATGGATAGAGATTCTATCAAGTTGAAGCAACTTGACTAGTCAAGTTGGAGGATCTTCAACCCTTGGATTAAAATCAAGGATTAAGATTCAAAGATCAAGTTTGAATCTTTACTCTTAATTTTAATCCAAAGGGTGATGATTCCTTAACTTAACCTCTCAAGTTGCTTCAACTTCAACTTGAGTGGATCTTTATCCGGTACTAATTTCTCCACTACCAATAAAAGCATAAAGTCTCATTTTTACTTTTCTGTTAATTGTACTCCAAATTTGTTAGGCAAATAAAACAAGCCATAACAACTATCGAAAAACACCTTTTATCATTTTCAACAACAATCATTAACTTGAAAACCTCATTTAAAGAAGAGTCGTTCTTTAGAAAGCTAAGTCCCAAAAATGGCCTCAGTGATAATAACAAAACGTGTATTTAACGAAACTCATGTGTAACACAAACAAACCTCGTGGACCCGTGGCGATGGAAGAGGTATGTTTGGGAAGTGATGGTGGTGGCGATGGAGATGATTTGGGAAGAAATTAGCTTTTTGATATAAATAAAAGTAAAAAATTAATAAAAAGAAATCAAAAAGTTCATTAAGGGTAAATTAGTCATTTTGAGTCGGTTTTAGTCATTTAATGCATACAGTATTTGGATTGGTTGGAGGTATAAATATGAATACATATAATAAAAAGTTTGAAAGATGGATACATACAATAAGAAATGGACAAAAGTTCAATGCATTTCCAATCAATTAACCCATTTTTAGTATAATATTTTTGGGTCTACAAATATTTATATATTATGATTATGATTGTCAAAACTCAACATAAATATCCTTATAACCTAATGATTTATGTGTTTCATTTCCAAGGAATAAATCTTTGGCCACGACATTGTCGTCGTCAAAGTCGCGGGCAAAAGATTTTCTAGATTTTTTTTTCTTTTTTATCCGGATGTGGGCCCACAAAAAATCGTTGGAAAAAACTTTAGATAACGAAGTTTCGACGACACCACGCTGATGGCTTTGGGTGATGATAATCTTTGAATTTGGACATTTGATTTTAATCCAATGGTTAAGGATCTTCCAACTTGACTGGTCATGTTGGAAGAACTTGAGAGGATCCCACCCAATGGCTTTGGCCACGACATTTGGGCCTTTTGGCGACGGCAACCGTCATGGCCAAAGCCATCTACCATCGTGGCCAAAGCCATCTTTTCTTGTAGTGTCATTAACCTTCTTTGGCATTCTAAATAGCGATAACTAATATATGCCAAGAGCACCCAGCCAATAGGGATAATATAAGCAGTGGCGTAACTTGAGTATAAGCAGTGGCGTAACTTGAGTAAAGTCATGAAGGGGGCCGAAAGTCACGGGATCCAAAAATAATACTAAGAAAAATAATTTTTCTAACGAAATACGGATAAAACAGCACTACGAAGCTAAAAAACGGAGG
>JAOXNX010000028.1:785059-795922 GCA_028566075.1 Solidago caesia
TTTTTTAATTTAAAATACAAAAAAAATAAATCATGTGAGAGGGTACCATCTTTTGCAAGATGAAATGATAGAACACCATGCCACTTTTCATCTTTCCTTTCCCATCTTGCTCCATCTTGCAAGGTGAGGGGTGGTGTACAAAATGGTACCATGTGGTACCACACTCCCATCTCTCCCCACTCCCTCCTCTCTAATATGTATAACAATCAGTGAATCATTTATTAATATAACTCTTTAATTATAATAAAGTAAAATCAATATAAGTTATTCGTAACATAAATTTTTGTTAACAAATCCATTTATTAATATAACTCTTTAATTCATCGGAACATTTTTTATTTTTAAAATGATACATGTATTACGTTATCTTGTAAACAATTGAACCTCATACAGGGTTACGACAACCACTGAACACCGTCAATGAAAAATATTTAATCTCATTGCATCGCGCGGATACTATGTTATTTTAATTAGATATTTTTTATATTGAAAAATAAGGTTTTTTATATTGAAATAAGTTTTTTTTTTTAAATAATGGTAAAGATGTCTCAGGTTCGAAACTTTCGTATATAAATCTTGGGACTAGCCAGGAAATGGTCAGAAGAGGTCATGAAAATACCCCAGTTAGGTTGTATACATCTGATTCAAAAAGAATCGACATCATTCGGTAACCCGAACAAAAAAACTTCTCCGTTTACCCGTTTTTTCTAATTAATTAAAGATCGTAATTAAAACTGAGGTGTGAACGTTCATTTTCGATAGTTAAGATTTTTTAATCGTTTTACATATGACGGGTTTCTTATTTCACTACCCGAAACCAAAACGTACTACGCAGTTACCCATTATACAGTACCCAAAACAAGTCGGTTACTTGCAGTTCAGATCACCGATATCATTTTATTAAAATCATATCAATATAAAAGTTCTAAGTTGTCTATGACAGCAGTCATTATTAGCCACTCAATATATGATCTTGGAAATGAAGGGATGGCTTTCATTTCTATTGAAATTGTTTGATTGATGATCTTAGGAATTTAAATTGGGTTTCAAACCTATTAATTCAAGCATATTCTAAAACCAACTAGGGTGGTGGGTTCGCAAACCTATTCGCATTCCTTAATTAAACTAAAACCCATAGTGATTCCATAGTTGAAACCAAACACCACGTGAAGTTAATTTACATTGTTAGGCATTTATGCAACACAAGTTTTAACTGCTGGCCTTGTTATATATGCTACTTGTTAAAAAAAATAATAATAAATAAATAAAATTGTGTGTTATCAATGGAATTTATACATAATAGAACAAATTTACATGTTTTGACAGAAACATTCCTACTTATTTATGTGACTGCATTTTCTTTTTATAATTAATAATCAAAAAAGACTAACAAGAAGCTAGGAACCACACAAATTAAATGGCACCATAATTCCAAAAATATAGCAAGTTAGTGCATGAAAGGAGCAAATCAATGGCCAATGATAGTGGCTTACATAGCACAAATAAAACTATATATATATCTACTATTGAAAATGACCATTACTAATTTTGAATACCACCGCCCTGTATCCGAACTGAGACATTATTGCAGATCGACCCATTTTAAGCACCTGTACCATGTGAACATTCCGTGAGTGTCCCAAAACATCCATGCTCCCACCTATTTTGGTCCACAGAAGCACCTAGCCTTCTTGTTACACCGACAAATTACATGTATCTATGTCTACGTATAAGGGCCTCGTGCCGTGGGATAAGAATTACGTGAGATAAAACATAGCTTAGCTATACTAATTCAAATGTGTTAATCTAGCAAACTTACCAATATTAACATCATTTCTTAATGCACAAGCCTAGCTAGCTATATTCTCGAGATCGAGTAGTTTGAGGAACGAAAAACCCATTTAGAACAACATAAACAGTAGGCACTTATGTTTTACCGACGAGACAAAGGTTCAATCCTCGGCTTGGCTTCTTTGGGGTTTTTCTTGGAATTGGTGCACCTTGCTGGGCCTGGTTCGGCTGGAATAGTGGTTAGCTATGGGTTTCGGCCCACGATAGCGGTAGCCTTTGGCCATTGAGCTATCCCAGACGGAAGTCTTGGTTTCGTGTTTGATGGCCGTTCAAATATATATAGGGATGACGGATTCTTGGAGAAAATTCAAAATCAAAATATATATACTACTACTACTACAGTAGCTAAGAAGATAAGCTCCATGAAGATTACTGGAGAATGAATATTAAAATTTTATGATAGATAAAATTAAGTAGTTTATGTGGCTGAGATTTAAAAAAAGTTTCCAATATAAAAAAAGGCAAGTATGATAGAGAACAATATTCATCTAACATCATCATCATCGTACCATGTCATGATGGACACCACAATCAAACGTACATATGTTTGTAATATTTTAGGATTAGAATATAATAGAATATGCAAGCAGCTGATAGTAGAAAGTAAAGACATATATTGCTTGGTGTCAAAGAAAAAACCGTCTAAAATCTAACATCTTTTTAGTTGAAACATTCCTACTTTTTTTTCTACAAGTGCATTTTCTTTATATAATATAAAAAGACCTTACAAGAAGCTATAGGTAGCTATGAACCACAAAAAAATAAATAATTCCGAATACGTACATAGCAAGTTGGTGCATGAAGGAAGGAACAAATCAATGGCCAATGACAGTGGCTTACAAAGCACAAATAAAAGGAAAACTATCTACGTATAGTACTATATATATATATATATTTTTATTTTTTTTTGAAAATGACCATTACTAATTTTGAATTTGAATTTGAATACCACCACATACAGAATTGAGATATTCCAGACCCGTTTCAATTCAACCACCTGTACCATGTGAACATTCATTCTGTAAGAGCAAAAGTAATGGTAATGCTACCACACCAAGAAGGTAGTGAGACATATCCCAAGATACTCCAATAACCAATTTTAAAAAAAAATAAAAAAATTCAAACACCTACGACCCCAATTCCCTTTCAAGGTGGACCAGACGACGCCGACAATTCCACCCCATAACCACGCCAATTCGTCGGCCTTGACGACCCCATTGCACCCAAATTAGATATCCCATCTCTCTTTGCTCTATGGAAAATCCAAATAAAAAATGCTTCTAGCTACTTGAACAACCTCGTCACCTATTTTAATCCAAGACACTCAAATTTGTTTCAAGCACCTAGCCTAGTCTTGTTGTTACACATCGACAATTTACATGCATATATATATATATATATATATATGCCTAAGAATACGGGCCTCGCGCCGTGGGATAAGAATTACGGGATATAAAAACATAGCTTAATTAGCTATACTACTATAATTAAACAAACTTACCATTATATATATTATATTATATTAACATATCTATCTTAATGCACAAACCTAGTATATATATATATATACTAGAGATCGAGTAGTTTGAGGTGGAAAAAACTCATTTAGAACAAGGTAAATAGAGTGCACCAGTATTTATGTGCAGTAGGAGATGCCGATCGAATGAGAATTGAATTGAAGCTACTTCATTAATTACATACCTTTGCGGATGATAAATCTTTTTTCTTCGAGCGAGCAAGCATAAATATATATATATATAATTTGATTTATCAACTTACTTGTTGTTTAATAATTACCTGATCGATGATCGATGCTATATATACAATACTCGATCCCTCACAGTATCCTCCGTTGATACATCTGACTTATCAAGCGTATGCAAATCTGTCGGCCAAAGAGAAACAACAGAGAAACCAATAATAATCATAATAATAATAATAATTCAAAAATCAAAATATCCCCAAGACAAGAAGATCGAAGAAGAAGAAGAAGATACTACTACTACTACTACAGAAGGAATGAAAGATATAATAACCTCCATGAAGACGTACAGACGGAGTACTGCTGGAGAATTAATATATATGATTTTAGTAGATAATCCCAAACAGTTGTTGTTTGTAAAATTATGATATACCAAAAGTACACTAGTAGTTTACAGCTATATTATATTATATTATATATTATATATTATATTATATTATGACCAGGATGAGCAAGTGGTTGAATAAGTCAAATTAAATACTCGTATTAATTAACATTATATTATTTTATGTGGCTGATTAATTAACATAACTTTTTTACCCATCCATCATCATACAATACAATATAAATATAAATATAGCAAAGTATTTATGGGTTGTAATTAAGTAAAAATTAAAAAAAAAAATTGAAAATAAAGGACAAATTTCAATCATATATTTTTTTAGAGAAATGTTAGGTTGACAAACAATTTACAAACAAATCTTTCAACAATCAAATAAAGTCATTTTCTCTTCTTTTTTTTCTCTCTCTCTTTGTTGAATGGTCCACAACACATGTCACATGTGTTTGTAACAATTTGTTTGTAAATTATTTGTAGATCTAGCATTGTTCATTTTTTTACTCGTTTTCTTCCCTTATTATTTTTGTTACCTTGTTTTTTTTATTTTATAAATTTTTCTAATTTTTTTTAAATAAATACTCATACCAAAAAAATATATTTTTTTCGGATGATGATACAGTACGGGTGTAGCCCTTAGCCGAACGGGAATAACCCTTAACCAAACGGCAGTAGCCCGTTCAGCAAGGGTATTAATAAGGGTAACTGGTGGGGTGATAGGTCATAAGAGGTGATCGATGATGAGGTGATCTACCTAAAGGGTTTCGTCCTTAGCCGTCGTGACTCTTCCCTAAACTAAAAGTCAGGGGCGGCACTACATTATGATTAGGAGTAGCCCGGGCTACGGGTCCGCTAAATCGATGTAGTATAAATTTTTTTGAAACATGATATATTATGTATTGGTGTTACGGGTCAAAGTAATATAGGATACCGGTCAATGTAACTAACTTTAAACTTTTAAAAGATTTTCCTAAAAATTGAACTTATAAAGACGTTATTGTGCAACTAAATAAAAATGAAACTACAAAAAATGTCAAAAACTCTTAATAGCCACAAAAAATAGCCAAAAATCCTTAAAAATTACTAAAAATCGTAACAATTTAGTCATTATCGTTACTTTTCGCATATAGGCTAGGGGTAAAAAAAATTTGTGCTACGGGTCACTTTGAATCCTGGTTCCGTCATTGGTTAGAAGGTCCTAAAAGCTCCACGTCAAGCATAGTCTAAATAGTTTATGATTACCTAAAAGATGCAAACACAATAATAGAGTCGAATGAAAAGGTTTGATCGATTTTTGAAGTCAAGAATGGTGTGAGAGAAGAAAACATAAAGGGGAACCAACAATAGACTGGTGAGAATTAAAAGCAACAATCACCATGACCCAACTTAGCATATACTACCAACCCCACATCATTAAATTAAATTAAAACTTCTATTATTTTACTTTCCAGGCCCCTTATTGCATTATTTTATTGTAAATTTATCACGTTATTCCACATTGAACACACTATAATCATACTGTATATATGTATATATTTATTTATATCACTGTTTAGTGACACACGTATGATTGTATGAACGAATGTTTTGTTAATTCTCAATCATTTCATTCATTTGCAGCCGATAATTGTACATTGGGGTTGGTATTTAATATGTTTGTTTTGTATATAATCAAGTGTAGGATCGAATTAAAGTGAAAAGTGTGTTTTGGGAGTTACTAGAGAGAGAATGGAGAAGACGTGTTGTTATATTATCTCATCAAAAGTTTACGAAATGAGAACTTGGAGGAGATATTTATAATAATTTAAATGGTATGGTGGCAGAACCCCATGATCTTGTGTATAGTTATGATACCTACTCATTGTCACCATGCAAGGTTAAGAGCATCGGTAATTGCTCATAAGGGATACCACCATATGGAATGGGTAGAGGCAAGCATCGTACCTTTGGGGTATTTATAATTTCTACTTACATCAACAATTACATCTAGACTTCTTCAAGTACATTCAACATTATAAAAATAAAAAAATAAAAAAAACACTTGATCACCACTAAGGCTAATATATTATGATTTATTAAAAAAACAAATCGAAACAATTTAACAAAAACTTATTTAGTAAAATAAAAAAATGAGGTTTTTGTAGGATATATATGGTTATAAACCAATAAAAGAGTATTTACTTTCCATTTTCTCCAAATATACTCACAATTCATAAAAAAAAAAAAAGTCCTAAAAACGACCTTCACCGAGAATGCAACATGATATCTTGTGGGTTCTCTCTGGGTTTTTCCTTCTAAAGCACATCATTTCTTTTATTTATAAGTTATAATTTGCCGGCACTTCATGCCAGGATCATTAATTTAGGTCGAGTTTGGCTTAGCATTCTATTATTTATTAAATTTTTACATAATCAAGTGCTTATTCTTTTACAAAATGGAATATAATATAATAAGATAAAGAAAAAAGTTAAATTAAATTAGTGAAAACACAATAAAGTAAATAAATGTATTAAATCCAGTTTCAAATGTGTAACTAAATGGGTGCATGTTTATACCAATTTATGTAAGTAGGAAATGAAACAGAAAAGTAAAAAGACAGTTGAGAATTGATTGATTGAGATAACAAAGAAGTAGAGAATGTGGTTGTTGTAATTTCTTATAAAATCTAAATTAAAATATACATGTTGACTTTTTAGTGAATTAAATTAAAAGCAATGTTTTAAAAACCGGTTTTCTGTTCAACCGGAAAAGTTGTCGGTCGGACTGATGGCCGGTTCAACTGGTTGGATTTTTTAATTTTTTTATAAAAATGTTATTAAACTTGTTACAATCCAACGAAAATAGTCAAAAATAATATCAAATAGTTATAATAATAGAAAGTATAAGTTTTAAAGTTAACAAACAACAAAAATAACAATAAAATATGCACATAATGATAAAAATAATTAAAAAAAAATTCCCAAAAATAAAATAAAATTACAAAACCGGTTGTAACTGGAAAAAATCAACCAAAAATCAGAAAACCGGCCGTCTTGTCACGGGTAAAAAACCGAGCGTAAAAAACCAGAAACCCCTCAAACACCCGTTCAAATTGATCCGGCCGGCCGGTTCAAACCAGTATTTATAGCATTGATTAAAAGTACGGAGAGTTTATTTAGAAGCATGAGGTGTAAAGATAACAAATCAATGAAAATATTATCATAAGTTTTTAACCTGGGATTACTTACATTTTACTCTACTAGAGAGTAGCTGTGCAATGCATTTACATTTCAAATATTTTGTTATTTCAAATATAAAAAAAATAAAAACATTAGTTTGGTTAGCATATATGGATCTTGGCCCAACCCTTCCCCCGTGACAAGCAAGATCCCCTATTATTCCCCACGAACACCCTCTCCATGACGAGGCATAAGAATATTATTCCCCACGAATACCCTCTCCATGACGAGGCATAAGAATACCTTGTTGCCAACGGTGTCATGAGATGATATGCCAAGAACACCTTAAGAATACCCCTGTTGGCACCCTCTAAGGGTTGATAATGATAATAACGACTTAATAATACTACATACTATTAATAATAACAATAAAAACATCAAACACGTGAAAGTAATAATAACAATTATCTATCATCTAAAATAATTCTTTGTTAGAAATAATGCTACTAATAGACTGCTAAGTAGTTACTAGAAATTACGTTTATCAAAATACAGACAAAAGTTTCAACGTTTACTAAAATATCAAATAAGAAAAGTGATAAGGTCTCTCCCTATCATGACGCCGTCATCACCTCATCTTGGCTGCCGCATCAGCTTTCTCTCTCTAAGACATACCCAAGAACTATCCCCTTTCTATCATATTCTCATCCTCAGCTCATTCTCAATTAAAATATTATTTAAATTCACACACACATACACTCTCTCTCCTCATCTTCAAATAAAAAAAATAAAACAACACACATACACATGAGGCGGGCCCACACCAACCCATCACCTCATTTATTTTTAGTGTAAAAAAGTCTTTCTTTTTGTTTGTTTGCACTGCCACATGGTCCAAAATCTCGTCCACCAATTTCCTAAAAATAACGAGTATGGACGAAGACCAAACAATGACGGGGTGATCCCTATGGTGACATGGAAGGATGAGAAGGACGAGTATGAAGACGGCCTACATAGGGAGTGGCCTAAATACGATTAATTTGATAGTCATATAAACATGTTTAAAAATCTGGTGCTGATATATGGTATATCAAAATTAAGATCAAGAGAGAGAATTAGTAAAATTCATACATTGGGAATGGTTATTGTAAAACAAGTATTAAAGTAAAACAAATAAGATAAGATCTTAACCATTGGATCATGATAAAATTGATGCACGAAGATTCATAGAATACAAGTATATAGATTGATGCATGAAGATTTTCATGATGCACAACGATTTTCAATTAAGAGAAAAAGATTGTTTTATTTGTTTTACTGTAATACTTGTTTTATTTTAACCAGAACCTTCATACATTAGTATCAAATTTTTAAATATAGTTTTAGATTTATCAAATTATTCACATATATGAAAATGAAAGGGGAATCCTTGTAAACTCTTGTTGGCAAAATGAAAATGTGGCCCAACCAAAACGTGACGAGTAGTTTTGTTTGGTAAGTTGTACATGTAAAATAGATGGATCCCGTGTTTCACATAATTCGTCTGTGTAACTATCTCACATGCTCACGTATCTTTTTCTATAATTAAGTGTCAATTTTTCTATCTTAGATGGAAAATATAGAGTTTTGTCAAGTCATTTTAATCCTAATTGGCAATTATCATTTGCTTAGTTCTAAAGCCTAAGCTTTGTTGAATTATTTTAGTAATTAATTAAACTGAAAAGTTAATGAATTTAAAATTTGAATATCTAGTCTATATATTATTTGAATTTTGAAATATGATTATATTTTAACTTATAAGCTAAATATTAATAGGTGGCTCCGAATATGTCGTGGAAGATTATGATTCCCGTTGTTAATGACGATTCCCGTTGTTAATTAATTATCTATACAATTTGTTGTCTCCCTATTATCTATCCAATTATTTGAGACATCTTTTTTTTTTTCCTTTTAAAGATCACAAATAATTTATTGGTGGTTTGACTTTTAAAGGTTACAAATCATTTCCAATAATGATGCACTAAATACATTGATTTGGAGTGTTAAGAATAAGGGCAACATGGGTATTTCACATATCTAAACTTTTAAACATTTTAACATGGGATGTGAAAATTTTATAATGGAACTAGAGGGATACCTACGCGATGCGGCGGCGACGGTGGTGGAGGTGGCGGTATAGCGGTGGCGGTGACTGGTGGGGGCGACGACGATGACTGGTGGTGGTGGCAACAGTGACTGGTGGTGGTGGCGACAGTGACTCGTGGGGGTGACTTATTCAATAGTCGAATTAATGGAGAATGAGTTGACAAATATATCTAAAAACAAAAGTTGGCCCATTTTAAGAAACAATTGAGAATTAATTGAGAATGGGTTGGCAAGGGTAGTATCGTAGTATCGCATATCCTAAAAGTGTGATTTTCAACAGGGGGTTGTAGTTATTATATAGTAGTATAGATATAGATTAGAAATATTTTAAGTTATTTTTTTTATTGAATTAATTTGTAATGAATTAGGTTGCTTATTAAAAGAATCAAATCATGTTATACATAATCTTTCATCATGTTTATCGTTTTATTCATCGCCATCTTCATGTTCCTTAAAATGAGTACAAATTATCATGATTTCTTAAAGTCTTCAATTCATTGGTGATCTTTTTCTAAAATAATTAATATTTTACAAAGCGGTACATCGAACTAGTAAAACCTAGTTTTACCTATTTAAAAACGGGTTTGTACACTTTACACGAATGACATACAAATAGCGAAACATGTCGCGTTTTGATTGGATCAAGTCATTCCATTTAACATTTACTTAAATTACTCAAATTCTTATTCATTTACATGAAAAATCTTAACTATTTTAATAAATGAATGAATCGAAAATTTTGACCTATTAAAATAGAAAAAAAAATACTACATTTAAAAGTAACTGTTTATAAACAATAAGGCACAAATAGATTATTTTTTTATTTTTGCATTGTTTTTCCTTATCTTATTATTGTCACTAGATTTTGGACCCGTGTTAACACACGGGTTCCATTAAGTTTTTACTTGATAACTGAACGCTGATAATTGTTACGACTTGAAGTATTACAACAATTAAGATGGAATCCAATTTTATTTTGCTGTATGTGATAACCTTTACAAAACTGGGATAATTTGCAAAAGTAGATGAAAAAAACCTTTTGACACAAAAGACAATCTCTTCGAGTCAAGAGAACATGGAAACAAACATTTTTAATGCGAACTACATCTATATCATTGCATAAAAAAACTCACAAGTGCAAAGAAGGAGCATGTGTAACAGAAAGATAAGTATTGCTAACCAATGGTGCTGCATTGGATATAAGAAGACCTAAGAATCTAAGATTAACCCATAAAAGTTAAGATTTGAAAGTAATTGAGAATCATTCTTAATCTAAGTTTGCCCCATTCTTATAGTCATAAAAGCTAAGGTTCTGCACTGCTAATATCAAAGCTGTTGAGAACTGAAATTTCGGTTCTATTATGCAAAACACTCACATCAGGTAACACTAATAGCATGTGCAAAAAGTATATAAAAACGAAAGTGGAATTTGGGAATATATCTACAATATATACAAACTATAGATACAACATATATATATATATAGGGTGGGGAGTATAAGGCTGTCATGTACCTAGCTTAAGTATAAAACCTCTTCACATCTTAGTTTTTTAATCCATAAAATTCATGGGGCCCAGGTCATTTATTTATTATACAACAAATATTAAAAA
>JAOXNX010000028.1:827733-842885 GCA_028566075.1 Solidago caesia
ATATCAAGTTATTAAGTTATAACTTAAAGGTTCTCATGGTTCTTCTAATTCAAATGGTTCTCACATGAACCTTTTCCGTTCCATTCCTAAATGTATCAGACTTTTTCATTATAATTATTGATTCTTTTTCTAATTTATTTTGATCATTGATTTTCTTTTTCGTTTAACCAATATCCTCACGCTATTTTTAATCCTCGTTTTCAACTTCAATCAATGTATAAACATTTTAAGATAGCTATTAAAAAAAAATAAAAAAATTATAAGAAACAATCATAAATCATAAATATAAATATAGTAACTAAAATACGAACTTTCTATACGTACGTAGCTTAAAAGGGAATTATCCTCTATTTCATTTATTTGATATTTTAAATTTTAACAAGTAGAATTCATTTAGTCGATGGTATCTGTCGACTAAAATAGAGGCCCACGTACGTAGTAAGATTCTAAGGTGCCAACTGCCAACTGCCAACACACATAGATAGGAGCCCACCAAATGCGGCCGCCGGGACTGTGTCGTCTTTCACATGAATTCCCACTCCACCAACGTTGTTTTTAAACTTGGGCAAATTATTTAGAAAGTACTTCAACTATCCCCAAAAATGTTTATTGAGGTCCCAACTACAAAATGTTTTATTGTGGTATATGAAACCGGCAAAGTTTGATTTTTTGAACCACACACCGGCTAGTGATGATGTGTAACCGGTTGCTCAACAATTATAAACATGTCAGCTTCCACGTTGCTTCCAAGTTGGATATTCAATTATTTTTTTTATATTTTTTTTGTTATGTCCAGTTGAAACATAAACATTCATTCCAACATTCATTCCAAAATTCATTCCAAATCCAAAATTCAACAGTCAAAATTCATTCCAAATCCAAAATTCAACAGTCAAAATTCATTCCAACAAGTAATAATACATCCATCCATCCTTCCTTTTATATAATAATAATAATAATAATAATAATAATAATAATAATAACAAGAATTTATATATATATATATATATATATATAGATCATAAG
Source organism: Solidago caesia (assembly GCA_028566075.1). Classification (NCBI taxonomy): domain Eukaryota; kingdom Viridiplantae; phylum Streptophyta; class Magnoliopsida; order Asterales; family Asteraceae; genus Solidago; species Solidago caesia. Next base: position 828,760 of record JAOXNX010000028.1, read on the forward strand.
AAAAATAATAATAAGAAGAATGCGAGATGTACAAGAATCATATGTTTTCGGCCCATCAAAAAAATAAAAAAATAACAAGAATTTATATATATATAATAAAAATAACAAGAATCATACTATAATCTAATGTTTTCGGCCCTTCTAATGCGAGATGTACAAAATCAAAAAGGAAAAAAAATATATTAAAACCTTATCTTTTGTGCTTGTTTCCTGCACGCAGACCCATCAAAAAAAATATTGCCGGAGATGGAGCTAAGTTGCCGGAACCCACGGCAATGGAGCTGCAGCAGCCGCAGCCGCCGGCAACGACGGACGAGGAGGAGGAGGAGGAGGCGGTGTTGGTGGTTGAGAACAAGCAGCCTCCTTCTTCTTTGGTGCCTACTAATTGACCATATGATGATGATGATGATGATGATGGTGTTAAAGATGGGGGTGAGTACTCCTCCTTCTTCTTTGGTGCCTACTAATTGACCATATGATGATGATGATGATGATGATGATGATGATGATGATGATGATGATGGTGGTGGTGTTAAAGATTGGGGTGAGTACTGATGATCGTGTTAAAGATGGGAGGGGAGAAGATGGGGGGTGGGAAGGAAAAGACTAAAAATGAATTTTTGATATAAATTTTGATAAAAAAACAATTATCATATCTCCAGGTAAGAAAAAATAAAAAATAAAAAATGCCACCTAATATATTTCAACCGGTTACTTGAGGGGGAGTTCAAAAAATCAAGTTTTGCCGGTTTCATATACCACAATAAAACATTTGGTAGTTGGGACCTCAATAAACGTTTTTGGGGATAGTTGGGGTACTTTCTAAATAATTTGCCCTTTAAACTTTTGCTAACACCTACCTGGCAAATAGGCCCTTTACAATAGAGGTGTAAGAAAAAACCGGTTAACCAAACTGATCCGATTTGTAACCGGTAACCGAAACCGGTTAGTAACCGGAACAGTAGAAACCGGTTATAGGTTACCAGAAACCGTCGGTTCGTAACCGGTTATCATTTTTAAATCACAAACCGATTAATAACCGGTTAACCTATAACCGGTTAATTTGTCAAAAGAATAATCGGTTAACCGGTTTATATATATATATATACATTCACATGTGATTATGAGTACATAACCACACACACATACCTACCTTTATCATCATATACCGTCTTGGAAGGGCAAACTATGAGTAAATAAAATCCCCCCCCCCCCCTCCCCCAACCCATTACAACAATCCATCGGTTTGGGTATCATCACAGCAACAACATCACCACTGTCCATCGCCAGATCTCCAGATCTCCAAAGCTCCACAATCCATCGCCACCGCTCCACAATCTGAGTACAGCGATACTCTGAGTACATATAATCTACCAGATCTCCAAAGCTCCACAATCCATCGCCACCGCTGCCAGCCGGAAACCTCACCGGAAATCACCATCGCCACTGTCTCTCTCTTTTCTGTCTTTGTCTCTTCTGTCTCTTCATCGGTTTGGGTATCATCACAGCAACAACATATGGTACCAGTACTACTTGACGGAATATGGAACTAAAGGCGGTAAGTTAACGGAATATGGAACTGGTCTTATCATCATCATCATTATATTATTATTATTATTTATTTATTATTATTATTAGTGATACATATACAAATACTGGTTATGTGTAAGTGATGTATTAATATGAGTTTTTGAAGGTGTTGGTGATATTTGGATAAGATTATAAGAATGAGATATTTTTTAAGTGGGACTTTTTTTTTTTAATTTGATCTTGGCCGTCGGTGATGATTGGTGATCCTTTGATGCTGTTGGGTATGCCAGGTGTCCGGTTAAAAAAATAACCAACATAGGTTAACCGATCGGTTAACCGGTTATTATTAACCGTAACCGGTTAGATCGGTTCCAGTTTTAAAACATAATAACCGGTTAACCGAAACCTGTTTTTTTTTTAAAAAATTAACCGGTTTCGGTTACTAAAAAAAAAAAACCGAACCGGTTAACCGTTTCTTACACCTCTAGTGGTCACCCCCAAATATGCCTAGGGTAGGACTCGAACTTGAAACCTCTTGTGAGGAAACAAGCCTCCTTGCCACTAGACCATTTGGTGATGGTTGAGAAGTGATATAAGCACTACAACAAGTGATACATCTACCATAAGGGTGAGCAAAAACCGAACCGGAAAACCAAAAACTGAAAAAAGCCGAAAAAACCAAACCGTCAAAACCGAACACCAAACAAAACCGATTGGTTTGATTTTTGTTTTTTAAAAACCGAACGGATCGGTTCGGGTTTCGGTTTCATATGCCAAAAACCGACCCAAAAACCGAACCGAACTGAACCAAATATATTTTAATTTATTTAATATTTATATCTATTATTTATGATTAGTAAATATGTTAATATATTTAAACTTATTTGCTTTTTTAGTTTACAAATCAAAATCCGTTTTATGTTTTAGATGAAAATGCAAAACAAAATAAATTCGGTATAAAAAATCATACCAATTTTAACACCCAAAAAACATAATTAGTTAATAGAAAGCATCCGTATATTTTAGTTTCTTTAACATATTTTTTTCCTTAACAATTGAATGTAAAATTTATAACTTAATTAGCTAAAAGTGTAAAAAACAAAAAAAAAAAACGAGACCCAAACCGGAAACCGACCAAAACCGACAAACCGGACCGAACCAAAACCGAATCCAACGGTTTTGGTTTTCTAAAAACCAGACGGATCGGTTCGGGTTTCGGTTTTGGGTCAAAACCAACCCAAACCGACCCATGCTCACCCTTAGACACAACCATCACCAAATGGTCTAGTGGTAAGGAGGCTTGTTTCCTCATAAGAGGTCTCAAGTTCGAGTCTTACCCTAGACATATTTGGGGGTCACCACAGGTATTTAATTTCCACTTATGGTGGGCCTGCGTTTTCCCCTCCAGATATCTGGGTGATAGGGGTTTCTCATCGAAGTGATTTGTATTGGGGATCTATTCTGCGAGGGGGCTCTCTAACGCGGACCCGGTTAAGACAACGTATGTTAGACCTCCCGATATTTGCGATTAATTCACACCTTTCAAAAAAAATTTATGGTTGGTCAGCCTAGTCCTCTGTCACTCCATAGTTAAGCAGTACAAGGTAAGCTGCATCACAGTTGTTTTTATGCTTTCCTTATTTTATTTTATTTTTGTTTTTTTATTTTAAGGAAAATGGTTTCGGAATAGTCGAATGGATAAAAAAAAGAATTAGTGCCAATTCCCAAATCCTATTCCTTATAAAAAGAAAAAAAACATATATTGCAGCTTAAGTTGTATTTTGATACGCCTTAATCAACTTTGATATGCTTTAGTCAACTGAAGTTGCATCATAATTTAACTTAAGATGCATCTATGTACAACTCACTATGATGCTTCTCAAGCTATAATATGATACACGCATTATAATCTTAAAAATAAGGTTTGAATTAGAATGAGGTCCATTCAAATGGACGGCTTAACTTCAAGTGAAGAGTTTGAAAACGTTTGGAGGTGTGTACGCAGGGGCGGATCCAATTTATAACTTACGGGGGAATGGCCCCCAATGGCTCTAAAATAAATAGTCATTTAATGCTTGTCATAAAAAAATTTATACTCTTTATAGTAAACGTGCCCTCCGCCCAAAGAAGTCATGCCCTCAATATCAAGCAGAAAAAGTAGGAAAAGTCAGAGTTTAATAGTTTAATCTCCAACTCTGTCAACCTAATACCATACGTATATTTATAATAGATGAAATATGGTAAAACTTAGCTGCTTAGGCGATGTGGGATAATACCTAGCTTTGAATCTATGATATAATTGCGATAGACTTCTTTTCCTACTTTGAATTCGCTAGAAAATATATAACTCTGGCTATCATTTATGTGATATGAGTTCGTTAAAGATTAATTATATATTATATTGGTTATGTAGTTTATACTTTTTGAATTATTAATGACTTATTGTCTTAGTTTTACTTGACTTGTTTTTTACTAATAACATCAAAATAACAAGCTCTTTTTTATTACTTTTGTTGTATTTTTTTCCGGTGTAGCCGTTTCATGGCTCTTTTTTTCCCCACTATTAACAATATTAACGGTTTGTCTAGCTGATATTATGTCTGTCTATTTTTGTCATATGGCCGCTACGATTTTTTTTTTGCCCCCACTAAATCAAATTGCTAGATCCGCCTCTGGGTAACATGAGAGTAAATCACGTATAATTATAAAAGTTGAAGTTTGAAATTCACTTTATGTCATTAATATATGTGATGTAACTGTCGGTTGATTTACGTCAGGTCGGTAAGAGTTGGACATAAGGAGACGTCTCATTTACAACGAATAGCTACTCCATGCAAATACAAAGTTGTTGGATCGCGCTATTAATGTTTCTTTTTGTATTTCTTCTTATGAAGATTTGAAATATTTAATATTTTAAAATAAAGATTTAAATACCACAATCACCTACCATTTATAACAATTTATATCAAGGCTCAAACTTCCTAATCGATAAATTATTAAATTACTCCAAATACTAGTCAAAAGACTTTCAAATAGTTAGCGTTATATAGGTGATCACATAAACTATGTTGTAGCAACTCCAGCCTAAATTATTGTGAACGTGTTTATGATTGTTATATATTTTAGCTTTAGATACTTTTAGTTTGTTTGAACTTTGGATCGTTAACATAGTGAAAACTATATCCAACATGTTCATATCAATTAAGGACAACCATTAGTTCTCGTTTAGCGATCAAGTTATTTAAGATATTTCTTGAAATTGATCATTGGTGAGTAAATTATTTGAGGTTTTTCTCACATGTCTTTTGGCCGTTTTAAATAGAAATATGAGTTGATTTAGTAAAATTTCAATACTTAATGATATAAAATGTTGTTATAGGTTCACAACGTGTGTGATGATATACCCCTCCGTGCGTACGAAGGCACTCATGAACGAAGACCCGCTACGAAGCCTACCATAAGGAAAGGATACGATAACTCCCCAAAAGTGTATTCCGCAAGAAAAGGTCTATAAAATCGGTTTAATGATTATCCTAAACAAAGACGTGATATTATCTTGATACGTTTTAATTAAGATGGGATTTATCCCATAATTAGAATATCCTATATAAAGGGAAAAACCCTATCAATACTCATCATCATGAATATAGCCGAAAAACAATACTACACCTCATAATTGGCGTATAAGCAGTTGCTTACCTTCGGGGAACCGCCAACAAAACCATAATCACCCTTAGATCCCATTTTAGCATAAGCGCGGTTTGGTGTTCAATCATGATCGAAGCTCGAACTCATTTCGTTGAGGCTTGAACATGACTTGAGATTGTTTAAGGTGGCTCGATTCAAGCTTTTAACGAATCGAGTTCAAATAGCTCACAAGTAGTTTGACTTGATTACAAGTAGTTTGACTTGATTACGCCCATAATTTTACGGGTGCCTCCAAATTCTAAAAACATTTTTATTCAAATAGGTCACAAGTAGTTTGGTTACGCCCATAATTTTACGGGTGCCTTTCTTTTTAAATAATTTTCATGTGCTTGGTCAAAAGTTGGAAGCTAACCGAAAAGTCAACGTTAATGACCCTTCTATTTAGCCTTTACCGCCGGCACTCTTCAGTCACCTCCTATTTTGAAAATCCCAAATTTACCCTCAAATATATACAACATTTACAGCAAGCCTCTTTTGTAATCCAAATTCCCAATATGGATATTTTAGTAATTTCATTAAAACTGCTAACTGGTGACTTGCCAACCATTATACTTTTCCACCATTTTCTTTAAAGTCCCATTTTCAAAAAATTTCTTTCTTGATTCAAACAGAAAATATAAGGAAAGAAAGTTAACCAAATAAATTCCTCATAAATATATACTATTTCATCATAATTGTTTTCAACAAAATTCAACCAAATAAATTCATATTAGTGTTTTCAAGATAGAACCTCTGTTTCATCATCAAGCAAGCAAGCAACTGTGTGATCAGATTCTATTCTTATTCCAAAGGTAAAGTTTTCCTTTTAAAGATTTTGCCTTTTTGGTACTTTTAGTGCATAATTTTTCAAGATTCTTTGATCTTTATGATGGGTTTTCTTTTATATTTAATGGGTATGTTTTGTTTTATGGTTTTGATTTTGGTATTTTTGGTGTGTATGCTCTGTTTTAGCCTTTAGGGTTTTGGTTTGGTTATTGAGGGAGGTTGAAACGTTTGAGAAAATTTAATCAATTTTTCTAAATTTTCAATACTTTGATGAAGTAAGCAGAATCGGTTATTTTTAAGATCTTTTAGTTTCTTCCGTTATCTTGTTTGTATTTATTTATCTGAATGATGTATATTAATCGTATAAACGGGTACATGGATTAGATTTTCCTTGTTCTGGTTACCCGAAGAATAAGTCTTTGACTCAAATGTATGTAGTTTAACCGTGGTATCGTGTTACCGTTTTGATCACCCCAATATGTTTACTTGTGGAGGACATCAGGACTTCCTGAACAGTAAGCCACCATGGTGGTGGTTAAGATAATTATAATTATAATAGTAAATGATATATGATACATATATGTATGCATATTAAATGGTAGTTTTTATTTGATTGAGTCCCATCGTATGAGAAGAAAAAAATCGAATCAAGAAATTTCTAGTATTGTTAAGCTATGTTTGAGAAGTATTTACTGTGATTATTGATTATCTAGTTTATTTGTTTCTTCCTCTCTTGTTTTACAAATTCCGGCAACAAGGGTGGATCTTCTTTTTTTGTTTTTGTTTTGGCTTTCATTTCGTTGCTTTCAAGATTAGAAATAAATTGTATTCAACCAAAGGGTTTTAGCCTATAAGTATTCGAGCTCCCATCAACCAAGAGGAGGTTGTCGTTTGACTTGTTTCTGGTCTCATGTATGCGGATTTTTGTTTGCCTTCCTGATAAAGATTTAAAAAAACACATTCAAAGAAATGTACATGAACACCGTATCTCGAATCCTCGTTTCATTTCCTTGTTTGTATATCCTGTGATATGTTTTCATCGTACCTTTTTTGATCAACAGCTTGAGGGACATGTTTGTCATCTTGTTCTTAGAGTTCTTATTGTGGTATGAATTAATATTGAGTTTTATGGATTATTAAAGTTGAATACAATCTGCATTGTTTTCTTCTAAGAATTAATTAGATATATTACCTGTGTGCCCCATTGATTTATCATATAGTTGAAAATATTGATGGTAATAATTTGAGTGTACGACACCCCCTTATTTTCATCATCGTTGAAGAGTATTGTAGAAATTTAATAATTAGTTAGATGTATTATATTATGCAGATGATGTTGAATTACCAATCTACCCCTCGAAGCAATCGACCCAAGGGATTTCTGGCTAAACACGTGCTTCAGTTTGCATTATTTGCAGCCTTCAGCCTTTGGTTACTGTACCAGATCAGTCAACCAAATGGCAGCAGTAGGCCGAGGAGGCAGGTCAGCAGTGAGGGAATTTCCAACATTTTTGGGCGAAAGGGGAGTGCTGGATTGATGGAGTCAAAGTCAACCCCCATTGCTCACCCGGATATGACTTTAGAAGATGTAACAAACCCTGGTGAAGAGGGTGAGATTCCGCGCTACTCCAAAGAAGTCGAGGAAGTGGAGTTTCGCATAAAGGAGGAAAATGTCAATAATACCCTTCCACTTCGACAATATGGTCAAATGACAACTAATGAAGATGGATCTTTCGCCATAAAAAAGTCAAACATTAGCTTTCCTGATGAGAATGGCATTCCACAAGACGTTCGTGACAAGTTTATTGGGATAGAGTCAAGTAAGCCGGCTAATGGAACCCGAGTTAAAGTTCAGAGTTTGATTGCTACACGAGCTGGTAATGGAAGCAACGGGGCAGTTGAAGAATCTTGATTGGTTGCATATTACTCATAGGCTCACTCGATTTGTACAGATAAAGCAAGCAGACATCGATCTTACTGGTATTTGTTTAGCTCACGAGATATAGAAGGTTATTAATATGAATACTAATGGAATAATGAGCTCGATTTTTAATGTATTCTAGACTACTTGTGAATTATTAAGAGTTTTTTGGGATCTGATTCGAAAACATATGAACCGGAATTCCAGTTTAAAGAAATCTTGCAGGTTACAAGAATTTATTTGATACGTTTTATATGTTGAAGTATTTTCAATTGAAATATATATAATCTTTTAGTTTGGACCTTTTTCTAATATAAATAGTTTCTTATGACATAACCTTCCATATGCATCATGTCTAGTGATGCAAAACAGGCCCTGGTAATGGCAGTCGCTAGTATATGTTGTCCGAGGGTTCACCAAAGTTACCGACAAGGTCAAATGGGTCAATACAAGTCCGATAGCTTGGCCGATCTCTAGTTTTCAATATAAGATTATCGGTATAATATCTCCATATATTTGTTGCAAGTTTTACTTCAATATGATGAAATCGAATCACATTGAGAGGAAACAAAGTCCTCATGAAGAATGGCAAACAAGGAATCTAAAGATACTTTGAGTCAACTTATTCCTACGAGGTAGATTCCTAATAGGTTGATTCGAAATACTTTGAGTCCCATATTTGTATTGTAACATTTACAAAAACTTTATAAAAGTTAGCAAGGTAAAACCCATTACGCAAAAAAAATAAATAAATAAATAAAAATAAAAATAATAATAATAAATAAATAAATTAATTTTAAAAAAAAATTCTTTGAGGTTGGACTGTTGCTTCACCCTAACATACTTTTTTGGGTAAATGGTTACCCCGGTTAACTTTATATATATCAAATAAAACAGGCACTTGACGGAATGTTAAGACGACTAACATCATCACAAGAAAGCATCATATGCTCAACAAATATTTTGAGTTAAGAATGTCTTTTGCCAATGGTGACTAAAAATTGAAACTTATGTTTTGTCAGAATATTGCAACACACAAATAATCAAATAGCACGAAACACAGGAATACCAAAGTGTGTTACTGCAATTCGTGTTTGAGGTAGCTTATTAAGGAGCTTATTAGCTTATTTCATTATCAAAACACAATAAACCGAAACAAACACTTTTACAAAAAGTGCTTATTAGCTTTTTAGAGAGCAAAATTTAGCTTTATGCAAAAGCACTTTGAATGTAGCTTTTTTTGCAAATAAGTTACCCCAAACACCTTTGCTAGTTTGCGAGAAACAGTCAACTATACGCAACAAGATAACGTATAAGGTGTTTTAGACATATCTTCGACACCTAACGAAATCCCATCAGAGTACGAGTAAACCAAAAATATGGAAATGAGCCAGAAATTAGGAACACTTCGTCGAACTTTGGAATGTTAACTTCTTGCCAAATGAATATAAGATTAAACAACGGTGTTTGTGATTCATGACCTGCAAAAGCTTAGTTTTGTATGTACAAGTATACAAGTTTACATATACACTCAACCTTTACGCCATGTACAATCTGTTGAAATGAACAAGATCTATACATCAAAACTTCTTTGACTCTTTGAGAGATCAAAATTATTCTTAAGAAACTTGGAGGCAATCTTTTCGTTCAAATGACAAGACACCCTCAACGGGCCTCAAGATTGTTTTGGGTTCATTCAAGTCCCATTGACCCGATGACAAACTCAACGGTTCAATGTTATCGACTACAAAGGTTTCAATGTCTCAATGAGGCTCTCAGTATCAAATAACAAAAGGAGGTAGCCTATCTTCTAATGTGGCTCAGAATTCGTTTATCAAATATTCAAATTATCTATTACCATGAGCCCAAAAACGTTTCGCAAGAAGATAAAGATTGTGGTCATTTTTGGGCAAGTTTATTCTCTTCCTTGGATTGACCAATGTATAGATATATCTTTTGGACTCCAAAAGGATTTGGTTCCATACATTTTTTTAACCTCATATAAGAAGCCCAAACTCATTATCTAGCCACAAGGCCCACAACTAGGTTGTTTTGCAAAGCCCACAAACTTTAGGAAAGTGCATTGGGCATTTGGGCTGGAAATTAGAATATGGACATAAACGACTAAACGAGTGAAGCTGAAAAGTTAAGGGAAATGTAAAGTTGCATACTTGCATGCTTATACACTAACCTAATGGGGTTTTGGACTTTTGGTTATAGTCAGACCTTCAGCCAAATATATACTCGTGTTCGTGCCGAATTTGACAAGTACAAACCCTCGGTCAGTTTAAAGTTGAACCGTACCGGATTATATAAAGTAAAGGGAGAAGAGGAATGAAAATTACATCTTTTGTTTGGTTGGAATAAAGAATAGGAATGAAAAAAAAAAGGTAATGATTTTCATTCTTTATAAATTGGGGAGAATGAGTGAGAATGAATTTTTTTTTTAATGAGGTTTTATATATTAATTTTAAGTATTAATTAGAAGATACATTTATTAAGTTGTGTATTTTGTGTTTATTTTTTTCTTATTAATTTTTGTATTTCTCTTATGTTCATTTTATGTCTGTACCGAACAACGGAATATATTATTTTTCCAAATACTTATTCTGTTTTCCATCATTTTCGTTCTTTATTGTGTTTTCATTCTCTATGATTCTTTTCTACTAAACACCGTTGTTTGAATATAAATATTTCTATTTTTATCTTTAGTACATGCATTTTGCAATAGACAAAATCTATTGAACAGTGACCTTTTCAGGCTGCTAGTCAAGCTGAAGAGTTTGGCTAGTTGCGTGTTTGGTTTTTATTTTTTGTATTATTATTGTTAATGATATGACTTATAGGTATATTTTTTTTATGTTTGGGTAACATTTATAAAAAATTTTAACGATACGACTTATAGAAACTTTTTTTTATGTTTGGATAACAATTATAGGTGTTTTTTTTTAGCAATACGACTTATAGGCATTTTTTAAAAATGTTCGGGTAACACTTATAGTTGTTATTTAGCAATACGACTTATATATTATGACATTATGTAACTTTGTTTGTTCTTATTGCCTATATTACTGTTATATGTTATGTTGTTATGCAATATATTATATGCAACTTATGCAAAATTTATTTGTATATATGCATCTTCTTATATCGTTTGTTCCTTTTTTTATATTATTTATTTATCTATACACGTCTGTTATAAATATGATTATTTCTACGTTTATTGGTATAACATTTATGATCAATATAAGGATTATATATACATACATACTTACATATTGGTTTACCAATCCATCAATAAATAAAGTGATACCCGTTATCAATGCAATTTGGGCCCACGTGTGAATTTGAGAGACGCGAGTTCGATCTTTAGGTATGCCCAAATCATGTGGGTATTAAGTGAAGGTATTTTACCGACATCATAATCCTTACGGGGTGGGATGATGGGGATCCAATGTAGTTTCGAAGACAGGGTGTCCTTCTTTACCTTTTTTTTTTTTATACCCGTAGCAAAACACGGAGCTACCTACCTCGTTGATCACATTTTATAACTACTTTGATCTGAAAACAATTAACATAACATTTGACCTCATAAATAATATAAATTAAATATATTTAAGGAAATATATAGGTAAGTTGGAGGCACCTAACAGGCTAAAGACTTGGGATTTCATTTCGCCACATGGATAATTTTTAGTGTCGACTACACTAAGGTTGGTGTGAAATTGTCTTAAACTCTTAATAAACAAATAAATAAACTCTTAACGCAATGAGTTTATAAGTAGTCAAACGTTAAACATCACAATTATTACAACAACAAAAGGTAATCATTAATTATAAACACAACAAATTAAAGGTTAAACTATGCGACAAAAAAGTTTGAAACCTAAAACATCAAATTTATTTATTTATTTTAAAGAATTTGAAGATATATTAAACTATCATTAATCTGTCTATATCTCATTCAACCTTTAAATATATATTTAAAAAAAAAGAAGTTAATTACCTGGAAAATGGTAAGATTGACTGAACGATTAAATAGACGTACCGACGTACCGTGGACCCAAAAGACAAGTTTTGTTTTTATCTTCAACTTAACGTGTAATATCTAATTATCTATATAGTATATACTACTACAACAACAACAACAGGACCCAATCCCTGCGCGGGGTATGAGGGAGGTGAGCTGTAGACAGTCTTACCTCTACCCCGAAGTAAAGAGACTGCTTCCATAAGGACCTCCGGCCATTATCTATATACTACTATATATATATATATATATTATTGAAATAATATATAATATATGTATACAAAGTTAAATTACCTTTATTGACTCTGCTGCACGTGTACTCCTCCAGCTTTGTCCTTCTTGTACGGCAATGCAATATACAAAGTGGGTATCAATTTTTAATCTTCTTTTTCTTAAAAATACTCCATATTATGTAATAAACAATTATACAGTATGTTTATTGAACATTAAGGTGTGCATTTGAGGAAAAAAAAATGAAAATAGGAGCCCCTATACAAATTAACAAAACTAGAGGGGTACCCGCGTACTATAACGGCAACGGTGATGTGGTGGTGACGGCAACTGGTGGTGGTGGTGGCGACGACGACGAGTAGTGTAGGTAATTGATATAAAAGTAATTGATGTAAAGGGTAATGTAGTTATTTTAAGAGTTAAATGATAGATGATGTTAATTAATAGGGATATTATAAGTATATCAAGTGAAGATGTTTAAAATAATTAAAAAGATGGTAATGACACGATCGATATATCAATTCATTATTTGAGAAGAAAGGGAGGGGTAAAAGATTTAATAGGTAGTATAGATAGTTTCAACTTCATTATAAAAATAAATAAATTTATTTGATAAAATGTGTAGATTGACAGGGTTTTCATGATCTCTGGAGTTTTTCAGCACCAATTATTGTCATCATATAAGGATGATTTTAGGCAACTCAACTAACAAAGGGGACACGTTGAAGGCAACGCTCAAACCCAAGATCTTTTATTTGGCAAAAATCCCTCCAAATAAACAATGTGTTTTGCGAGTGTAGTTACAGATTAAACTATGCTCAATTGGGAATAAACCATATCATTTGCCTACATTATTGCGTATGGCATTTGAGGTTTAATACGCAATAAAGTATTATACATAATTTTACAGTTCTATCATACATGATATTTTATTACATATTAATCATAGTCTTATATAGGAATACAAATATATGATATACCCCAATCATTATATTATACTATTATTAAAGTTAAACGAAAGGAATAGAGAAGCACACACTGCTGCACAGTTGCCTATCAAGCTGCCTGTTTGTTTTTCTTCTCATTTTTAGCTGCTTGCCAACTTGTCTGTTTAATATTTTCTTTAATTTTATTGCACAAAACAAAGTGATTGTTCGTTTTTTTTTTGTGAACTTTAATCTGTTTGTAAAACCACATCAATAACAAACGCAAACACGATAGTTGAAGCCCTGCATTTTCTAAAGGAATAGTGAAGCAGCCTACCAGGTTGCCTGCTTGCTCTTTTTTTTTTTTCCGTTTCTAGCTACCTGTTTGATTTTTTTTTTTAATTTTATTGCAAAACAAAGTGAGTTTTCATTTGTAAATTTTTTTCTGTTTGTAAAACCGTATCAATAACTAACACAAACACGATAATTAAGCAACTCAAAGATCAATAGCAAACGCAAACACGATAATTGAAAACCCGCAGCGTAGGGCTTAAATAAAACCACTAGTAAGTATTAAACATTGACCAAAGTATAACTATATTGTAACTTAGCAGAAAATGAAAGAACGTTTAGACATATTAAAATTGTATTCACTGTTTAAACATATTAAAATTGTATTCACATGTAAAGCAAATATATCTTTTAGCTGTTAATGATTCATTATCATTGTTTCTCTGACTGATCATCAAACATAAAATAGGATAAATCGTGTAATTTGATTAGAATCTGATCTACTTTCTAAATTATTTTATCTGATCCTAAATTATCTTTACTTCCTTTTAAAATAAACTATCCTCTTTTTTTTTTTTTTTTTAACTTTTTGTCTTTAAAATACTCAAATTACCTCTCAATTTTAAAAGCTTTCTTTTTATAATTAACTCATATACTTAAAATACCCTTAATGAAATAATTTACAAAATCTATCACTCAACTCTTAAAATAACTACACTAAGGG
>JAOXNX010000028.1:856458-870362 GCA_028566075.1 Solidago caesia
AACTAACAAATTAAGAAAAAGTTAGAATTGTGAAACTTTAATTAAGTGAGGGGTATGAAATTAAAAAAGAAAGGATTCAAATGCAATTAAAGTTAAGTTTAATAGCTTAATTAAGTGACACCTCATCAATTGAAAAAAAAAATGTTTTCCTTTAATAAATAGAAAGAAAGATTGTGTGTATATAATGTACTACCTCTTGTTGATCATCTTCAACCCGGGGAACCTAGGATTCTCACAAGCCCTGGTCCTACATAGTTGCTATTCGTGAGCCCACTGCAACAAAGAACCAACTACACATTCAAAATAAGCTTAGCCAAACATCCTATATATATAATTAATTAATAAAAATGGTCACCTGGGAATGGTGATGAGAAGAAGAAGAATCTTGGGAAGTGGAATTGGAATTTGAGAGAGACTGATGGAAGGTGGCAGCCATGCCCATATTAACAAAACCCCTAAAAAAGCCCTAAAAAAAATTAATCCGACGGCTATATATGATTTAACAGATCTACGGAAGAGATGGTTTGCCGTGGTGGTGCTAAAACCTGGTCTCCTTTTCATCCATACCATTATTTCACGACTACATATCTTGATAGTGATCACTTGTTATTCCACGACTACATATATATCTAATCCTGTGATAACAAATAGAACCAAGAATTAATGTTCCTCACATTGTGCATACGTGAGAAGATTAGATTCACTTAAGAGGGGAGGTGGTCTTGTAATCCCTGATTCAAAAGTCTGGTCAACGAATGTTTTTTACTACTTTGTGAAGGTTAAATTGGATAGAATGAACTGACCTTGTTAGAAAAAAAAAATCATCCTGGAGTGCTTAGTTTTTAGCTTGTGCAGACCTCATTTCACCTCCACTCTTGGCCCCTAGTCATTGAGAAGCATTGAGCATGTGTAAGAGTTTAAAGAAAATTAATAAACTGCCACAACAAGGAATTTCAGAGATAACAAGTTAGTAACTCACTGCATTCCCAAAATGATCTTCAGACTTGAAGAGTCGAGTACAAGTTCCACTAACCCATGCGCACAATGGTTTATTGATTTTTCCAGCTTTAATGGCTTCAACTAAGGAGTACTCATCTCGACCACCGAGTTCCCAAAGTACCACAATCATTTTCACCTAAGTAGACCGAAAGAACCCATTATTTAAATGTCATCTCTAATAATAGAAGAGGTATAATTTATTGTAGAAGACGTTGAAGACGCCCATGCATTAAGACGCTTGTACATCATGCTTATTTTACTTGTATTTAAGATGCGTACGTATAAGCAAAACATGCATGTTGTACAAACGTCTTAATTCGAAGTACCCCAAAGAGATGCGCATATAATTAGTATAGATAAGATTAATGTTCACTAACCTCCAAGTAACAACTCATGGTTAAATTATTCTGTTCTTAACATCCACTCATGGCTAAATTAAATCAAGATATTTATTATAAATAAAAAACTAGCCATATAAAAAACTTAATTCACTAGTATGTTGTTTATGGTTTTATTTATTTATAGATTGATATAACTTATCTATTATTGATTAGTTATTAATTATTATGTTTATTAAAATTTTATAATTTGATTTGTGTTTTCATGTATGTATTGTTTTTGTTGTTGTTTTAGGTCCATAAGAGAGGGTTGGTCATGATTGTCTTCCTCCATGATATTTGTTTTAGATTGGTTTATTTGAAGCTTTAATACTCGGATATTAATATTTCGATGAACAATTAAATTCTGATTCTAACTATCCGTTTATTTATGTGGCAAAAAGTTAGTTTCTTACCAGATATGGACAATCAATTTCACATGAGCACCTTCTCAAAGTTTTTGTCACAATGGAAACTTAATTTTTTCAATAATAATGAATATACAAAAAAAAATTTAAATAATTATGAGATGATGTTTATATACAACCATGTGTTTATGATATGTATATCATTATATACCATAGTTGAAATTCATTTCATTTGTGATGCCTAAGTTACTTGATTAATGAGACTTACTTTTTAAATTCTCTATAGTTAGGGGTGTCCAAAAAATCCAAATCCGAAATATCCGAAAACCCGATCCTAAATTATCCAAAAATTCGGATATCCGCAAATCGGATATCTGAATTTTTGGATTCGGATATTGGATGGACTTTTCAAAAAATTTGGATATTCGGATTATCCAATATCCGAAAATTACATTATACATAATTAGTGATACTTGTGTTGGGCTTGACCCAAATTCATGTTTGGCTTGTCTAAATGTCTAATTTCAAAAAAAATTAGTTCTAGCTGCTGCAGTGTATTTTTTATGGCCGGAAAGAAATTTAAGGATTTTCAAGAATACTGAAAGAAATGAGGAAACTATATGCAGGATTATAAAGGAAAGTGTGAGGAACAAAATGCTATCTATCAAGTGAGGAAAACCAAAAGTGTTACAGATATTGCAAAAAGATGGAACTTGAGGTGGATGAATAATTCATTGATTGCTATCTGAGTAACTTTGTATTAGTTTGGAAGTTCAGATTGTATATTTGGATTGTAGAGAGGAAAGGGTTAACTTGAGGGTGAATGTTCACATGTATGTTGGTAGTATTGAGACCGGGGCATGTCCAAGTCTCATTCCTTGTAACATTTATCAATTTTGAGCTAATAAAATATTTTCACAGTTTAAAAAAAATATATATATTTCATTTTAAGAATTAGATACATGTTTGTGCTACTGCTATGATGCTACCTACCTGACGACATCCTTAATTGGCTCCTTCCACAGTCCACACGATACACTTGTAAATCACATTCCATTTTAATATTTTTAATCTTGTATTATTTTAGTAGATCTTGAAAAGTATTATTATTTAAGCTTCTTGAAATGAGGATTATGGTTTTTAATCTTGAAAATTGAAAAGAATTATTATTTAATCTTGAGAAATTTATCTTTTAATCTTCTTGTTTTTTTTTTTAATCTATTTATAAAATAAAAAAGAGATACGGATACTATTAATTAAAGTTTCTTACATTTGTTCTTGAAAAGTTATCTTACATTATTATTCAAAGCTGTCAATTATTATTGTTCTTGTATTTGTAGATATAAAAATAAGAAGACATTGGTGTTGAGTCAAGCTGAGTCAGACTGGATATAAAGATGACAAACACTCTCAGAAATACTCAAGTCTTTGGTTCTTGAGCTGAGTCAGCTTGGGACATGAAACCTGTTAACTTCGTGTCGTGTTAAATGGATCATGTCAAACTTGCCAGCTCTAGGTAGAATTACAGACTTTCTAGTTGACATGATTAATTTGGAACCAATCTAGCGTTTGTGGTCAATCTAAAGTTACAATTGTATGTTGTTACAATTTGACTTTTCTGGTCAAATGGATGAACTTCGGATTCGAATATTGTATTATCATACTTATTGGAGGAAATGATTTGCATGTCTTACTACTATGATTAACAGTATACCTACGAAAATGATGACAGATTCTGGATTACTTAAAGGTAAATTTCTTATTCGAGTGACTTCGTTGGGTAAATTTCTTATTCAAGACTGGAAGAGTTGGCTGAAAGGGGAGCGAGTTAAAAAGGTTAAACTGATCAAGAACATTCGGCAAAAGATTATCTCTATGCATACCCCTCCCAAGTAGTTTTATTCAAACATCTTTATTAGTATCTTAATAACAGTGTTTCCAAAAGTGGTTGCAGGTTAAACTGGCCTAACGAGATGGGCCTGTCTAAACTGGTACTAAAGCTGACCTGAAACAGGTCAACCTGTTTGAATCCGTCACCATACCGGCCCAACCTGCAATCTTGGTGCTGCACCCCAGTAACTTTATGTCTATATGTGAACACATATTTCTTATTAAAAAAACACAACCTGAAACCTCATTCAAGTTAACAACGGATAAACCATATTTTACTCTTCCGGTCCAAAGTAGATGAAAAAAACAGAACAAAATGGTTAATCTTTCAACTATACTTTGAGCCCAGGTCGTCACTAAGATGGGGCGGCAGCAGCAGACTTCAACTTCTTTGAAGGTGGGTTTCCGCCAGACACCACCACATACATATAGAAGCACAACATTGCAGCACTGTCAAACAAATAACAGACTAACTTCAAAACCAAAAGGCCCAAACAGTTATTCATGAATGACTGCATACTTTCTTACCTTATGACAGCATTCAAGCCTGTTGGTAATATTTTCTTCGTCTGCACATCACAAATAAGAGTAATTAGTGAACGAACTTGTTTTCTGTTTTCTTTTACTATTTAGCATTAAACAAGGGGGGGAATAATACCAATGAGTAGGTCTTCATGTTTTTCCATAAAAGGGCGGCAGCGATTCCTGCACCGTGGGAAGCAAAACATGTAAAAGTGTAAAACATGAAAGCTTGCAGCATTCGTTCATTTATAAGAAAACAAAAATGTAAATTAAAATAAAATATCAAATTTCGTCACTGTGCTTATACCCAAATATTGGATTTCTTCCAAAAGTTTCAAACACATGTTTAAAGTCTTAACATGTTTCTACTGCAGATGAAAAAAGGTGGTGGTGGTGAGTACAGAGTCAAATAGAGAGAGGAAAGTACCAAAATACCCTCACGTGGGAGGCACGTGAGGGTGTTAACGGAGGGGAGATAACGGTCGTCAACTTAAAGGATCGAACACGAACCTTATCCACCTATAAAGGACTGCCAGTGAGGTTATTGAACCACAGGAATGAAAGGTGACTTTTTGTGTAAACCACAGGGACAATTTATGTTGATAACTCTATGTTATTCTGTGCACATTATGAGGTGGACCTTTCAGTAATTTCACCAACAAAAAGGACAGACAGTTTAGTTTGTTTACCATCTTCTTCAATTGGAACACGTGATTTTTAAAAGTTACAATTCATATGGTAGACAGTCATTTCAATGCCCTTTAGTATACATCATTCCTAAATTTGCCCCTCTATGTGTGTGCTATGTAAGATATTCTTGTCACTTCAGAAAAGCTATGAAAGGCGACCACCATAATAATCATGATTTAGTGGTGTCACTAGTTATAGTTATAATGAAAAATTACTTGGTAACTTTCGCAAACATAACTATGAAAAGGTAGTTTGGTTTCTCGACAGTGAGACGAGATGACCAACATAGAATATGAATAAAGCCTGCTAAAATATTTGGTACCTGCTTGTCCAATTATGAATGGTAAGCTAGATTGTCCTTGTCCCCAGACATTCAAGCTGAACATGCTGAGGGCCAGTAAAGCACTACCATAAAGTCCACCAGATATCAAAGTAGCCGGATTTCTTGTAAACCAGAAACCAATAAGCCCCCCACTAAAAACAATCCCACCTGCAAGTTGAATACGCATACGTAAGAATATTATGCCTTTAATCTTTTAACTGATGGTTCTAAGAGGTAATGTTACTTAAAGTTATATAGAGCTCTAAAGTCGCATTAGTTTTCTATAAAGCAAACAAATCTTATCTTGCACCGCATTCTACCAGTAAAAGAATGGTTCAATTGTAAAAGAAGTTTTTATCAAATGTCAAACAAACTTGTACAGTTTTACTTTTGCAATTTGACTTAAATAGATTTACTTGTTTAAAAACACAAAGCCTGCGATAAAGAGGTGAAAACCAGAAGTTACCCCAGAGTGAGTGAACCTTCTTACTGATTCAATCTCACAGGAGTCTTATGTGTTTCCTAGAGATTACCCCCAAACAACTGCAATCACAGTAACGGTCATCGGGTAATACATTCCCTACAACTCCACCCTTTGTAGATAAAACTTCTGGAAACGGTTTCGTGAAAGCATGAAACTATACTAAAATCTTTTTTACATGTATATAAAAATCAATTTCAGATATGTTTTTTAAACAAGAACTCAAAATCCAACTCTGTACATACAAAGTAAACAGAAAATTACACCATTCTCTACCCACCAAACACATGGTCAAGTTATATTCAATTCAATTGCAGTTCCTATGGATTTCAATTCCCCTGACAAATTCCATTTGTTCCAATATAATGTGATATCTAAGAAAAATAAGATCACTCATAAGATGTAGGATTGGAGTGAGTAGTGTATTTGTATCTCATCATATTTTATATGGTCAGTTGACTAATAATCGTCACAGATGACTGACAGTGACTATGATTTGTGAAGCGGCACTAAGTTATGGGGAGGTCCTTCAAGTAGCAGGGTGCATGACCCTTCACCATAAGCTTTCAAATTCGGCATAAACACACTTAACTTCATACAGACCAATCACACTTCTAAAGAAATGGATGCTCTCTGGACATCAATAGCATAATCAGGTGATCCGACTTATTATAGTACTTTGATCATGTTGATTCAGATCATATGACAAGGAAGAAAAATATTGTGTCAGAGTTGTTGCCCCTAAACATCTCCCAGTTAAAAGAACAACAATTTACAAGTTGGAATTTGTCTTAGGAAAGAAAACAGAGCACTATTTTTGTATACTTCCCTAGTCATATCTTTTGAAAGTTCTTTACATGTATTCCTTTTATGTGCAACTCTCTATTCAATTTTTATCTAACAGGTACATGACTTCTAGGACTATTGAGAAACGCTGTTAGTAGCAAGGAGCAATTCTAAATACTAACTCATTTACGTCATCCTCACTCACAGCAATTCAGGTGACTTCATTAAGGAATCAAATCTTTGACTAATTTGTGCATCTTATCCACATCCGTAAATGTAGATCTAGTTTTCGTTTCAATATTGCTCATTATGACAGTTGACTAGTTGGGACAATATGTGTTTCCAAGTACTTTGTAGCCTTGACTTGAGGATAATTCCTGTGTTACTTGGTTTACCTTTTAACTACTTCATAAGATAATAAGAAAAAGGGCAGAAACGTTTGTCTAAGTTATCAAATTTCCCAAATAGAATTTAGTAACTTACCATAGGGAATTCCGAGACAAAAATCGTGAATCTTTGCTGCTTTTTTTGGTTCGGTGACAACTTCTTTAACTGGTTGGTCAATCTCTTCCCCATTAACATATTCTTCTATACTGGGTTTCACTAGTAGATCATTATCTTGGTGTGATGCTTTTGCTATATACTTTACAGTTAACTTGCTACCTGAACTGGATGTTTTTATGGCATGTCGATCACTGTTGATAACAGTGGGTAACTGCAAAGTAACATTTGCAATCTTCAAAACACGTCTGAAATTATTAAAATGAACTACCAGATAATGATTAAAAAAAAAAAAAGAGTAACTATTTAACTGATACGTATACTAGTCACAACTGTTGGGAGGAGAAGAAAGTTGATATGTTAGCAAATGTATTACTCCTCGATCTAAACCGCCATGGCACCCTAGACATATAAGTTACTACATCCTTTCTTATGATTTGTGAGGTCAAGTGGCCAAAAGTTGAACTAAACCTACTTGTAATTTTTCGAGGTAAATTTGGAAAGTATTAGATTTCCAAACCCTTTTGACTACAGTAAGTTTTGCCTTAAAAGTTTCTTTCGGATAACTTTCTTTGTATTTTCTTAATTTAGGTAGTAATAATATGTTACCCCAATCTCTTCAATTAACTTGATTGGCTAGCCGCATCATTGTAACCGGATCTTGCATTTGTGGGTAACATACTTACATAATTTTTATTTTTTAATGTATCCAGTTATCATGTAACACTCCACATCATCATAATCAGATCCTAGCCAGCACCTCGAGGTTATGAAGTCAAACTTTACCCTAACCAAAGAATTCAGGTACTATATTACATAAACTAGAAAAAAAAAAAAAAAAAAAAGTCATACAAATTGACGAAACGCCGTCTAACTTTCCCAAAAATGCAAATTTATCCGGTGAATAACCACGCCGTCTTATATCACTATAGATTTGACAATCAACACACTCACTTCACATACATAATTAATCAGATCATGATCGAAATAACATCGAAACAGCCAAGCTTAAATGGACATGATCTAAACAAGAAATTATAAACTTACCCATAAATATAGATATAATAATAGAGTATATAACAAAGGGCCACTAGAAAATTTATCAACTAAAAATAAAATAAAAAACCCTAAAAGAAACCAAACAGTAAAACTAAGGTAACAAAATGGAAAGTTAATAAAAACCAATTGATAATCACACAAGATCAATTCAATTATAATAAAGTCAAAGACTTTAACATAAATATATATACCCGTACTTATATATAGGTGTATATATATATATATGTATAACTATATGTATATATATATGTACCTGAGAAGGAATAAGAAGATGTGATCGATGGGTGAGATGAACTCTGTTGTTATTGTATTGAATGGTGGCAAAACATGATAATTGAGATATTGCTGCTGCTGCAGACATTTTTAAAATCTTGGAAATGGTTTTCTCTATCAAATGTTAATTTAATTATAATTAATTAATGGGGAAATTTGGTTTCTTGGATGGGTGTTTCTTCTAGACTTTTCTTGAGTGTTTGCCTGTTTGGTGTTGAAGAATTGACTTTTTTTTTTGGTTCAACAAAAAACTGCCCAGCATTCCTCCCTAATAAGTAATATAAGTAATAAATGAGTAAATAAATGTAGGATCCCAGCAATTTACCAGTTTACCCTCAAATTTTGTAGGTGTGGAATTGGCTAATTAAAATGCAAGGGGCAATTAGATGTCTTTTTTTACATTTAGGAGAAAATCAGATTTTAATTAAATAAATAACAGGTTTTGCTAACTAGTGCCCCAGGTGCATTTAATGAATTCCAAATTACTTAAAATATAAAGATATGCATTTATGATTTGTATGAAAATGGTAACTGTTAAGTTGATTTAATGAATATTAAGTATATTTTTTGATTATTTAGGTAATTTGGAGTTTATTAAATGTACCTTAGCTATTGCCTCAGCAAATCCCATAAATAATTACATTTTCTCCTTTCAATTGCCGGTTACAAAATATCCAAAAACTGTTGTTTCAAAATATATATTTGATTGGTAAGAATTCATTTAATTAATTTCATCTCTTAAAAACTGTTCTGTGTAATAAAATTTGTTCTTAATTCCATCCCTTAAAATTTGTTAAGGCTACAAAATATTGGTTAAAAACCTTATTGGTTCAGCTATTGTAGGTTCTCTTGGAAGCTTCAATGCTCATGCTGCTAATATTGTTTTAGCAGTTTTTATAGACATTGGTCAGAACCCGACCCAAAATATTGAAAGCTCTTACTGCATTACTATGTCAATGGTGGAAAAGATCTTCGTGTCTCTGTTACCATGCCTTCCATCGAGGTAGTCACCATTCAAAAAGCTGTCTTCAGTTCGACATATATTGGTTTGTGTTTTTTGGGGTGAATAAGCTAAAAATGTTAAGCCTTTCTTATGTAACGCATTAATAATGCAATGATCAATGTGTCTAATCAAGTTTTTAATGTAGATTTTGGCTTTCTTTTCAAACCAATGATAGAGAACGAAAGATTTTATCTTTGATTACAATGTCTCCACCACTTCTCGGTTTTGGAGACGAGGAATGTCAAAGCAAAGTCTTTCATATGAAAATGTTGAGTATATATTCAAACCAAAACTTGAAAATCTATCTAATATTTATGACTCTTTTAGATTGAGAGACAAATCCATGAAAGCAAGCATGATTTGTCCAATCTCAAGGATAAACTGCAATTATGTATTTGATATCATTTCTGGATTAAGGATTTTGAACAAAAGTATATTTATTATTAAAAGAGGCAACAAGATTTGAAGGTAACTTCCATCTATTTTGTTTCATCAATTCTTAATGACATTTAAAACTGTGTCTGTACAACCTTAAAAGAATTTAATTTATGATCACTGGTATATATTCTTAAATTATAGACGGAGATGTCATATTCTTCCAAGAACGTGAAGAGGATGCACGTGTTTACATATGACATACCCAGTAATTCATTATTGTTTATGTTTTTTCATCCACATAATAAAGGGTAGTATTCTCTTTATCTGCTCTAAATTGTATACATATCAAGTTTGTGACACGGGTTTTGATTCTCTTTACGAGGGCTTCTATTTTTATTTTTATTTTATTTTTAATAATATATGGACTAAAGGTATTCAAGTAAAAGGATGTTACTATTACTTAATGTTAAATCTCAATCCCATTTATGGAAATCACAATCCAATATGTGGTGATCACTTGTCCAACTGTTAATGGTGTTGGTGTGGTGTTAAATCTTTATAGCTACTACTATTATGTGTCAGCCTGTCAGGGCATGTAAAGAAGAGAGGGACATCAAGATGAAAATGTTGTTATATGTCAAGACCGAAGAGGAAAGGCTTTCAAATGTGAAGGTCAAATTCTTCATCTCATTTCGTCTTTTAAAAAAATGAGCTGTGTTTGTATGCAGTAAATTAAGCACTTTTTGAAACTTCTTTATGCTTTGACTGTTTTGTGTTTAGTAATTTCGTGATTGTATATGTTACTCTCATGAGTAAATTAGTCGAAACTGCCACCTCGATGTTTGGGTTAACCATTTCTGACTTTTTTTCTACTTTGTTTGGAGCAGATGCAGAGGCTAAAGATAGAGATAAACTATTAATGGTAAACTATTAATATTTAATACTAATATCAATATTAGCATATGTATTCCGTAATTCGTAAGTAATTGAGTGTGAATTTTAATATGATTTGAACTACATATAAATTACCTATCTACATTTAAATAAATTTTTAAGCATATATGAAAAAAAAATGGAGCTTTTAAATTTGAATTGAATTAATTTACCAAATAAGATGCCAACTAAACTTAAGTGATATGAGGTGTACATACACATGAATAGTTAAAATAAGGGCTTGTATTTAAATGTGTACAACTAAGCAAAAAACCTAATTATCATTTAAATGAGACTGTCACATAAGATCAACAATATCATTATCCTTACTTAGGCCTCTCCCATCCATAACATCAAATTCTCAAATTCTCACTGCCACATCAGCGCCCCATCATTCCCTCCTCCCATAATTTACCCATAATTTACTCCCTACCAACCATACCATCAAATTATCAAATTCTCAACTTCTCTCACTGCCACATCATCACCACATCATACATCATCCTTTATATATATATATATATATATATATATATATATACATATACATAAAGTCACACATCATGATCAAACATGGCCCACAATGCTTTTTCTTTGCAGTATACCTTCACGTTATGTTGATAACGTGATTTCATAATTTGGCTATAATTTGGGTGGTAACATTGGTGTTATGATAATTTGATTTCATAATTGGGCTATAATTTGGGTGGTAACATTGGTGTTATGATAACGTGCTTATAATTTGGCTATAATTTGGCGTTGGGAGAAGCCTAAGGTATTATGTCAAATATTTTTGGAAAATGGTTAGATACAAGAATTAGATTTAAAACAAGAATGGCATTAGAAGGATTGTTTATGCAACTCAATTTTATATTGGGTTTGATAGCAAATTAATTTTACATTGGGTTATACAAATACAATAATAGCATATTTAGGATGAAGTAATTGTGGTATTTACTTTAAATAAATATATATTTCATAAGTAAATTTTGACAAACATATTTATCATGCGGTTGTTTTGGCTTTGCCTTCTAATTATTTTTTTGAATTTTTATTTTATTTTTTTATTTATAGTAATTTTTGGCAACTGTTAGAACATATATATATATATATAGAATAGTATAAAATACCCGCGGCGGCGCACAACCCAGCTCACTATCGCTTATGCTTGCACACACCGATGCCGCACATCGTACGGCGAGAAACCTTCTAGTTTAAGTGAATTTCTAAATTCTGTCATAAACTTAAAATAAAAGTCAGTCTTCAAAACCAATGAGTGAATTTCTATTTTTGGTTTTAAAGCATGTCTCCTGATTAGTAAAATAAAAGGAAACAGGTTGAACAGCTTCATCACATGCATTTTCTTCTCTTTGAAAAGGAGTTACAGATCGTAAAGGTTGTAAATTCACTAAAGCCCCTGTGCA
Source organism: Solidago caesia (assembly GCA_028566075.1). Taxonomy (NCBI): domain Eukaryota; kingdom Viridiplantae; phylum Streptophyta; class Magnoliopsida; order Asterales; family Asteraceae; genus Solidago; species Solidago caesia. The sequence continues at coordinate 868,465 of JAOXNX010000028.1, forward strand.
TCGTAGATTCGTAGAGCAGAATATCAAGAAGCCAACATATTTTGAATTAAAACATAGCCACAACTCATTGTTGGTTCGATTCCATCCAAGTAAATAGAAGTTGTGCTATTTTGGATTTACACTTCAGATTGCTGCCTCTACTACAGAATAATGAACAGATTTAACTGAAAACGGATCAAGTTAGATAGGTTAAATATTGTCAAACACGTAAAAGTCATCTAAATTGTATCCAAATGCAAAAACCCTTATACAACTTACGGGTTCATCTGCTAATTTCGACATACTACTCAAAATCCGCCTTAAATAAACACGGCAGAAGAGATTAAATTCTACACATTGGTTTGTTTTGAAGAGAAGCATTTCCATTAAAAGTACGGTACAATGTTCTTCAGTATTGATATACAGGATTACAGGCCAGAAAACCCTGCCAAATGTTTTTATACATAAAACATGGATTGTTAAGCAGCCATGTCTGCCCATAACACCACGCTTCACAACATTTTTAAATAAAAAGCCCTTTCCCATAAAATATTATATCCAAATGGCTACTTACAAACAAATACACGATCAACTTCATTCTTACCCACATCATGACCAGAAGCTCTCTTCAACCTTCGGATATATGAGAATGACACGATCAGTTTTCATGTACTATTCTCCAATATCTTGAATTAGATATAAACCTGAGTTTTGATTAACCAACTACTCCTTTGTAACCCACCTACGTCCACGAATCTGATACCCACCATACATTTGGTCACTGCTGCTTTCACCACCGCTTTCTGCACTTGTATATCCTGACTTCTTACGGTGTCTCTTTTTCTTGGAGGTTCCACTGTCACTAAAGCTTCCGTTTAAAAGGGGGTCATCAATTCCAGATATTACTCTTTTCTTTGGTGAGGTATTGAGGCAACTATCATCTTTGGTTCTCCTATTTATGTTTTGGGAGATCTTGTGCAGTTTTTGATTGAATCTTGTGAACCCTTTCTCTACAGGTTCTACAGCTTGGGTCATGGTGAACCTCAAATCATTAACAAACTGTGTCGGGGAGTAAAAAATAATTACATCAGCAAAGCATTTTTAAGAAAAAATACTACAGAAGGCGATTACGCCACACAGGTTAAATGGATCAGATAAATGTTTTTTAACTTTTTTGGCTATAAATATAAAGGATCGGACAGGTCACGAAGGTATAAGAGTTGGCAAAAATTGTACTTGTAATGCATAAAGCCCTAATTTAATGTACTCAAACATTCAGACTATTATTGCACTGATGTAACTTTTTAAATCATATTTAATGCGTAACTTTAGTATTTATAGATCTTCTTCAAAAGTTTGGTTGGTCGCCGCGCATTGTGACCCATATCAGTAGGCTACCACATTGAATGCTTGATTTTTGTTGACTGCTTGACTTTTGTCAACTGTTTTAGTATTTCTTAATTGTTTGACTTTAGTTTACTATTTGATCCACTGTTAAAGTATTGTTGGGTGTTTGGCCCAATGTTCAGTGTTTGACCCATTGTTTGATGTTTGACTTGATATCGGGTGTTAAACGGTTTCTGTTAAAAGTAATCAAACTATCTCATATTCTCGTGCAGTTGACTCAGTTTCTCAATCCTAGCCACCAGCCTTCTTTCAATAGTCATGTATGCATTCATGTGTATCACCACATTCACCTCAGTATTGGACTTGTTATGGTGGACTCATATAGCATACATATTTTTTGGTTTACCACCATTCTGACATATAAACCGTAGCAGGTCTAACACTTTCCTTTAAAACTTGCCTTTAAGCTTTAATGATACTGATATGAACCAGAAAGTTAGGGGCTTAAGTGTCGTTTTTGTTAATTAGTGTATTTAGTTTATTATTAATTATATTTATTAATTGTTGGCAAA
>JAOXNX010000028.1:907166-920364 GCA_028566075.1 Solidago caesia
ATCAACAGTTGGTTTGTAGCTACAACGTCCAGTTTTCAAGTACGGACAATTGTACGTTACAATATCTCGAGTTAAATTAAAAATTATCTTAAGGTATTGATATGCAACTAAGATGTCAGATCAAAAAAATATAAATAAATATTGTCTACAAAAAAGTATTACAAAAGATAGAATACAACATATGCGTTCAATGTTTTAGAATTATATTCTTTAAATTTGATTTTACCTTCATTTTTTACATTTAAATTTACATATTTAACAAAATATCTTATCTTAAAAATGTCATAAAAATTCCATGTATTTGACACGGGCATATATCTAGTTAAATAATATAGTAGAAACATAGATGAATTATTACTTATTTAAAATGTTATATGAATTATAATTAATAAGTTTTATTTTTGTATATTAAAATTTAAAAATAGTAATATGTTGATATTTATGTATTTATCTATACTACATTATAGCATATGGGGTGTGTCTTAAAAGTTAATATTATATTTAATACTCTAATAAAATTCAGTACAATAATTACATGTATACTATTTAATATAAAATCATATAGTCAAAGCAAATTCCAACTAGTTAAAACGTAAATTTTATATATTATTACAAATTAGAAAGTCAACATAACAATATGTAAATATATTAAAATAAAAAATCAACTTAATTCGTAGAATAATACCACTGTAACTTTTCTCTCTTACAAAACCATTACGGACACCACTATACAAAGCTGGGCGTACTTTGAAAAATGATATCTTAATTAATACACCCAGAAGGTTTGCGTACTTTGAATATGCATGTGTTGATATATATGATGTAAGGCCTCTCCCATCGGCACGTTCTCACCCCTCCGTTCTCGTTTTCTGAGAACGCCAATGTCACCACTCACGTTCTGGTGCACTTTCTCGCGTTCTGGTCAGAACGCCGTTGTCACGGGCCGCGTTCTGGTGTCCAAATTCTCTTGAGAACGTGAAGGAGGCATGAAAAGTTGCAGAAGGTGGGGCCCTTTGGTGTCACTGACGAAAGAAACAAAAGCATTGCATTTGTTGTGGGTTTTATTTTATTTTATTTTGTGTTTAAATAAAAATGGAAAATATTTGGTGATGATGTGGAAATAAGAATTTGAGAATTTGAGAATTTGGTGGTATGGTTGGTAGGGAGTAAATTCTGGGTAAATTCTGAGAGTAAGAGATGATGTGACACTGATGTGACAGTGATAATTTAAGAACGTAAGTTTATGGATGAGACGGGCCTTATAAACTCGCAAACAAACAATCCCTTAAAAAGAATAACGATAAACCATTGTTACACTCTCGTCCCTCGGATACGTCATCTTGTGGGCGAATCAATCCTTCCCTTGATACTAAAAGACAAAATTCTCCATCTCTCTCTCACACACACACACTATACCAACTGTTGTTGATATACACACACAGACACACACAGTCACACACATACATATACATATACATATATACATATATATTTGTGTGTATAATTATAAGAATTATATTGAAAAAAGGAGATGGTGCGGATATTACCTATGGCGTCAACAATTCGTCCTTCGATTTCATCATCATTCTCCAGGTTTGGCGGAAACATATCCATCGTCAATCCTCCTCCTCCTCCTTCTTCTTCTTCTTCGCGCTTCAGTTCGCTTCACTTTTCTTCCACTGGTATGGATTTATATATATATATATATATATATATCTATGTATGTATTATATATAGCTTGATATTGTTTTAATTTTTGTTGTGGATAGATAGGGACATAGGGTTGTTTTCTATATGTGTGTGTGTGTGTGTGTGTGTGTGACTCTGAGTTTATTTTAAGTGCATTTATGCAATTTTAGGCTTTTTTGTTTGATTTGTGGTTATAAGAACATGTATGGATGTATTATTAGAGCACAGTGATGGTTGCTTGAGCTTGAAGTATTGATAATGTCTGAGAAGTTGAGGAATTCTCAAGCTAAGTTAGGTTTTAAAGTTTCTACTTGAGAATTGACGAGTTTTTAGAGTACATATTGTGCGATTTTACACGTTGCATTGGTTTTGTGGTTGAGAACACGATTGTATGGATTGAATTGAATTTGCTTAATTAGGTTTAGTTTCTACTTAAAAATCAGCAAGTTTTTAGTCAATTTTGCGCGTTTGTTGTTGAGAACATGTGGAGTGTTGGCTGTTGGACGTTAGATGTTGAAAATTTGAGGTACTGAGGTGTATGTCAACAGTTCGAGCCTAGCCATACCTTTATCTCTATCTCTAAATATAGAGGAAAAACGTATCTTTGTAACATATTTCCCCTTTAAAAATTTGCATCTCCAACCATTACTCTAAAAACCTTACTCTATATTTACTTTATGACTTACTACTTCACTTTTTTTCAATATACAAATAGATTATAATCAAAAAGTAGTTTTAGAGGATGAATAGCGATTCTTTATATATCGAGAAAACTTGGCTTACTCTAAAAGTTTCTCTACATATAGAGGACCCATTGGAGTGAGTTTTTGGTTCTCTATCTTTATATTTAGAGATAGAGGACCCTTTAGAGGATCCATTGGAGATGGCCCAAACTAGTTCAAATTGGAGTTAACCTATAAGAGTCTTAAATTGAGCCTTAAGTTTGTGTGATGTTGCTTGACAGGGTTGTATGTTCTTTATGTATATGGATTGAATATACAAAATTAGGTTTAATTTTTGATTATGAGCTAAATAGTTATAGTTCATGTATTCAATGCTGTGGGTTTTTATATCTGGCTGAGAACGTGTAAGGATATTTTCAAGAAGACTAGAAGAGTGTTGGTTGCTAATTCTTGAGCTTGAAATTTTGAAGAGGTTCAAGGATGTGAAGAGTTCAAGCTCAAGCTTAATTAGGTTTAGTTTCCGATTATGAGTTGATGAGTTTTCGTACGTTTAGGAAATTTTATGCATTTTGTTCGATATGTCATATGTGGCTGAAAACATGTAGTGATTTATTCGTCTATTCGGGTAGACTGTTGGTTCTTGGTTGCTTGAGCTTTGAATTTCGAATTACTTTCAGATAGTGAGGAATTCAAGCTAAATTCAAGTTTGAAGAAGCTCAAATTGGAGTCAGATTTATTTGGACAAAAATATATGGGATTGACCAAAAAGCCCTTTTACTAGCAATAAACAAGCTATAGTATAAACTAAGAAAGAAACTTAGAGATACAAGAAGTTGATGGACTTATCTAACACACAAAGCTAGTGAGAATACAACAATGTTGGGTGCAACCTGGAGAAACAAACTCAATAGACTCCATGACAAGCAAAAAGGAACCTACACCATATAAAGAAATACAATATTAACCTGTGACAACCGCAAGAACCAATCCGCTAATGGCATGATAACCTACATAAATATGTATGTATGTATGTTAAATATTTATATCTGCAAGTGTTCTGGTGGATTGGCTTGACATTAGGTTGATGTATAAGTGTGTGTAAGATGGGAATATTCAGGCTGTAAGGTTAATGGAACTTGATTTAAAGCCCCTAAATGGTTGAAACCTATCCCAAAAAACTAGAGATCACAACGTAGTGGTCTTTAATACTGACCACTAGATTTAATTAAAGGTTTTCCATATGTATCATTTAGACGAGAAGAACAGGACAGTAAGTTATTTGATCATGTGCACTGCTTTGATCTTTATTTATAGTTGACCTCTCATCTTTTCATTTATTGTCATGTGAGTATGTGTCAACACCTATGAGTATAATATGGTTCTAGCTCATGCTCCATTATAGATCTCTTACCTTGTGATTTTGTATATTTCTCCAGTGCAATCACAGTCGCAATGTTTTGGCCTCAAAGCTTGTAAGTTATTTAGACCAGAAGGTAACCACAAGTATGCTAAAACAATTGTAAGCATGGCACAGGGAAGCACTGCAACCACCCAGGAAAATGCCTTGGAGTGGGTAAAAACTGACAAGAGAAGAATGCTTCATGTTGTTTACCGTGTTGGTGACTTGGACAGAACAATAAAGTAACTTTTTGAATTACAGTATAATAATTCCTATCGTTTATCAGGTTTATAGTTTTTTTGGTCAACATGTGTGTCAACTGAAATATGTGTGCAGGTTCTATACAGAGTGCCTTGGGATGAAGCTATTGAGAAAAAGAGACATACCCGAGGAGAGATACACCAATGCATTTCTTGGATATGGACCAGAAGATTCTCACTTCGTTATTGAACTCACATACAGTAATCCCTCTTAAAACTACTTTTTGTTTTGTTAATCTGGAACTATTATCAATCTTATTAGGTCCCTTTAATGTAATACACATTCTCTCTCCTTGTAACTATAATCTCTCTCCTCCAAGAAGAAAAGGAGAAAGTGATAACTTTGATGGTAACATTTATGGTATTTGTAGATTGATATGCTACTTATGACATTCACTTCAACAGTGTGATACTAAATATGAGGCACATTGGTTTGTTTTCAAGGTCAATAGTGACATTGATTATTTGCTTTTGACTAATTTGTATTGATGCTGGCAGATTATGGAGTAGATAAATACGACATTGGAACTGCATTTGGTCATTTTGGCATTGCGGTTGATGATGTGAGTGAAAATTATACCCTTTGAATTCTCTAGGTTCTTGCAATTCTGGCGTCTGCTTATGCACTGTATAGTTTTCCTTGCTGTTGATCGAGTTTCCAGCAGAATTACCGTATAACTTAACTAACTCAAATATATAATGCCAATGATAGCATCTAAAGTGTTATGGGCTATTTTCCCGTTGTGGCATGTGTCTGTATCAGTGATTTCCATCACTTTTAGGGATAAAGTTTATTCGTTTCTAACTTGGCATTAGTCAGATCTGTCCGTATGAATTTTTATAAAAAAGGAGAAATTATCTTGGTGGTAGTTGATATTTATAATGCAAAAAACCAGGTTACTGCTTGAGCATAAGAGGTCATAATCCTAGATACAGGGTGTATTTGGATGTGTGTTTTGAAAGTGATTATATGATATCTAGTAATCAGAATGAGATAATCAACTGTAATAGAACAGGCTGTGAAAAACAGATTTTAGATATACTTCTGGTGTTTGAAGTTGTAATAATTACATAATCAGATGTCTTACGTGTTTGATAATTTCTAGTTTTTAAAGAAAGTTATAGATAAATTGATAAAATGAACAAAAAGGACATTTTTCTGAAAACTGGAAGAGGTATACAAAATAAGAGTATAAATATTGTCAAATTAGGTTAAAGTATGGGTAATTACGTAATTCTATTTTGCCTTTAGATGATTCGTTTTGCTGTGGGTGATATAAAATTGATTATTTGATCCATAATCCGGAGCATAATTTGTTTTCTTCACATTTGATTATTGTGACTTTGAGTTGTATAATCAGATAACCCAAATGCCTCCATGTTACTCTTGTTTTTAAAAAGATCTTTGACCTTGCAGGTTGCTAAGACCGTCGATCTCATAAAGGCTAAAGGTGGCACTGTAACCAGAGAACCTGGTCCAGTCAAAGGTGGGAAGTCTGTTATTGCATTTATCGAAGATCCTGATGGTTATAAGTTTGAACTTATAGAAAGAGGTCCTACACCTGAACCACTGTGTCAAGTAATGCTTCGTGTTGGGGATCTTGATCGTTCCATTGCTTTTCATGAGAAGGTGTGAGATTTACTTGCGAATAAGAATATCTTGGTTATCGAATTGTATCTTTTTTTACCAGGGTTTTTTCTACATCTCCTTGTGGACTAAATGACTAACTTCATATATTTGTATTTATCTTATCTACTTAGGCTTTTGGTATGGAGCTCCTTCGTCGAAGAGATAACCCTGAATACAAGGTAAACTGTTGATTGTGTTTCTGTATGGTTTGAGCCAATAGTTTAGGAAATTGGGTTTAGCTCCATCTCTAACACTTCAAGTAAAGTCTATGTGAAATTTTCAATCTGAAGTCGTGTAAAGTTGTATCAGTTTCTCACTAGAGGTGGCAATTTCAGTTCATTTACTTGTGAATGGATCTATTTGGGTTATTAAAATCTCAATTAGGTTATATAAAAAGATTTTTCTTTAAATGGAATGCATCAAACAGGCTAAAACTTGAGAGTAGTCCAAAGTGTATCTTTTTAGCATCCAACCTTCTAATCACTTAATTCTAATATTTAAATTATTGTTGTAATTATATTCAATGTTTTAGTTATTAAATGAGATTTTGAAATTCAAAAAGATGGATAATTTAATTGTTGTTGGGCCTACCCGACTTGACCTATCTCAGTATCGCGTGGTTAAATTTGACCTTTCAACTTGACATCCGTTTTGATTCAGGTGCTAAACCCAGAGCAGGTGATGTTTATTGAGTACAAATGATGTTTTAAGTTTTGCAGCACATTTGGTTGCTAATATTCGAACATTATAATCTTCTACCATTATCATTTTGAATATTTTTGTATAATAGTTTTCATGGTGTTTGAAAGTAGCCATAAACATGAAGTTCTGGACTTCTAATTTGACCATTTATTTTTATATTTCTATGTGATTAAAATAAATGATTGATTTTGCAGTATACCATTGCGATGATGGGTTATGGACCAGAAGATAAGAATGCTGTTCTAGAGCTGACATACAACTATGGGGTCACAGAGTATGACAAAGGAAATGCCTATGCTCAGGTCAATAAAGATATATTTTGTCATATATCATGGAATTTTTGTTTTAAAGGACCAAATTGGGTAACTAATAGTCCTGTTTAAATAGATAGCAATAGGCACAGATGATGTCTATAAAACTGCAGATGCAATCAAACTTTTCGGTGGGAAGATCACCAGAGAAGCCGGACCCCTACCTGGTATCAGCACCAAAATAACAGCATGTCTGGACCCTGATGGTTGGAAGACGGTAAATCTCACATACTCAATTATGCAAGATTCTGCAGCATTTTTCTTCTATATATGCATCTGTTGAATTGCTCTAGTTATTATTTTAAAAATTGGATTTGACTTTCGGTTATGATAATTTCTTGGCTCAGATTTCATTTATACACATTGCTATGATCGGATAATCTTCTGATAACATTATTTAAATAGTTCAATATGATTATTGCTACAAATTATAAAGTATTGTTTTTTTTTCTGGTAATAATCTCAAATTGCATTTAAGTTATTGGTTCTTATGAAATTCAAGGTAGCTGGTCAATCTGACCCGGCCCAGGCTTGTCTGACCCTTTTTCCAACTTAGCCCCCTGTTATTATGGACAAAGACTCGTTTTTACAATAAAACTTTGCGAATACAGGAGACATTGAATTTATATTCAGTTTTCTCAGAATTAAATTGTAGCATGAAATGAAGAAAGTATTTGATAATGAAAGATATACTTCTTTGGGTGCATCTGCTGATATAAAGAAATAGTCTTGATAATCTTTCGTCAATATTTTGCAGGTCTTTGTTGATAACATTGATTTTCTGAAAGAACTTGAATGATGTCCCGGAAATTCTACATGTTAAGGCCCAGAGTTCAGCAAACATCTGCTTGGTAGTCTTCATAATCGATCTGAAAATGGTTGCTGAAGGAGTAACACCCATCATAGTGTAGTTAAGTCCCCCATTTTGTAGATAATTAAAAAATGGTTGTAACATGTCACAAATCAAAATCAAAATCTTGGTGGAATGGCTAATAATGTATAGACCATTGTGTTCTGTTGAATTTTGGCATGAACAACCAAAGAAAAGAGAAATCGCATTATAGAGTTGGGAAAACCACTTTATGTATTAATTCTTTTAAATTCATCGTCCTTTATAACATAGAAATATGAAATGCCACAAATAGTTCAACAATTGCGGACAAGAAGTTCAATAATGGAGCATCAGTAATTTCAATATGGAGCAACACATGCAATAAGTAGTTTAGTAAAAAAGTAGACATCTAACCATTGAGTGATAGCTCAGTGGCCAGGGCTTCACCGCCCGGAGGGGATGTTGGCTTGGAGGTCATGGGATCGAATCTTGATTCCCTATGACTTCGGGCATTTACCTCTTGATCGGAAAAAAATGGTTCCTAAGTCTCTCAGGGGGAACCATCGTGGGAACGAGTTACACACCCGTTTTTGCTGGGGGGTGCGTGGATTCGAGTTACGTGCATACTGCCCGTTTGGATGTCACTGCATTACGCTCGATGATCTAACTTCTAACTCGCCGTTCAAAAAAAAAAAAAAAAAAATTTAATTATAGTTTTCAATTAACAAATATATTTAGTATAATTAAAACTCTTATGTTAAAAATCCTATTATATTCATTGTTACCATAAATATTTATTTTCAACATCATTTCTATTTTCGTTTTTAATCAAAATCTAAATACGTCTACATTTCAGCCATTTGAAAAATAGATACGTATCATTTAAAAAAAATTACTACCAACCAAATACATAAAATTCTAACCAATCAAATTTTCGTTTGATCTTATAGTAGCATGCATAATAGTAAATATTTATCTCATATAAAAACATAAATATCAACATATTGCTATTTATAATATATAAAAGTAAAACTTATTTATTTTATTCTATATGACATGTTAAATTAATTAATAAATAATATATCTATGTTTCTAACTTATAATTTAATATTAATCATTATTTAAATATTTATGCATCTATTAACCTAACTAAACGTGGTTGAAATTTTAAAACGACACAAACTATGTTTCACCATCATGACTTTAGATTAGGTGATACTATTATCAATATCAAAAATAATATTAGATCTTGATCAATACTTTTATTATACAAATCTCTCACTATTAGGAGAGACCAAATGCATATCATGTAGCATGTTCAAATTTTACTTTCATTACACAAAAAATCAATCGTACGATATATATTGTCAATCCTTACATCGTACGGATATATATATATATATATATATATATATAGGTTAACTTTATTTTCAGAAACTTTTTTTTTTTTTGCAAGAATCCTAAGAATCCATAAAAATTATGTATTAGATCACATGTTTTTAAAGTTTATTCAACGTTGAGAGTAAATATTTTTCATTATCTCAGCGCCGTTGATTCATGTATCTTTGTATTCTACGTAAAGTAGATCAATAATATAGTTATCCTTACAGGGAATTTAATTACTATTTACAAAAAGTAAATACAACACGAGTAATGATATAAGCTTCTAAAATTTTTCGTTAACTACAAAATCAAATCAAATGATTTAGCATAATCGATGAATAGAATGAAGATGGAGAAATAATGAATTACACATTTTATAATTGTATGGAATTAGAAGAAAGTTTAAAAAGAAAACTCATTTTCCATACAACAAATATATAGTTATTTGTTCACACTTCTTTTTATCCGCATTTGTAGAAAGCATGAAAAGTTATCTAGTTAGACTAGGTAGTTGCACTTAATTATAATTGTATACTTGATATGACCCTAATTATTATGTTTTAGTGTCATATTTTATGACGTTTTAGCTTCTTAAGTGACCAAATTGTTATAGTTATATTCTATTTTGACAGTGAAAGTCATTTGAACCGTTGAAAATCATGCTACCATGGAAAACAATGGATTTTGGCTGCTTTTGTGTAGATTTTGACAGAGTTTTGGAATTCGTCATTTGAAGACTTTGGAAGCACAAGAACGAGAACGAAAAATAATCAAAACCATGATAAAACAAAGTTCGAAAGGAAAAAATGAATTACCAAACAAACTCCCCACCCCCTAAGTGCCATGGAGTGGACTTTGAATCATATGTGTCTAGTATTGATTCGTCTTTTTTGCAATCCGTAATTTGATTTAATATCGAGGATTCACATTCAATATAATTAAGAGATTCACTTGTATGATCAAAATGGTATGAAACTCATAGTGCGTAGCAAAAGGTTAAACATTTATTTTTCTTAAAATGCTAACACTTGTTTGTTTTTTTAAAAGACAAGGAAAGAGTACAAAAGCTTTTGAAAGTAAGAAGTCAAAGTTCGAATCACGTACTCTGTTGTGGAAAAATGAACACTCGATCTGCTTGGTGATTTGTTTTGTTTTTCTTTTATATATTTGATCGTAGTAAAACTATTTAGTTAGTTGATCAAGATGGATTTTGATGGCATTTGGTCATACAATCATCAGTTAATCAAATGGTTTTTTTCCCCTCAAGATTAGCATTTCAACTCATATGCTTCATTTTGGGTATAGTCGTTATCGTATGCTTTATTTTGGGTTATATATGAAATAACTAAAGTTTTATATAAATAAAAAAGGGTATAAAAATCATATTATAAAATGTTTTTAATAAAGGACATAAAAATGAGTATATATATGTGAATTAAATGCATGTATAAATTGGTCATATTTATTATTTTAAAATTTCATTGGGGATATATGTATTAAGATTATTAACACTAAAAAGACAATTTTCTTATGGTGTTTATTTATACTATATTACAAACCCGTTTTAAAATTTGAAAATAAGTATAGCAAATTGATTATTTTGTCGCACATGTACTAATTATATGGAATAATCTTATATTATTAGATATAAAATCATATATTTGACCAAATGAAATTAAAACCAGTTAATATAAATTAATTCATACAGTAAATTTTCACCCCTTTCTAACATCATTATCACCGACCATCACACACAAAAGCCAGTGGCTGGCCAAGCCGGCCGCCGTTATCCCACCAACCGATTATTATTGTCCAAGAATTTATAAAATATCTATTGCCGCGGATTATGCAAACACAATTCTAGTTCTTTTAAGTAATGATGAATTTGACAAATCTTGTAGTACTACCTCCATCCCACAAAGATTGTCTACAAACATATAAAACTCAAATTAACATAGGTCTAATTAATGAAGTTGTTACTTGATAAAAAATTGTTTTTATTCTTGTATTTAATGTATTAATGATTTAATGGTAATTAATAAATGTAAACCTACGAGTAATTAATATGTTTTTGTAAAAATAAATAATTATTTTGACAAATAAAAATGGTGATGTAGACAATAATAATCAAGAAGAAAACGAGTAAAGGTGTTTTATTTTATTTAGGGGATAATGTAAATAAACCAATTTGTTTTCTTCCGGATGGAGTAAAGTAACACATGTTGGAGTTCTTTCCAACACAAATAATTCTTACCAGAAAGAGAAAGAAAAAGAAAGACTTAAAAATTCATACAGCGACAACAATGTGGGTATATAATCATGTAATTGTTGTACCCTTAATTATTTTAAATTAAAAAAAATTGAATAGTTAATTATTTTAAGTTGGCCAAAGCTTTGTGTACTGCCCAAAATGGAATAGCCCTTTCATAATAACCATTTTTAAGTCATTTTTAAATTAATATAGTACTGATTAACGACCCTTTATAGAAAGTAAAATAAAATACTATTAAAATAAGAATCTTGGATTTTGCAAATATAAAAAGATGAATATCGTCAAATGCAAATTTGGTGAGGGGGCCTTAACTACGCTATATACACTAAGACTGAGGTGGGGCGCATCAAAGTTGGGGGGGTGTTAGCAAGTTATTCTTTCTGCCTTTAAAAAAAATAAAAGATGAATATCGCTCGTTGGAAGTTATCTTTTCGTACTATTTTTCTAATGTAAAGTTAGTGAATTGTTTTACTTTTTATACTTATCAAACTATTTTCATTATTAGAAAAAATAAAATAATATACGTACCCTTTACTTAATTGAAATTATCCAGATACAATAATCGACATATATTTATTCCTTTTTTTTTTAAAGCTACAAATACTTTTTATTCCAATAATCTAGCAAGATGGAGGATAAAGATACAAGTACAAAATCAACTAGAGCGGCCACTCTAACCAAGTAATATTACATTTATTTATGACAACGATTGGATATCTAATCTAATTAAAAGAGAGAACTATTGAATAATGTTTTCACTTTGGAGCTCAAATTATTACAGTACGCTCTATTCTTTGATGCATATATGGATCCAGGTAGGAGCAATCGGCCCTTTTTTTTTTTTTTTAAGTGTATTTCGATTCAGACGTGTTGGAGACAATTTTGACCTGCGATACCTCCAACCCCTCCTTATGGAAAATTCCTTTGAGATGAGAACCCCAAGACTCGAACCTGAGACCTTAGATAAACTCACCCCCGGGGCCCACATAGTGGATTAGTTAAATACCCCTAGCCAACCCCTGACCCATTTGATCTAGTAAGCTCATGGTTTGAGTCTGAGTCTTGCCCCGTTTGAATTTACATTGAGTTGTAATAAACATAAAATAAAGTAACTTCCAATACCGTTTCTACGGGTTATAGGTTTTAATACCGTTTTTGATGGTGTATGGGAGATGTTGAGATGTAGATAGCCTTACCATCACCTAAGATAGAAAGGCTGCTTCCGGGTTCTACCTAAGGCAGAAAAGGACCCCCGGTCTGACAAGAAGTAAGGATCGAATCCATGACCTCTGTCTATACATATAAGGGTGTTAACAACTTGATCCAAGCCTTGCTTGTTGTAATAAACATATCTATATATATCTTATTGGTAGAAATGGAAATATTGCTTCTATTGTAAGTTTTTTGAATATTCAAAATAAAACGGTATTTAATTAAAACATATACAGTATAACATTATGTTTTTGTCGCTAAGTTAGTACTTCAATTCTAAAAGCCAAGCAATTAGGGTAAAGGCATTGTACCAACTAAATGAACACTAAAGTTTTACAAAGGAAAATTGGAAGTGGGGATATATATGTCGGCCATTCCTGCGTTGGCTTTTGGTCAAAAATTTCATTATTTTGATTAATTGTGATTTAAACTATATATACGTTTAATGGGTTCTAACACACACATTATTTAATTTGTTATTCTCAGTATAGGGATGTAATCATTTGAAAACAAGGAAAATAATGAAACTAAGGGATAAATCTCAGCCACACATTTTCCCTCTATCTCTCCTCTTTTTGATATATATTTTTATTTTTATTATTTTTATTTTTTGATTTTTTTTTAACAAAAACCCATTCCAAAAAAAAATAAAAATTTTTTTTTTAATTTTTTTTTTTCTTCTATGGGTTATGTGTTGAAAACGGATGGAGACGGTACGGGCGTAGCCCTTAATCGAACGGCTACGCCATTCCGGGGGGCTTCGCCCTTACCGGTCGTAGACCTTAAGGCATTTATAGAGGGGTTGGAAACCGGACGCATCTGGGA
>JAOXNX010000028.1:924281-934800 GCA_028566075.1 Solidago caesia
TTGTTTGATCCAATGGTTGAGATGGTGTCTCATTGTCTTTTTTTAGGGACTTGTCTCAAACAAACCCCCCTCTATATATATATATATATTTGCAAAAAGTCGACCTTTTGGGTGTTGAGTGCATTTGTTTGTACCATGCAGCCTAAGTGTTTCAAAATGGATCCATTTGAACTGGGGTGACGAAGGCTTAATAACATTGTTCGCAAAGGTTTGGCGGTTTCTTCAACCTGTAAGTGTCTAATTTGCTATGAAATTATTATCCATTTAAGTGACATTCCCCCCTTCTGTATGTTTCCACTTCCCGTATCTGATACTCAATTATCCCGAACAGGGTGGAGTTTTTATTTTGGAACCTCAGCCGTGGAAATCGTATGTCAGTAACCGTCAAGTATCAGAGGTACGAATTCAGTATATCAAAAGTTTATCATCTGACTGCTTTGCATTTCATATAAAGAAGTTCTTGTTCTCTACAGGTAGCATCAACTAACTACAAGAATCTTGAGATTTTACCGGAACGATTTCAAGAGATTCTTTTGGACAAGGTTCATACTTTTATTCATTATTGTTATTTGATGAATCAAAGTCTGATAATCATATAATTAGCTGATTTACAGTTATGAATAGTTGGATGCATCTAGGTAATTTTATGGTGTTCAGTTTTCTTACACTGTTCTACGTGATTCTACTTGTAGATTGGATTTAGGAAAATCGAGAACTTGAGTTCAAGTTTGTCTGGAAGCAAAAGCGGATTTAACCGACCAATATTAGCTTTATGGAAGTGAGTAGCTTTGGCTTTTGGGTATCCATTTTTGAGGTCTCCTGGAAATCCCTGGTAGTTTTATATAGGATGAATTGTGAATGAACATGATACAGAAGTCGATATAATGCCAATGTCAGTTCTTCCATTTCTTGTTCTTTATATCCATTTTAAGCGTCTATATCCTGGTGCATAACATTTGTGATATAAAAGATAACAAAACACAATACAACAGACACTTGGTTTTATCTAAGAGTCCAAGACAATATCATCACTAATGACCATCAACACCGCCTTTTGATAATTAAATCACATCTCATAATTGCATAAAACGTAGAAAGTTTCTATTTTTTACATTTTTATTCTACTTACTTTTAACTCTATATAATTCTTAAGATGAAAAAAACAAATGTTTGACCTAATCTGTCAAACATACATTTTTGTACATACCAGAAAAAAGTGCATCTCTTAGTCAATATGGACCCAAATACCCTTAGCAGGAACCCCTCGGTAGTTCACAAATAAAATGTAGTACCCAGGAGGAGCAATTTTTCCGGATGGTGGTGCCACAGCGGTGACCAAGTCATTCGTCACCACCTTGAACGGCAGAATCAATAATCTTTGATTCATTGAGAACCCATGAGTCGTAAATGGTGGGTAAAGCATTGTCACTTTCACATCTTGAGGTGTTGCATTGCCCCCATGGAATTTCACTGCAATCTTGAATTCTTTGCCATACTTCAGCACCTTTTCTGAAGCCTGTGGTGAGATCACCGGCCGGAGACCGTTGAGAGCTGGGTCAAGATAATGAGGGGAAAATTTCTCTACCCGTAGCTCCGTCGGGTACTCTCCTTTCAAAGTGTATTTTGCATGTGGGTTACTTCCGGCGACTAAAATCTTGCCATCTGGTATCAATGCCGCTACAGAATGGTACATCCTTGCAATGTTGGTTGGGGCCATTTCCTTAAATCTATGACCCATCGGTTTATTAGGTGTATATAATACAGGAGTGAAATTCGGATCAATTGCGTTTTCCCAACCGGCAACACCCTTTTGTGCACCATTAATCATTAGAAGATCTCCTGTTGGTAGGTGGAGGAGGTCCCCCATGCATCTCCCTGATGGCATGTCTTGTTCTTTCTCCCACGTCGAAGCGTGATTAGTTAACACGATTCTATGGCAATCCCTGAGTGCCGGCATGTAAACTCTATTTTTTGTGTGTTTGCTGTCGACTGATTGGTAAGCTTCCTGTACATTGCCGCCACAAATCACCACCTCGGCATGGATGTTTTCAGGGGTGATGTGCAACGGGAAGAGGGCGGCCATGGCCGAAGGTGGGTAGTTCCTTGAACCACCAGGAAGTTTTGGGAATTGACGAACAATGGTACCTGTGTGTGGGTGGAAGATGATCCCACGGTCATTGGCGAAGAGAAAAATGTTGCCATCGGGTATCAGGAAGACGAAAGGGTAAAGGTTGTTTTCGATGTACATTCCAGGTCCTGGTTTTTTCGGTACAGTGGTTTCTTGGAGGAAAGGCAGGTTAAATTTCTTTGGAGGGAATTCAAGTTTATTTGGTGGCACAATTTCGTAGCTGAAGGCGTTCCTGCCACCCACCACAACTGCGCTTCCGTCTTCTAGAACATGGTTAGATGAATACCTGCATTAAGTTTAGTTAGAGTCAAGTAACGGGTCAAAACGGGATGGTACTAATCAGGCTGACCGTCGATAATTTGTTGTGATCTCTTAATACAAAGGTCGGAAAAATCCGGGACATACAAACTGGGTGAGCCAAAACGTGCTGCTTTTAATAAACTTTGGGTCGGATTGAAATAACATATAACCTAATGTTTTTGAAATAGTCGTTTTTCGCTTGAAAAAGTGTATACATACCATCTTTTCTCAGCAAGAACGTTTTTCTTCTCCACAAAATTGGCATGCGGGTCAGCCATTGACAACATTCTGACGGATCTGGTACCACCTCTGGTGCCACCAGTAGCAGACAAATCACCATTTGGCCATAAGTTTCCCGATGAACACCATGGTTCACCGTCCATCTGTCATAAACGAACGTATAACAATTTTAGTTACATGTAAAGCTTGGTGGCCTGTGACATTTTGTGTTTGTAATTTGTGCTTCTTTTGCAAACCAGACATTTTGTGGGCATGGTTATGCACAATCAAGTGTGGTTTCTTTCGTGATTTCCTTTTAAACATATATTAGCTAATCGGCGATAACATCAAATAGAAAGGATTCCTTACATATATGGTTCGACTTTGTGCGGTCTCAACATCATAAGCAATGGCATGTGCAAAGCAATCTGGCTTGAAGTTCATCTCAGGGCTTTTGGGGCAGTTGCCAGGTGGACCAAGTTCTCGGGCAGACGGGCCAAGCGAGGTTGTATCAAACCACACTGCCTTGTTATTGGGCATCAATTGGAATTGCATGGCAGCAACACCCACATTCGGGTTATCAATGGCCCATGAACCCTTAAAATTAGTCTCGACCTCACCCGCAGGCATTGCAATTCCATTTCCACCTGCCGGCATTGGCACTGGCATTGGCATTGGCATTGGCATTGCACCTTTTTTGCCACCCGAGCCATGACCCTTACCGGATCTTCTATGACCAAGGCCGTGGCCTGGACCGGCGGTGGCAACCGAAAAGGCAAGGAATAGAGGGAGGAGGAGGTGGTGGATGGAGGTGGAAGATGGTGGAGCCATTTTTTATTTCTAGTGACGGTAATAAAATTGTAACCTTTTTAATAGATGAAATATTTGTCCAAAATTAAGGGAAATCCGTACACAAATCGGTTGGTTTGTTAGATTTTGAAGTTAATGATTTGTATTTTTTATTTTTTTTTATTTTTTACCTAGATTTTCTGGCTTTTTTGGATGCCCAAATAATGAGATGACATTCTGATTTTATGGAATACAAGTTTTTACCTTCACATATACTGCTAGTAATAACTATCCAAGTTACAAAGGAAGCCTTCTATACACACTGCCAAAGAGAAAAAGTTAAACAAAACCATGGATATCGATTTCAATATTTCGCGCTACAAATAATGTTAGTCACTCATCGCTTCCTCATCAGATGAATCATTGTCGTCTTTGCTCTTAATGTCTGGAAGCACTCCCAAACGACTAATCGTTTTATTGACAAGTTGTTCGATTTCAAGCTTCATGTCGTCTATATAAGCCTTGTCGTTTAGTTTCAAAAGCCTCTCAGTGTTAGGATTATACAACTTTTGAACTACAAAACCGGGATGTTCTTTACGACATGGGATTTGCTTTTGTTCAGGAACAAAGTGAACTGTACACTTGTGTATAACCGATTCAGCTGCAACTTTATCTTTGTGAAAAGTATAGAATAGTTCCCTTGCACCAATTGATGATTCTAAATTTTTACCGTGTTTAATTTTTACATCCTCAGGCCGATAAAACCATTGCACCGTCAACATTAGCCTTCCATTCCCAGTCTCATTGATTTCCTGCGTGCATAGTAAAAATTTTGCTTGAGAAAAGCTAGAAAGAAATTATTGTGCACACTACAAATATCATAAATTACTAGGGCTGTCAATACTCGACACAACCCGAAACCTGACCTAAAATCGACCCGAAAAAAACCGGGTTAGGGTTGTGAAATCTCGATCCGTCAACCCGCCAACCCACTAACCTGATTTTTTTCGGGTCGGGTTCGGGCCGACCCTTTGGGTTTACAGGTCGACCCGTCAACCCAAAATTTTTTTAAGTTTATATAATTTTTTTAAGTAGACAGGCTTCGTATGAGTTGGATAGAAGATAATCATAACAGAGGTATGGTACATCACGATGTCGATGTGGGTAAAGAAATCCTAACTCAACGGTTTAGTGTGGCGTCAAGACTCGACCCTAAATGAAAATATGCTTGTGCTTTGTAAGAGTTCGACTAGAAACATTCAAAACATAGACCTTGGAACTAAACTTTGGAATAAAGTTTCATGGAAATTTCACCTAGAAATAGTTATATAAATACAAATACCTTAATTATAGCCACATATGGCTTCACGTTTCGTCCTTGAGGATCAGCAGCTAAAAGGACGGTATCCTCCTACATGTTTTACAAAAAAATAACAATAAAGTGAATTAAAGAACATAATCATATCACTTATATTCTTTATTTACATACTGTTGACGTGCCACGGTACTTCAACACATATGTTTAAAAAATGGATAATCGATCCATTATATATCCATCCCTCAGCCACCGATCCCACGACCAAAATGAAAGAAGGGAAATCGTGTAACATTGTGGTTAGGGACATGGGGCTGGTACTTGAATCCCCAGCCTCCATTGTACATTGCATGTCCCCTACCATTAGGTTACTATCAAGGGGACAAATGAATTTCGTATGGTCTGTACGTCCTAAACCAAAAGAATGGAAAACTCATCAAATGTAAGAAACTCACAAGCTCATAAGTATTTCCATAAAAGTAAAATGCCTTGTAATGATTCTTCTTACGACTCCTCTCTCCGGAAATCTCATCCACGTCGTGTATTGGCTTCGCGACCACATTGATATCGGTCACACACAACCTGTTGAGCATGTCTCCGATTCACGTACACTTGCTACTTTGTTGAAATATTATGAAACTTACTTAAACACTTGTTATTGTGTAGAATGTATTTGTCTTAGAGAAATTATATAATTTAGAGGCATTAAAATACATAGTTATATACGGAGTACTACTATACATATGTTCTTCTTATTCAAGGTATACACTGTTTATTATTCACATGTTTCATACATGAAACAAATTCTTTGAGTCGCATGTTGAATGCACATAATGTATTATATTAATTATAGTTTGTCACATGTCTCGTACATGAAAGCCTTTCTTGTCTCGGATCACATGTTAAATACATATATGTTGTTGTACATATATGGCATGCAAACCATTGGGGTAAACCCCAGTGGCCAGCTGCTCCCTACTAAGAGTGGCCCCACGTGGGAGGAGCCCAATTAAAATACGGCGCGGGTTCGAGTCTTGTGCTCAACCGATTTCATGTGTAGGTATGCTCCAGGGACAATTACCGGTGCGTATGCCTTGTAGCGGGTACAAAAAAATACGTAGGTACCCATGTGGGTACAATGGTCCTGGATGAACCATCCACCATTCACCTTTTTTACATATATGGCATGCACACACTCTCATGAGATACTGAATATGGACGGAGCTACGTATATCCAAGAGTGAGTGTGCAGTTGAATCCGCCCAACAAAAATTTTCTCCATAATTCTAGTGTAATAATAATGTAAATTTCTTGTAAATTTGTATTTGAACCTCCGATTTTATTCATAACTGATAATTTTGATAATGAGCACACTCTAAGGGCATGTTTGGTACAAGGAAATGAAGACAAAGAAATGGAAATTATTTCATTTCCTATGTTTGGTAGCTCAAAAGAAATTAGGATGCGGAGACTTCAATTTCCCGAGAAAACCGTTTAAGTGTAATCATATTTCTCCACTTTTGGTGAAGAAATGAATTTTTCCATATTTTTAACTCAAACAAATTAAACACGGAGAAAAGATTTCTCCTCTATTTTGTTGCTTTAAGGCATTGGTATAAAAACTCAAGCACGTGACATGCACATTCTAAAAAAAATAATTCTAAAGATACTCTCTCTTGAGATCCAAATTAGAAGCTCTTTCTTATCATCACTCATAGTTGAACAATGATTTGATAGTTTCTCTCTATCACTGTTCGTCTCCAGCTCATTGCAGATCATTCATCCCCCTCCTTGTGAAGTTTGCTCAATTTGAAGGCCTTCTTCTAATCTATCTACTGGAATTACAACTTTTCAGAATAGATCTGGCATTTTTTTAAAAAATGGAAATGATATAGACAATGATGGATTATACTTGTAGATCTGAAACTTTTGTTTCCTGTTTGTCATTCAAATTGGAAAAAGGTTAGGTCATATTCGTATATAACTAATTTATTGATTATTGTGGATGAGCAATAGAAAGTTAATGCGATGTTTATTTTAAAAATATTATGTAATGTAAAATTCTAATTTCATTTCTCTAATTTTTCTTACCAAACACAAGAAATGATTTTCGTTCATTTCTCAGATCAATTTCTCTATCATTACCAAACAAAGGAATTCACTTCATTTCTCAGTCAATTTCATTTCTCTCAATTTCATTTCTCTGCTCATTTCATTTCCCTGAATTTCTCCCTACCAAACGAGCCCTTAGTGGCAAGGTCTTAGCTATACGAAGAACAAAAGTCACACCAGCATCCTTGGAGATGTGTATTTGCTTGAAAGATCACTTAGACGCCATCCAACGTACACAAAACACATCAACTCTTGAAGATCCATTAAACTTTGAACAAGACATACACAATATCGAGGTGGAAGAGAGTGAATCAATCTTACTATCCGATGAAGAAATCCAAATCGATGAAGGAATGCGGGCTAACTCCAAAGAAGATCAAGAATGAAGATGCATACGAAGATAAATGAAGATGCTTGAAGATGTTTGAAGACCAATGAAGACCAATGAAGATGTTTAATTTTATTTGCTTGAAGATAATTTATTTCATTTGAAAACTATTTCATTTGAAGATTTTTAAGATGTATTTCGTTTGAAGACTAGTTTGTTGAAGACTATTTATTTGCTTAGAGATGTTTAAGATGTTTAAAAGACTATTTTGTTTACTTGAGGATGTCTAATTATGTGTTTGAATGTCCTTTTATCTAAGAAGTTGAATGTATCAAAAGTTTGATCTATAATAAAGTTTGAATTTTTAAGTCTATTTATTTGAATTTTTTAGCAATTTTTAGCCAATTTTAAGTGAATTATTAGCAAATACATCGAATATTTTTTGCCAAGTCATTAACTATTAGAAAATACGTCGAATATTTGGACCAAATGTTGAATTATTAGTAATTACATGGCCAAAATACTGAATTTTTAGCAATTACGATGAAATTTTTTTAATTTGTTGGCCTGTTTTAAGTAAATTATTAGCAATTACGTAGAATATTTTTTGCCAAGTCATTCACTAGCTATTATCAAATACGTCAAATATTCGGGCCAAGTGCTGAATTATTAGCAATTACGTGGCTAAAATATTGAATTTTTAGCAATTACGGCAAAAAACTTTGAGTTTTTTGAATTTTAGTCATTCTTAAGTGAATTATTAGCAATTACGTAGAATATTTTTTGTCAAGTCATTAACTATTAGCAAATACATTGAATATTTTGGCCAAGTGTTGAATTATTAGCAATTACATAGCCAAAATATTGAAAGTTTAGCAATTACGACGAAAAACTTTGAGTTATTTGAATTTTTACATTTTTAAGTAAATTATTAGCAATTACGTAGAATATTTTTGGCCAAATCAATAACTATTAGCAAATACGTCGAATATTTTGGCCAAGTATTGAGTTATAAGAAATTACGTGGCCAAAATATTGAATTTTTAGCAATTACGACGAAAAACTTTGATTTTTTTTTGAAATTTTAGCCATTTTTTGTCATGTTTAAGTAAATTATTAACAATTACGTCCAATATTTTTTGCCATGTCATTTCTATTAGCAAATACATCGAGCATTTGATCCAATGTTGAATTATTAGTAATTACGTGGCCAAAAATTAAATTATGTTGAATAATTTCTATTTAAAAAACAAAAATGGTTATTAACGGTTTTTTGTAACCGGTTCGGTTAGAACCCGGTCCAAGCCAGTTAGGGACGGTTGGGGGTATCTATTACGCAGAACCGGTTCGGTTTGAATTTTTGGGTAAAACCTGGTTTTGTTTTCTTTGACCAATAACCGGTTTGGATCGGATAAAACCCGGTTTGACTCGAAATCGATTTTTATGCACCTCTATGACAACGTACGCAAATCCATTCATATATAGAAACACGTACAACACCTCCATTCATCACATCAAATCAAATCAGAAAGACAAATGGACCTACATATACATAATCCTGTAAATATAATTATATATAAGTATTTATTTGAATTAATTATTAAAAATTTAGGTTTAATTTCATAATTTACTATATATAAATTTTAAAAAAAAATAAAATTATATCATTTGATTTGTTTTTCTCAACATTTAGATATAATTTTTTTCACAATCAAAAACCGAAAATATAATAACTTTGATTTTTATACACTATACAAAACACCATTTATTTCGAATTTAATGGATGTCTTATCTATGATAATTAGCTTTTAGTTTTGAACTTTATTGTTTAATTTTTACAGTTTTAAATTTATCAGTCAAAGATATTCATTGTTGTTGTCTTAAAAAGTCACAACAATATATTCAATGTTTCAAAAAAATCAATATTCTAAATTTTATAAAAAACCGTACAAGTTGTAATTCAAAATAAAATAAAAAAATATTTTTGATCAAGCTTGATTTTTTAGGTTTTATTTCATAATTTACTATATATAAATTTTAAAAAAATAAAATTATATCATTGTATTTGATTTGTTTTTCTCTACATTTAGATATAATTTGTTTCACAATCAAAAACCGAAAATATAATAACTTTGCTTTTTATATTCTATACAAAACACCATTTATTTCGAATTTAATGGATGTCTTATCTATGATAACTAGGAAGTTCGTAGCCGCCCGTTGGGCGGCGTCGGTGTTTGAATCATGTTGTGGTACTTAAGTGGATGTTTTTGGCGTGTACGAAGTTTGGTTCACAATCAAAAGATAACAATATCATACACTTAACCACTGACTGCTAATGATTCAACAAAAATCCCAAAAAAACAACCAAACAGGCCATGTAAAAACTATAATGATGGCAGTACCATTTGAAAAACTAATTAATATAAAATATTATATATATATCCACCATTGATCAAACCGTCAAAGAAATAAGGAATTATCTATAGATGCCCATGCTCTACGAATCTCGGGAAATATTCCATATAAAGCATTGCCTTCCCTCCAACAGAATTATATCTTTCTATAAGTATCAAAGGTAACTCCCTACCATCTGCTACTTCAACCAAAGGAGGCCACTACAATAAACCTAAGCAACATGAGAATGGAAGAAAAAACTATACAACTGACAATGTTGCGTCTATATATATATATATATATATATATGCCGTTGTAGATGATATATATAAAGTTATACATAGTCCTTGAAGAAAAGGAGGTTATAGTGAGATAAAGAGGCAGAATCTGCGGGAGTTGTGGGCTAATCAAGCTAAAAAAACTAAAAGAAAAAATATTAAAAAGAGTAAAGAAATCTAAGTAAAACGAAGATGTTAAAAAACCAAAAAGTTACGAAAGTTAAAAAACTAAGCATTACAAAATATATGTTAAGAAAATGTTACAAAGTGTTAAAAAAAAACATAAATTGTAAAATACAAAATATACAAAAAACTAAACTCCAACGAAAGTTGAAAAAAGTGAAAAAAATGTTAAAAGATTAAAAAAAAAATACCAAATATATGTCATTACTATAATTATAATAAAAAACCAAAAAGTTACAAAACAGATGTTATAAAAACAAAATGTTAGAAAGTATATAAAAAGCAAAAATGGCATAATACCAAAAAAATAATAATAATAAAAAAATAAAAAAATAAAAAAATATAAAAAAAAACTAACCTAATTAGTTTAGTGGGTTTGTTTTTTACTTTTGACCAACCACTCCCCATGAGGCATGTAGCCACCATCCCCATTTCCAATTCTCATTTTAGGGACCCTTGTTTTTGTTGAT
>JAOXNX010000028.1:969593-982693 GCA_028566075.1 Solidago caesia
TTGCATCGAGTTTAAGCTTACTGAACAACTGTAAGTCGTGCTCCATTCCAGCCTAACTAGTTATTTTGCAGCCGTAATTCAAGACGTTCTTGAAACTTAGTATCACGAGTAGATTATGCTTCTGTGTCCTTGATTAAGAACTTGCCACACATGGGTCAAAAGATAATAGAATCAAACACCTTATAAATCCGAAGTTATGCTTGCTAATACCTTCCACCGGTTTTGAGTTGAAGGGTTATCGCCTAATGAGCTAGGCAACGACTTCAGGCATGGGAGTGATACAAGTCAATTGTAGTTTATATACAAATCATGCAACTTTTGACCCATTCGCCCTAGTTTAAACACAGGTCAAGTTAGTTGAACTTTTGTGTATTGTCTTCATTACATGCAAGTCATCATATTCCATCCGGTTAGCATGTTCCACCACGGTTGAGTTGTAGTTTATATACAAATCGTGCTACTTTTGACCCATTCGCCCTAGTTTTAACACGGGTCAAGTTAGTTGAACTTTTGTGTATTGTCTTCATTACATGTAAGTCATCATATCCATTCGGGTAGCATGTTCCACCACGGTTGAATTGGTCAAATCCTTCGAGTCTGCAACTTTGCACTGACCCTGTGACTCGGTCAAGTAGTATCCGAACCAACCATTCTGTAACATGAGAAACTTACATGTATAATAGAACACAACCAAAATGAACTGAAATTGTCAAGCAAAATATGCATGCATCTGAGAGCTATAATGTGGGTCTTCATAATCTTAAATTATTAGTAATTTCCCTATTAAATAAAGGAATGCAAATAATTTTTCCTACATAAAGTTTAAAATAGTCAAGCAATGATTGGTGTAATAATTTATGACCAAATCTTGTGTTTTGTTTTTGTTTTATGCAGCCAATATGGACAGATGAGGGAGAACAACTAATAGGGGCCCAAATCAACAAAACAAAAGATCTTTCAAAATTTCCATCTTTCTTCCCTGAAAGAGTCTCTCCAAGAGTTTTGACTAACCAAAGATCATCAAAACCATCACCGGATAATAAGGACTTTGGATCAGAACCCGACGACAATTCTTATTCCATGTCTTCTTTCGATTCAGATGCAGAATTAGAGGTACTAATTTACAGGTGACAATGGTGGGTCGGGGTTGGGTAACGGGTAATGTGTTGTGCAAGTGAAAACAGGCCGGGTCGGGTTGCCTTGAAACACCTTTTTGTGCAGATTTCAAATACATTTTTTATGTAATTATTGACAAAAGAAAAATATACTACTAAGTTAACTAATAATCTTTATTTGAATAAAATGATCCAAGAGGTTTTCAGCATTAAAACTCCAACCCATTTGACCAGTTTCCATCTTAAGCTGCTTTTTTTTCACAGATTTGCCTCATTAGAGATATTTTTTTTAAAAGAACATATCTGGAATCGACCCATTCATAAGTATCTGGGTCAAAATCCCGCGTATATACTAATTGATAAATATAATCAAAAGAAATAATATACTTCATTGTTTGACTGACTTACCTAAGCAACATTTTGTCTTGGTCATAAAAGCTGTCTTATTCTGTTATTACAAGGGAAAAAACATTGAAATAACATCTTTGGACTCAAAGCAAACTCAATCTCAGAAACAGAAACAACCCATCATAATAGAATCAAGGTAAGAACTTACATTTCAACGAATTCTTTTGCTTTGTGTTACATATTCCGAATCTTGATTATTCTCTTTTCCTATTGAAAAAATACCAGTTATTTTGATCCTCTCATGGAAGGCTATGATAACCCGATTAATGAAGGAAAACATACACCGCCTAAAGATTTTGTTTGCCCTATAACAACCCATATATTCAACGATCCGGTCACTCTAGAAACGGGTCAAACTTATGAGCGGAAAGCCATTCAGCAATGGGTTGAAAGAGGGAATTCTACTTGCCCCATAACTAGACAGAAGCTTCACAGCACTCAACTTCCTAAAACAAATTATGTCCTTAAAAGACTAATCGCTAGTTGGAAAGAATTAAATCCTAGCAATTCCGGTCTATCAGAAAATGAGCCTGTATATATCCCTGAGTTGCCTTTGACTTCACCAGACAGTGTGATTAGCCAAGCAACCACTGATGGAATGTTTAACGAACTAAAGGACGCCATTACTAAACTTTGTACTTCTGAAGTGTTAAAAGAGGCAG
Organism: Solidago caesia; assembly: GCA_028566075.1. NCBI lineage: Eukaryota > Viridiplantae > Streptophyta > Magnoliopsida > Asterales > Asteraceae > Solidago > Solidago caesia. The sequence goes on from JAOXNX010000028.1 coordinate 971,779, forward strand.
AAATAGCAGTCTTTAAGATTGAAAGATTCTGGCAAGAATTACCAGAATCAGACATGGATGTTGAAATCCAAACTATGCTTTCACAACCACCCGTTATTAACGGTTTTATAGAGATTCTTTTTAGTTCTATTGATACCCGGGTGTTGATAGCAACAGTTTACATCCTTTCTGAGCTCGGGTCACAAGATAACAACGTGGTCTCAACCCTAACACGGGTGGATTCAGACATTGAATGTGTCATTGCTCTTTTCAAAAAAGGTTTATTTGAGGCTGTTGTTTTGATATACCTGTTAAAACCGTCAACTGCGATGCTTCTTCAAATGGAAATGGTGGATTCCCTTTTGAGTGTCGTTAATAAAAAGGATGATGAATTTTTTAAAATGTGTGTTAGACCAAAAGCAGCTGCTGTTTACTTGTTGGGACAGATTGTGACTAGTGGTGATGATGGTGCTGTTTTTGAAGTTGTTAAAAGGGTGATTTCCGGGAAAGTGATTGAATGTATTATTAGTAGTTTGGAATCTGAGTGGATCGAAGAGAGAATCACAGCCGTTCGTATTTTGTTAAGATGCATACAGGAAGATGGAAAGTATAGAAATGTGATTGCTGATAAGGCTGAACTTGCTCCGGTTTTAGAGATTCTTGTTGGAACAAATGATCAAGATCGATTTGAGATTGTACAGTTTCTTTCTGAATTGGTTAAACTAAATAGGTATTAATCTTCCAAATATGATTATGATATCTATGAAAATAAGCTATGGTTACTTAGTCCCCTTTTTTTCTGTTTGTGACAATAGGAGGACGTTCAACAATCAAATCTTGCATATCATCAAGGACGAAGGAAGTTTTAGTACCATGCATACGCTCCTTATATATCTACAAACAGCTGCAGCCGATCAATTGCCTATTGTCGCTGGTCTCCTTCTCCAACTAGACCTTCTGGTTCGGCACTATATCTCTCAGAGGTGGCAAGATGGGTGGGGAGGGTAACTGGTTGAAAGGGGTTGTTTTTAGTACGTTTGGCCTGCAAATTCTTTCTTGTCCATTTTTTTGAACCTTATTATAAATAGTTATTGCATTAAGAGTAGACGTTGGGGGGCCTTAAACCCGTTCCCTTTTAGCTAATTATTTTTTTATTAACCCTTTGACCGTTTAAGAAAAACACAGTCCATGAAAGAAGAGTATTCAGATGTATCCTTTCTTGCAGGCTGAACCAAGAAAGATGAGTATTTATAGAGAAGAGGCTATCGATACTCTTATATCATGTCTTAAAAGTTCAGACTCCCCAGCTTCTCAAATTGCAGCTGCTGAGACAATTTTGGCCCTCCAAGGCCAGTTCACATCTTCTGGGAAGCCCCTTGTTCGTACCTATCTTCTTAAACATGCTGGACTTGACAAAAGTTACCGATCTACAATGCGAAAAGAACAACTTGCGGGCATTTCTGGAGAGGTTCCAAGTCCTTTCCCTATGTCAAAATACTCCGAATTCATTTAAATTGACCAGATGTGTCAAAGTGGGTGGTCGACAGGTTAAGTGTCGGGTACTTTTGGGTATGGGTCTGGAGGGGATGAATAAAAAATATAAAAAAATTCACTAAATAACTATCGTATCAAATACAATTACAGAAGTTATATTATTTCAATAATAATGTAATTTCACTGATACAATGAACTAGGAGGATTTATGCATTAAAAGTAGACTCTTCACAACTTTTGACGTACTTGACCCGTTTTCTTTCAAGCTATTGTTTTAATTTGCTAGTTTGACCCGTTACAGATAAAACAAACTGGAGGTGGATTTGACCTGTTTACTATGAATATCTAGATTTGGGTTTTATTGTATCTCTAACGGATAAACGATAGTTAAATAGGAAACGGGTCAAATTTGCCCAAAGTTTATTTTCAGCATATAAACTTGTCAGTTTATTCAAAGGGATAAGATCATTATTGAAATAATATAATATTTGTAATTGATACTAATCATGTATATAAAAAAATGGAAAAAAAAGTGTTTACAGCCCGGCCCGTCCGTTTTGTCTGTTGCCAAAACGACATATTTTGACCTGTCACCTAACTCGCCGGACCTGCCCATTTTTCAACTCTGTTATTGACATTATCGATTTCTACTGGATAGGAAGAAGAGAAAGCTGCTGAGGAATGGGAGAGAAAGACGGCGTTTGTTTTGGTGAGCCATGAATTTGGTCTTATATTCGAGGCTTTATCAAAAGGATTGAAGAGTAGATATGCAGAAATATGTTCTGCATGTTTTGTGTCTGCAACATGGCTTGTACACATGCTGACACTTCTTCCCGACACGGGAATTCAAGGAGCAGCACGAACTTGCTTGCTTAACCATTTTGTATCGATCTTCAAGTCTGCAAAAGATACAGAAGATAAAGCTCTTTCCATGCTTACTCTTAGCAGTTTCATCCATGATCCTGGTTAGCATCTATCCATGAATAGTCATCCTCAAAATTCATAAAAAGGATAGGCAACAAACTATGTTTGCATCATAGAAAAAAAAAACCTTAGATGTCGAAAAAGTTGATTGAAGGTAATCTTCAATCATGACATAACTGACATTTAAGAGACAATTTAGCACCACGTAAACTAAGTCAACATGACCTTTTCTAAAAAACTTTTGAAGGTTATTGTCTATTTTAAAAAGTTTTGAGAGTTTTAATGGTAGTGTTGAAATTTATTTTTATTGTTATAGAGCTGGGTGGGAGTGGTCTTCCTTTTGGGAAAAGTTTGGACACCTAAAATGGAAATTGAACCAAAGTTGGTTATTCTCTCTGGAATTATGAAACTTCATATTTATTACAAACTACATGTAATCTTTACCGGATTTTAGATGGACTGCGGGATATAAAACCCCACATGAAGGATATCTTGAAGGGTCTAAGAGAGTTTAAGAAGTCATCTACGGTGGCATCCGAAATGCTTAAAGTCTTTTCAGAAGGGGGTGAATCTAGCGCTGTGAGTTTCTTGTTATAGAGCATTAAATGAAACTGGAAAGTTGATTATTGTCATGGCTTCTAACTAGTTTTTCCGCATAGGATCTATGGAATCATAAAGAACTAATCCAACAAGATTGCATCAGTAATGGAGAAGTTCTATCTGTTGTATTCGTTAAAGACAAAATCATTTCGGGGCATTCAGATGGTACGATAAAGGTAACTAACTCCATTGCCCTTATAGATCATATGAGATGGCAATTACGTAACAGTTAATTATGAAATGGGTCAATTGTGTGTGTTATCTCGAAGGAGCCAAATCAAAAAATTTAGCTGAAATGGAAATAGGCGAAGCGGTGAAAGTCACACAATTACACAAAGAAATATTTTTTTTACATACAATGTCCTAAATGATTTTATTCCAAGATTTTGATTGGTATGATAACAATATAGTTTTTGAAGTTAGTTGATTTCATTAAAAGTTTAAATGACAGACATAAGTGTTTGAGGTCAACCAACCTGTTCAGTTTTCACATACCAAAAGGGACTCATTTCAATACAAACCATTTTGACACGTCTGGCCCACCCATTTTGCCACCTCTCTACCATTTATGCCACATAATCTTAGATTATATATTTGGGTCTGAAAATCAATTCTTCAACTAAATGATGAAGGTCTGGACCGGTAAAGGTAGTGTTCTACAACTGATGCAAGAAATCCGAGAACACTCGAAGGCAGTTACTAGCTTGACTGTTCTGCAATCCGAGGATACCCTATATAGCGGATCACATGATAAAACTGTCAGGGTAAAAGATAATTTTTTTAATTTAAATTCTATCTTGATAGTTTCAAAAAACTGATGATTGGCTTATTAAATACTGATCTGTTATATCTCTCGCGATTGACTAGGGGTGGTCTATTAACAAAGAAATGATTCAATGTGAGCAAGTGTACGATGTCAAAGATCATGTTAACAATCTGCTAGTAGCAAACAGCATTTCATGCTTCATACCTCAAGGCGCTGGAATCAAGGTACACCTAACAGATTAAGTGACCAAAACAGACTCTCTTTTTTTTTTTTTTTTAATAGAATAATGAGTTAATGACATTTCTGATAATCATATTTTCTTAACAGTATTGTTAACAAAAAAATATGGGTAGAAATGAGGGATAAACAAGTAATGATAATAAATAACCAGATTTCCTGGTAACCTGAACCCTGAATAATGATGAGAATCGGAATCATTGGTGATTTCAAGTCGTAATGATCAGATAATCAGCTTTTTAATGCACACTCAAAAACTCCAACAATGTGATATCTATCTAACATATCTACAAAATGTTTCATCAGATTCATGCCTGGAGTGGATCATCAAAGCTACTTAATGCTAGTAAATCCGTCAAGTCTTTGGCTCTTGTTCATGGGAGATTGTATTCAGGATGTCAGGATAATAGCATTCAGGTGCATGTTATTGTGGTTTTCGTGTTTTCTTCTCCAAGGGTTCACTGTAATCTCATTGTAATCGGACTTTGTGACATTTCACAGGAAATTGACTTGGCAACAGGCACTTTGAGTACTATTCAAAGTGGCTCCAGAAAACTACTAGGAAAATCTAATCCGGTCCATGCCTTGAGTGTTCATGATGGACTCATATACTCTGCCAGCTCTACTATAGAAGGAACTGCATTGAAGGTATTAACAAATTATGTTTTTCACTTGCACCATCTACCACCTTTCTCCATTTTCAGGGCCCGTTTCAATCAAGACAGACTCACAATCACAACTTGTTTTCTCCTCACATGAAATACGAACTCAATGAATTAAAAAGTTTAAGGTATTCGGCTGACCTAAAAATTAGGCAAGTTCAACAGTTTTGCATGAAAATGCATCAATTTATTGATAGTGGGTCAAACTAAATAAGAACAAACATTTAAAAGTTGCCTAAAGCATATACTATGTTGTCTTGCTAAAAGTAATGGGTATATTATACTTATTGTAAATGTTTAACCAATACTAACAATGGTAGAAAGGAAGCTCCCTAGTCTTCACGAAGGATATACTTTACAACTGTATGAACTAATGTCTAGAATGCATGCACATAGTAACTAATAAGCATCGGTTTCATAGTTGTATCAATATTAATAGCACTTTTTCATCGTATCAATCAATTATTCTTTTGTTCTTTTTTGAAGATATGGAACGCTTCAAACTATACTTTAATTCACTCAGTGTCATTGGCGAGTGAAGTTCGCGCAATGGTGATTAGCTCAGATCTGATTTATATGGGTTGCAAAGGAGGGTTTGTGGAAGTATGGTGTAGGAAGAAACTCAGTAGAAAAGAAACACTGCAAACTGGTACAAATGGTAAAGTTCTGTGCATGGCTCTAGACCCAAACGAAGATGTCTTGGTGGTTGGAACCTCTGATGGCAGACTTCAGGTAATTCAATAACCTTCCAACGTTTTTCGCACTACAATTTCTGGTCAGTTTAAATTGAGGTGGCAAAATGGATGGGTCAGATAGGTTGTGTAATGAGTCAAAATGAGTAGATTTTGTATGAGTTATAACGGGCTTGGGTAAATCCAGAACACTTTTCTACCCACATTTTTAAACTTTACATAAGTTTCAAAAATGACAACAAAGATTCTATTATATTACAATAATACTTCTATCATATTAATAAAATTATTTAGGAGGTTTCTTAGCATTAAGTTACATTTTGGGTGAATTTCACCTCGTTTGAGCAAAAGAGATGAAGTCATAAAAACATAGCCCAAAATCGACCCATTCATAAGTAAATGGGTCAAAATTTCTACCGTTAACTTTAACTCATTTTCAGTCCATTTGACGTGGTCTCATCTTCATTTACCCTCTTGTTTTTGCAGGCTTGGGAAGTCAGTTAAAGATCTTAATCACTTAATGTATATTACGGATGGTAGGATGATAGAAACAGAGGGGTGTTGGCTAAAATACATTTCCAAAAATTTAGAAATGAGCTTTGTTTAAAGGTGATATATAACTTATATATATGTATAGTCCTAATTATTTGTAACTTACCTTCTGTTGTGCTCAGTTCACTTGTCTAAATGATTGAGAGCATTCATGATGGTGTAGAAATTCTATTATTGTTCTGTAAAGCATCAGTATTGTGTCAATAAACGGGCGGCAAAAATTCCGTCCTTAGGTCACTAGGAAAAACAACCATTTGTTATTATATTGTTGTGTTTGTATCCATGATTCTTTCGATTGTTGTACAGAAACTATCCCATATATTAAATAAAAGATGTTAAATAAAAATAATCTGTCTTATTGTGATCAACTCAGTAAACCAAAAATCTTGAACTACAATATTGATTGAAAGGGAGTTAGGCAAAATGGGAGAGTCAAATGCGCTGAATTATGGATTAATGGGTGATACTATGTATGGATTGAAATGGATCAGGTACCTGAAATACTAATTAGCCAATGACCCTCGGTCCAAGTGTTTGAGAACTTGAGATGAGGCACCCAGTGACCTCAATAATGGGGAGGTCATGGGTCCAAGTCCCACTACCCATATTGAACAAATTATTGGGGTTTTCCATTTTGGGCCAGGAGGTTTTCTCTCACCAAGGAGGGTTTCCTCTTGTTGGTGTGGAGATGATCGGATGGGTCAGTGGCCCGTCAGTGATCCAAATCTGCCTTTCAAAATAAAAAAACCTGAAATGCTAATTGTCTAAATATAATAAGAAAATTAGTATCATTTTAACAATAATCTGAATTTTTGAATAACAACGATTTAAGAGAATGAATTAAGAATACACATTGGGTGATTTTCGACCCATTTTCTTGGCTAATTTTCTTTTACTTTTTGACCAATTAAAGATAAAACATAACATGAAGCAAACCATTCACATGTAAATTGGTCCAAATCAAACTTTACAAATCATCGCTTACTAAATGATTGTATTTGGATTGTTTTTTTGACAATAAAAATTAATAAAGAACTAGCTTTCCTACAAAAATGGAACTTTTTTTTATAGAAACAATGAACTGTGTGCATAAATCATCTTCTAAGGTTCTAAGTTCTAACAAGCAATCTATCCAATGTTCTTTATAAGAAGACCTTCAAGATTGTTGATGCAAAATTGCTGCTGAGGTGATACTCTAATTGTCTGTTTGGATTCGTGTTTAGAAAGAACATGAAACATCATGAGAAAGCTGATGCAAGTCTTGATCGAGAGCTATGACGCACCGTAAAACGGGAAAAGCTTGCTGTACACAGAGGCATCCAAGCAGGTGTGATTCCATCAATCTAACCAGTTGTCAATTTCCCCCAATTCCTTATACACAGATATGGTGTATGGTCCTTGCCATAAGCCAGTAACCTACCCATCATCTTGAAATGGCAGAGAGCTTTCTTTACAATCAGTGGCAGCACATAAAGCTTTCCAGATGGGTACTAACATTCCCAAGGGTGGACGGAATTTCTAAGAAATGCAAGTGAAACATTATCAGAAACTCAATGCTAGTAAAGACTAAAGTTGAACTAGTGTAGTGTTTGAATGTGCCATTTGGAAGTGATTACGTAGTTTTAATCACTTAAATCATGTGATCTCAAATAATCAACTTTAATAAAACAGGTTTTAAAAGATAATGTGTATAATGAGTTTTTAGTGTTTGCAGTTGTAATAATCAGTTGTTTGAGTGTCTAAAAAATTCTAACTATATAGAAAATCAATACATTGATAAAATGACCAATCAAGGTCATTCTTGCGAAAAGTCTCTAGTTATGTTAAAAGGGGTCATTAGATAAACTTATACACAGTAATTAGTTTTTTTGCATCCAGAAATGATCATTTGGCTCATATTCAGATAACCAGAAGAATCTCTTCATCCAAACTTCAATCACTAAGTATTGCACTAAAAAACGAGTTTCAAAATGTGAATCCAAACACCGCCTAAAAGGAACAGATGATATTCCAATAGGTCAACAGATGATGATGATTGATGAGGATATTTAAGGAATTACCTTGAAAACTAAGGTAAGCTCATCTTCATCACGAACCAGGAGAGATAGACACCAGAAACAGGTGATTGGGGTGACACATTCATTTAGCACTGGCTTAAGAATCTTACTTTCAGGAATAAAGCGCCGCCTTATCCTTCCACTATTAGTCATGTGGAAAACATACATTTCAATTAGAAAAGAAATGAAAACATACTAACATAGTATGTGGTGGTTAGTCTATTAACAATATTTGATCCGTTCTTTTCTTCTGCATTTAATATAGGTGGGACTATGGGCAGGTTAGGAAGGTCAGGACAAGTCAAAATGAATAATCTCTTGTTACAGGTCAAATGGGTCAGCCAGGCAGGCCCAAAACAATTTTGTCAGATTTTTTTGTTTTCTAATTATAAATAACTATTGTTAAAAAAGAGTACAAAAGTTACAGTATTTAATAATAATCCAACTTCTTGAATAAAATGATTTAGGAGGTTATATGCATAAGAATACACTTTGACCAACTTTTGACCCATTTCCTTTAAAGCTAATTTTTATTTGACCCATTTAAGTTATATCACAACCCAAATCAACCCATTAATAAGTAAATGGATCAAAATTGCCCCTTTATCATTATGTATGTGATTTGAGAAGAAACTAAGAATATATCATATATATACATGTCATTATGGAACCCAACATGGTAGGTTGGTTGGTTGTGTATACTTCTTATCCATGGCCAAAAAAAAATGTTCGAAACGTAAGGATAGTTGCAGTACCTTCCATAATGAGTTTCAAGCTGGACTCCAAACGCTGGCATAATTACAATGGATTCTGAAACAAACACAACGGAAACTATATCTGATATTCTGCTGAGGCCTAATTATATTTGCAATTTAAATCACAAAATACATTATACGTTTTAACAGTTCAGATATGTTGGGATGAACAAAAATTGCTTCAAACCAACAGCAGTTAAAAGTTGTTCTTATATCACTAGCGGCCTGTATCATACAGTTCATACATAGCTGAGATCAACCGGGACCAACAATAAATAAGAAACTAACAATAAATAAGAATTTGGTAGTAGCTTATATGATTCATTTAGTTGAACTCAATCTTAAAAGTTTTGATTTCCCCCTTTCAGTCTATTTTCGATTCAAACTTCAAAAAATTTTGAAGTCGTCTTGTATTGCTTGTGATACAAAAATTGTAGATATGGCCACTAAAATGGGGACAACTGTTTTAAAGTAGGATCAGATATAAGTGGTTTAGGCTTGAGCCTTTCGAGTATGTAAACTACTAATCCACAATTATACTATGAATTCTTATACAGGTTGGGTACGATAATGATAAAAGCAAGCTTAAAAAGAAAATGAAAAGAAGGTAAAACATTGTAAGGTATGCAAAATTCTCACAATATCAAGATGATATGATGTGTCATTCTGTTATATAACTATGCCTCACAACCCACAAATGGTCAAACTTGCTACAAAATTGAATAAAACGGGCATTAACTTAGCATACTGAGCTGAGTTAAAATTCTCACCTTTCACAATCGGTCTCCAGATAAGTAACTTGACCAGGAAAGCACCAAAAAATAGGCTCCATATGACGGTGATGATTGGTGTCCCCTGTTTATGAGAAAATCCAGTTACACGTAAAGAAAATACTAAAAGTTTATCCCAAAAAGATTGCAATTCAAGTCAAAAGCCACTCTGTAGGTTACATGAAAGAATATAGAGTTGCATCAACACTATCATCCTAAAGATCTCAAATGCCATACAACTGATCAAATTAGTACGTTGGATTAGAACCCTGTGAATCTAACTTTCATAAAATATCTAACAAATACGCCTCTTTTTAAGAGAAAATCAATTAGCTAAATACAGATACCTAAGACATTTAGTCGACATCACCAATATATACTTTACTTTTTACATTCAAAATTGGCAAGAAACCATCACAAAACCGATGTATATATGTTTCATAAACATACAAGCCACAATATCTCTACTATCTTATAAAACATTTACCTTGCGGGGCCTTAACAAGTTTAAGAAATTGGTCTTCATGTTAAAAAGAGTGGATGTTAGGGCTCGGATAATCTCTTGACCTAAATATCCAATATCAGTCTTCCATTTTGTATCCTAGAAACACCATCTTATTAAGTCCACCCTATATAAAATGAACAAATCCCGCACAAATCACATACTACACACCTAAAAAAAACACACACACTTCACACTTTTCGCTCCCTCTCTCTACAACAACCACCACTATCCTACATAACCACCACAATTACAAACCCTAACTTGCGTCGTTGCATTGCACAGATACAAGGCAAAAGTCAACTTATATGACTCTTATAAAGGAAAATCAACCAGCTAAATGCATACGAGCATATCTAACACTTTTATGGACATATTTATAGTTGGCAAGAAATACAATCACAAACCTATTTAATGTATTTCATAAACACATATACGACAGATTATTCAACATATATGACTCGGAAGCCCAACTTGGCTAAATATAGATATCTAAGACAAACTCGTCTCCTAGGAGCACGAACAGAGCCGCATATACACGAGAGAGCAGTTGAACCACTAAACAAAAATTATCTCCCTACTTTTAATGTAATTCAGTGAAAATGAACCCAATCGACAATGATTCCGTCTTAAAAACTAATAGTGTCCAACAAATGTGACCGAGCAAGGCCACAAAATATATCAACCAATATTAAATCCAAGCTTCAAAAACATAACTATCACATGATAATATTAAACCAATTTTTTTTATAAAAAAACCTAAATATAATTGAAATTATATAATATAAATAAATATATATACCTTATGGAAATGAAGGAAAGAAGCATATGAAACAATAAGTGAAGCAAAAAGGTAAACAATAATTGTTTTGAAACCAGTTTTCCGAGCAACAATGTGATGTGTATCCACCACGGCGGCGTGAAA
>JAOXNX010000028.1:1026893-1037845 GCA_028566075.1 Solidago caesia
AACAATTTAAATTAGTGGATTTATGAAGTGGCAAGATAAAAAGCTTTTAAAAGCTTTTTATCATTGTGGATGCTCTAAAAATTTCCTCGTTGCGATATCGCCATAAGTTCCACCAAACCGTATAAATTATCGTTTCAATAAGTCTCTTGGCAAAAGAAGAGAAATTTGAGGACGCCACATGTTGTATCATAGAATGAGGACCCGACTCAAAAGGGGGAGTAATATCATGCCACTTCATAACAGACTACCAAACTTTCCTAGCAATTTCACACTTGCCCATTAAGTGAAAGATGTCTTTGAAGTCTTTATCAGAGCAAGAGCAAGAACAGAGGGGATATCCACGCCTCTTGCATGTAAGTTTAAACGAGTTGGAAACATGTCCAAAAAAAGTCTCCAAACAAAAATATTAACCTTAGATGGAACATATGAGTTCCATCTAGTAGAATTAGAAACAAAAGGAAGGATACAAGAGTCAATGTGGTTTCTCACACTCTTGAGAAAAATCAATGCGTGTCAATTAAGTTCATACTTAATCTACCACCCTAAAGATTACTTGTCTTCCAAACAGAAAACCTGCCGTTAAAATTTTCAAAAGTGAAGAGATTCACAATCCACTAGCTCTTCTCCTTGCTCTATTTTCTTCCCGGGACGACCAGATCAATACCAGATATTGTAAACGTATTGGTGAGTAATCGTTGTGATGATAAGAAATTGTATATATATATATTTTTAGCTTCAACTCTTTTTCTAGTGACCAAAGATTAAGACATCTCTCATTTACTTTATAAGGTAGTAGAGATAACTAAAGATTGAATATGATCGCCAAAAGTCTTCAAATATTTATTGGTTTTTAATGATTAAATATATTTGGGATACAATACAATTGAAAAAATGAGAGGCTGCTTCCGTGCTACCTAAAATAAAAAACGACATCCGGCCTTGCAAGATAGATAAACAACCCACACAAATATGTGTATATATCAGTACTTTCGTTCGGTGATAATTGTAATGGCTAGAAAAAAAACCCTCTTCACCCAAATTCAATCCATCATATTTTCCTTACAATAATATCAATTCCATCAACTGAATGACCATCCTATAAAGCCATTAACCACTTTATGAACATCTTAGCACATGACCCAAAAACAGAGCATGAACCCACCTCCACTGTTTCTTCCACTGATTTCCTCTCCGGCGTCGGAGAAAAACATAAACTTCGACAACAGAATCTTTGCAGATTTTCCTGTTTCCCCCCAGTTTTTTCTTGGACTTGACCCGAACTTGACCAAGGCAAATCACTTTAGGAGAAGATGGTTCTGGGTCATCAAACCCATTACTGGATCTCTTCTTTCCGGTGGGTCACGTGGGACGGATCTTTTTGGGCATAAGATTGATCTCATGGAAGATGAATGGTGGTGGTTTCGGACCGTGAAGCATTCAAAGAAGTCATCGGTTCGATGAAAGGCAAATGAAGATAGTTGTTCTTTCTATTGACTTCCCATAGAAATTATAAAGATATAAGAGTCATGAATGTGACAAATAAGAAAAAAATCCTATGTGTCAATGCTAGACTATAACCACATAAGATAAAAAAAAATAATAATAATGGATACACATTAGATATAAAAATATTAAATAAATTATAATCTTTGACCATACACTACTAGAAAATTGAGTATCAGCGACGAATTTTTCGACAAATTTTTTTGATCGGAAATTTTCTTATGATTTACCGACGAATTTCTAACAAAAAGAGCATGAATAGAAGGCTGACAAATTTGTGACATATTTCCAACGAATTATGGCAAACAAAATTCCGTCGAAAATTTGACACTAAAATACACACATTAGCTACAAAATACCGAGAGTTTAATGTCAAAAATATATTTCGTCGGAAATTCCTTAGAAACTCTTGGTTTAAACATTATTTGCGTTTTGAAAAAGCATCTGCGTTTTCTCTCTAAGTAAATGCAAATAATCACTTTTATAGACAAAACACTATCTGATTATTTGTGTTTTCCAAACGCAATAATCAGATAATTCATTCAAAACGTAATTCAAAACACCCTCCAAATAATAGAAAAAATAGCTAAACAAGAAGCAGATTACACAAACTATTGATAAATTGCCTAATGTAAACCTCTAATAATGCATACAATTCTCTAAATATTGTTATCTAAAAAAGTATGTATTCCTTTGTAACCATATTTAAAGCATAAATTATTTAATTCCAGCCTTTAGAAAAAGGTTATACTACTTCATAGCATTGCACACATTTGTATATCAAATATCAAGTCTCTGTTACTTTACATTCATCATCTTCCTAACAACATACACAAATAACCTCTAATACATTGGTCACCAACCTCCTATGTTGTAGACAGCCTCGGTTATTTAGCGTTAGAACCAGTATTATAATCGATCCCCATTTTACTCTTATCACCATAACATAAACCAGTCTAAACTCTGCTCTATTCCTGTGGCAGAAGAGCTATCTCGATTTCTTGAAGTGTTTTTCCTTTCGTTTCCATGATGTTCCTTTTAACAAACGCTACCCCCACCAAGCAAAATGTACCCAACATCGAGTACAATAGCTGAGGGCCCATTAGCTCGAGTAAGCGTAGGAACAGTAATCCCACCATGAAATTGAACACCTAGCAAATATATACAACATTTACCAAGAAAGATTTTGCCAATCAAACTACTAAAATTAGAGGTGGTAATTTTAACAAACGCTACCGCCACCAAACATAATGTACCCAACATCGAGTACAATAGCTGAGGGCCTACAGTATAAAAGTACGTTTTTGTGTTATAGAATTCAAGGAAAAAGGGACAAAGAAAATGATGGGTAGACCTAACCCGTCCTGTTTGACCCATACAAAACTTTTATCTGTACTGACCCGAACCTATTTTTACATATTCCCCAATGCGTCTGACCCACCCATTTTCCACCCCTAACTAAAGCTGGAGATACGATATGTGAGGAGTATTACCCAATGAACTGACATGCACAAGGCCATGGCTTTTGCTCTTATTCTGCTAGGAAAGATTTCTGAGAGAAGGAGACCTGGAACAGGACCCGCTCCAATAGCAAATGAAAACACAAACCTGCATAAATATAAGCTACGTCTTACATTTATCATACAAAGGAATAAAGACGGGGAAGAATTCTAGGCTATTCTTGTGAAAACATGTTAATATGGGTATTATTTAAGCTAGAAAGGGAAGATGTCAAACGAGTTTAATGGTTCAAAGTATAGTAACCAGTTAAAAAGCTACCATATTGCTTTATTGACAAAATAAATTTTGCACCAAGTTTTAAGGGATGCATTTGAGACGACCAAGTCAGAACTGAGTCAACGCTCCGTCTATGTAAAAGCTTAGGGTGTTTGGATTTGTGTTTTGAAACTGGTTATCTGAAGCTTGGGCTAACTGAAGCTTAGCTCATTAGCCTTTGCAGGGATGTCAAGCCCAAGCATGCTAGGCTTAAACTTGGCTTGGGCTACCAAGCTTTCTGATGAGGCACCCGCATTACACTACGAAAGTAAATTTCAGAAAACTAAATCTTGACATTCAATTGATCATTCATAAAAATATTGATCATTTGGATTATAAATAAGTACAAAGTGGTCTTACATTAGCATACCACCAATAGAGAGGTAGAAACCTCCAGATGTTGATGCAAACAGACCGGCGCCAACTGCTTGAAAGACCGTAGATATTGCCTAAACAACAACAATAATACTTTACAAATCTAGTATCACATTTAGTACTTATGCACTTAAAAAAACATTGCAAGTCCTAAAAGCAAATAATGATAGGAGAAAACAGATGATAAAATTGGCCCTTCTAAATTGTTCATTGGTGCATTTGGATTACAACTACATCTAACCTTCGTTTTGTAAGCAACATAACTTACTGGGGGCACTTGGATTTACGTTTTATAAGTGGTTATCTGATTATACTTAATGTTTTGTATAAAGTTGCTTGAATTCGCAGTGATCAGTTTTTGATATTTGTTGGATAAACAAATTCTTCGAAATATCATGTTATGTAGAAGTCATATATATTTTAGGATAGCTGCAACAAAACTGATTGTCTAAGGATAACACAAAATTACCAATTTAATATTTATCCCTTCTTTTAATCTAATTTGTGAAAATTTTACTCGAATTTCACAAGACATCTAGCCATTTTACAAAAACTGCCAGTTTTGGTCTTTTTTCCACTAATTCCTTGAATAATCAGAATTTGTGAAGTACCGAAACATCTGATTATTTAATTATCCAACTTCAAATAGCAAAAACACACCCAGACACTATCCCCTACATTTGTTCTATTACAGTTGATTATATGATTATTTTTTGAAAAGGGATTATATGATTATTTAATATCACAAAATACCTTCCAAAACGCACATCCAAACACGCTTTATACTTTTTATAGTAGATAGCTTAGCAATTTCCACTTATGCAGTAATAATCTCAATTACGCATAAACAATTAGGCATACAAAAATTACCATGCCAAAGAAACTCCACAGAAGGAGAACCTTCCTCCCAACTTTATCCATTAAAAGCAATGCAATGAAGGATCCTGAATAAATATAAATCTGAAGTCAGAAACTATGTGGTGGCTGATAGCTAACTCAGGTAGGCTAACAGCTTAACCACGAGATGTCAGATATAGAGTGATTACCAAATAGGTTGATGATGCCCACAAAGGCGTTTGCAAGGTTTGATGGAATTCCCACACTTCTAAATACAGTTGAAGAGAAGTAAAATACAGCATTAATGCCTGATAGCTGTTGTAAAGCAAATAGGGTTGATCCAATAAATACAACTGCAAAAGGAGAAAGTGAATAACAATGCAATTTGCAGTGGAGTGAAGAAACTCAAGTAGGGCCGATAGCCTAGATCAAAACTAGGTGGGACTATATGCATGATGGTAAACCCTATATTTTCCCCTCAAAAGTTCACAGTTACCTCTAAAATGACGCCCATAAATAAGTTCTGAAATCGTAACAGTATCATTTTCATCTCCTCTATCCGATTTTAATAACTCTGCCATTGCTGATCTAACATTTGCAGGTCCTAGAAGTTTCTGGAACTCCACCTCTGCTTCAGCATTACGTCCCCTCTATTAAGCATAGGAGGAAATTCACATTAGTTCAAGCATGAGCATGTAATATGCAAGTAACATACAGTCTATTTGATGCATACTGGAACTGCTTAAGTCATCTAGTAAATTCGTGCAGTAGTAATATACAAAATTCTTTAGCTGGAAGAAATACATGCTGATATGTCCAACAGCATATTACATTGATTAACCGACAGGAAATGTAGTTTAGGTAACTTAACTGATTAAATTGCTTTGACATTATGTTGAACTATAACCTAGACCAAAAGATGCTTAATTGATACATTGGTTTGCAGTTCAGTCACACGTTTAACCAGTCAACCAAAATTTATTGATGAAATGTCTAAATTTCAATTATACAAAGAAAATAACTTTAAGCGCATATTTCTCTTATGTTACAACATCATCAAAATCCAAAAACATATAGCCAACTAATACATTATTTGATCTCTTAAAGAAAGACATTGGTCAATTTGTGGTTGGTCCTATATTAAGTTCATAGTAGCAACTTTGAAATAGTAAATGCCTTTTTAGTATAATTTCTATGACAGTGGAACATATAAACGAAGATAGATTCATAGAGGTGTAGAAAAGCACTTATTGTTCTTTAGTTTCTCCAATTTAATTTAGCTTTAGTCTTATGACAAGACGTCTAAAAGAATAAATAATGCTATTTTAGTTTTCTGGTTCACCGTCCAAACAAATATTGAATCCAAACAGAAACCAAAAACCAATCCCATTGCAGTTCGTTAACTTAAACAAAAATAATAGATAAATAGAAAGAGGTTCAGTTAGCCAAACATTTAGCACAGTTCGTGTATCTTCTGGTTTCGTTACTATTTGACACACCTTAGATATGCATACTGCGAGCATAGACACGTACATACTACACACAAAAATGTATGCACAGGCAAATTCAGAATAACATAAACCATCTCTTGAAAATATTAATAAAGACAACAAACCTTGTAAAGCCAGTGTGGACTTTCTGCACAGAAAATCATAGCAAGAGCAAGTAGCGTGGAAGGAATAGTAGATAACCAAAAGCAAATACGCCACCTGAACAAACAGATTTGAATGTTGAATCCTATATATCACTACATTATTTAACACAGGGAAAGCATATTGAAAGGTGCAGAGAGAAGGTAGCATCCAATTATATCCTTACCAGCCTGAGATACTCTTAACAGGAATCCCTATCAAAAGAGCCCCCATTAACCCTAAGCAAGTCGATATTTGAATGAAGCTGCCATAAGTACCACGGACGGAAGGAGGCGAAACCTTCAAGATATCAAAAAAGGAAGTTAGGTGGCCATCTCAGACCAATTAATTATGGAAGAGCCATTCGTGGTATGGCATATCTATAAGGGTCAAATAGGTATAGATGAAAAGTTAATCAGAAAGGATCAAAGGAAACGGGTAGAACACGAAAGTCATCCAAATGCATTTTTAATGCAAAAAAACTCCTAAATAATTATGGTTAAAAGATCAGATCATATCATTAAAACAGCCCAACTATTTTATCATATTGACAACTGAATTTTTAATATAAAGAAAACTAAAATTTTGGACCAAACATACTTCAAGTTTAGCAGACACAGGTTAACCAATCCCAAAGTAACCAGTTTTAAACCATTACCCAACCCACCCGATCCACATGCACATCCATATCTGAACAGGTAGTGCTGTTTGACCTCTGTAATATAGAGAGGCGCGACAGAAGGACCAATCCCCAACCCAATTCCAACGATGAACCTTCCAAGTAGCATCCCCGCCAAATTATTGGTTGTCGCACTGCAAAAATTATTAATTGGCATCTCTTTATCAGACTTTATATGCATAAGCGAAAAGTAGTAAGAGAAAACATGATCTCTCAACCAAGGGGGTCAACAAACCAACCCCAGGAAACCTATTGAAGTTCATGTTATACGTAAATAATTTGCAGGTCAGAGTATCTAGAACCAAGCGACGTCAAACATAATATAAAATGAGTGTCACAAACATATAATATAGTTCTTCACACTGATATTAGTTGGTCTTTTCCCCATTCCCTTTTCAACTCCCTCCAATATGTATTATGCATAACCCATCTCTTTACACAATAAAATATAAATGAAGAGGGACATTAGGCCAATTATAACTGACAATCGGTAAACAGATAAACAATTTTATATGGGTATATGTTTCTTTGATTTGCCCCTCGGTAATCAATGCATAAAAATAACTTCGATTATGGTCGAAAAATGTCCTCTAGTTAGACCCATTTTTCGAACAATCTCTATTTAATCCTTATTAAAAACCACTTTAGGCATCTAAAGTGGCCAGAAATTTTCATTGAAGACCGGCCAAACATTATCGTTCTTGCAGATATTATTACCTACAAGCAGCACCTATGACCATAGGCAAAGCACAGAGCTGAAAAGCTCTGCGGCGCCCAAATTCATCAGCAATCCAACCACTGAACAAAGATCCAATAAAGGCACCACCAAGGCAGGTACTAACCACCAAACCTTCATTTACAACAGACAGAAGCAGCACATAAGATGTGGATTAAATGAATATATCAGAGAAAGAGAATACTGATCTTTGTGAAAACAAAAGGATACCCTCAGCAAAGCTATCCCCACTAAAACCAAGATCATGAGAAATGCTTTCAAGCGGTTCATTCACCACCCTGCACATAAATGAACAAGGTTTACATGTCACAAACTTTGCAAGTTTCCTACTATGTGGATTAGATGCTCTCTTAATTTAATCTAATATCTCTTCTGAATGACACCACATAGAGGACATACAATACGCAAGTTATCTGCATTTCTTTTAACGAACTATCAAGCATGCAGTGGTTGCCACCACCACTATGCTTTGTGTTATATGAGGGATTATCTTCAAACAATAATAGAACACTCAATTTTCAAAAAAATTTTCAGGGAAGGGGTAATAAAAACAAGAGATATTAAGATTGAGAACGAACCCAAGATGGTAACCAAATAAAAACGAGGCTATAGATGCCACAAGTACATGAGGCAGAGAATGCCTTAAAGGTGGATCAGTAGACTCTTGGACCATATCATCCTGCAAAAATTCTACATGAACAAACAATATTATCAGCATTACAAACTGCCATATTGTAATTGTATATGTTAATGAGACAGTAAAGCATCACAAACAGCCATAAGCTTCCTTAAGTTCAACTCTCTTCTTTCGTCAAACCCACAAAAATTTGTGTTCTAATTACACATCTCATTTAGAAGGTTCAACCATCTGAAGAAACATGCTTCTTTACATACTTTCAAATTCATTTACAACTATAATGGTTCCCTAAATTGTCCCACAATATAAAAAAAGAATGATTATTTAAATTGAAACATCCTAAAACAGTAATATTAGATTAAGTTTCCAAGTATACAACAGTAGTGATGGTGAATAGCATGATAATTATGGTCGAATACTTGTGGATAATTCTATAGTCCTAATATCAAGTGTATTATGTTTGTGAAACCTCTATGCACCTGGCAATTTGCACTTTTTAACATCATAATGACCTTTTTATAAGAAGAAAAAGCATTGGTATATAAGTTTGAACAGATATGATAAAGAAATTCTGAGCTTTACCAGAACCATCTTCTTCTTCTAAGTCAACCGCATTTGTACCATCCTTAGACGGCATTCGCTTGTACATTGAGGCAGAACCGTGTGGGTGCACCCGCATGCCACAACCTGAGAAAACTTAACTTCTGGATTGGCCAACTCCCAGAACTTCAAGACACTGTCATAAAACCAATCTACCCATCAAAACATAGGGTCATGATATACAAAAATAAGCTTCATAACACTAAGCTTATGAATGGGATAACCAAGGAAAGTCTTGGATTCAACCCGCAAAGATTAACGCCTTCCAGGTGAAGGTTGGCCCATAATTCCAGAGATTTCTACACCAACCAAGAGACTTCAAGGACTATCTGGAGAACTATATAAAGCCTCCGCATAGTTTTAGGCCTTTAGTTTTTTGTGTGCAGGATATTCAAATATAAACTTTCACATACTTTATATTTTATATATATCTTTATATAATCAGGATCAAATAAGAAGCTAAATATACACGAGAAATATGTGAGAAGGAAGCTGATTCACTTCTTTTGTAACATTGATAACTGGCAAACCGGTCCACACACACCGCTCAGCCCCAAGGACAATATATGGAAGGCAAATGTAGACTTGCACTCACTCAACGGCCCACAATGGATAATGTCTGTGCTCATACTAATAACATGGCCATATTTGCAAAGTCTCCATAACCAACAGAGCTACAAGTTTGGGAATTGAACTCGTGGAGAATCTCAATTCCCAACCAATAGGCTGTAGCCGCTAAATCAGTCTAAACATTGTCTTCCACATTCTATCCTTAGGGCATGTAGGTCGGTCCGTCGGTCAATTATCAATGTTTTGCGAATTCAGCTCAAATACGTAAAGTTATGAATCAACATTACATATAAGTGGTGAAAATCAGTTTCCTTCTCCGTAACGCGTATAAATTAACTTCTTACTCGATATTCATAGTAATCATTTCGCAAAAATCGAAATCACATAACTAAATAAATTCAATAACATGATCAGAGATAATCTAACACACTAAATACAACATCAAACTTACAATACACACATCATTATGTAGTTAAAATCAAACCATATCAATGCAAACTAATAATAATAATAATAATAATAATAATAACAATAATAATAATAATTAACTAATAAATAACTTTAAAGATATAAATTAAAGTAAAATTAAACTAACAATCAGTAAGTGTGTGTAGTAAAAATCAGATTTAAATTTTTACTAATAATCAATAGATAAATAAACTTGAAGGCTACTTACCTAACTAAGGAATATTTTATGATTTGATTTGAAGAAATCAATCGAAAATGAATTGAAATCTGAAACAGTAAAATCGGAAAGGATTATTAAAAAGATTTGGGAAGTTTCTATACAAATATAGAAAGATAGATATAGAAGATGTATGTATGAATACAGTAGTGAGTGAGTGAGTGTAGAATGTAAAAAAAGAATAATATTTATGGCTGGCTGGCTTTATACGCACGCAAATGATGAAGAGGGCGGTGAATTTGTGTGGCTTATATTTTTTGTGGGCAGCCAGTTTCTATTTTACTTTGGTTTTCTTTTCACCACCCTTTTTTATACTTACGTTTTATAAGTAAAAAAACAGGTGTAACCTAATCCCGCGAATTCTTTCTCTACAAATACAGAAAGAAACATGTTGAAACACATAACTTGCACGTAGAGAGACTTCATGATAAGGAACGAATAGATTTAACAGAAGTTCGATTAAAGATAAATAAAAAAACAAAAGTTAACTGCAAAAATGAAAAGCCGTTTTTTATAGAAATAACGTAGACTAAATTTGCACTTAACCTTTTTATTATTCTAACTTATAATTTAAGGGTTTTTCTAATATGTGCCCTAACACTGCATTCTTGAGTTTTTTTTTTTAGTGGGATAGGAAAGAAATGATAAGAAATTGTTTTGAATCTTCATTTTTGAGTTTTTTTAATAAAAGAAAAGATAAAAATTGATAGAAAAACTTATGAGGAGTGAGGCACCCCCACATGTGTGCGTCTTCCGTCATGTGGCGATGCCTCCTCCAAAGGAATGTCCCTCTTTTTTGTGGGAGTGAGGCATCTCTTTATGGGGCATCCTTTAAAAATTTTATTATTATTTTTTATAACAAAAATACATTTATATACTTATATCATCTATATATTATATCTACTACATCTATGTATATCTTA
>JAOXNX010000028.1:1037945-1056714 GCA_028566075.1 Solidago caesia
ATGTTTCCCCTCACAAACATTCACAAACATCACCTAACTATATACTGTTAACATCATATAAGTTATCCCCTTTATTTAAAAGCCTTAAGCTCTAGCCCTCCAAAAGCTCTTACTAAACAGACCCATAATCTTTTCGTGATAGATATTAAATCTAGTTTATAAGTGGTACAAATTAATAATAACTTTTATATTGGTTCGAATAATTAACAACAATAAATTCAAATATTTAAAAATTTAAATTCAAAATAAACACCAATAGAAAACAACAAAAATTCTAATAAAAGTATTTAATAACAGTTTTCTTCTCCCGCGGGTCAACTCCAAACAAGTAAACAAAGATATTTCCATACCCAAATCTTTAAAATCCAACGGCCCAAAATTCACCAATAGACTTATTTATGAATTACATCCGTTTGATCCATCTTTCAATCGTATCCATTCGATCAAAACACCAATTCTAAATCCACCGTCCATTATTTATAAATATTTAAATTCAAAATCTCAAACAGAGGGAGAGAAGAACAAACAACAACAAAGCAAAAAGAAAAAAAAACCCCAAATTTTTTTAAAATTTTCTTATTTAAAAATCTGAGCTTTTTTTTTTTAGTGAAAGTGATAATTTTTAAAAATATTTTATAAAAATTGTTTCTGGGTTTTGTCTTTTTCTGATTCAAATTGTTTGTGGGTTTTGTTTAAATTTGTTTTTTCTTTTTTAATTTTTCTTTCAAAATTTTTTTTTCTATAAAAAAAATTCTTAGTTTTTTTTAGTGAAAGTAATGGTTTTGTGATTTTATTTTTAATTTTGTTTCTGGGTTATGTTTTTTGATTCAAATTGTTTGTGGATTTTGTTTAAATTTGTGAAATTTATAAAAAAAATTGTGAATTTTTAAAATTTTCATATAAAATCTTGAAGATAATCTAGTAATAATAATGGAGAAAAGTGAAGGAAGTGGGGATTTGAATAATTTCCCTCCGAAAAAGAATCTTGCACGGCAGCTGGATTTCAATACCGTCGTCGGCGGCGTCAGTGTACCGGCGCCGCCAGCTGTCTTGCCGGAGCACAATCAGCGGCCGGTGGCTATGCCGGTGCAACACTCCGTACCGCCGCCGCCGCCACTGCCGAATCAGTTTCATATGCAGCAACAATCTTTGAGGCCTATGTGAGTATTCCGCATTCTTTTTTCCAAACAATTTAAAAAAAAATTATAGTTTTTAAACTTTTAATTATAGTTTTATACACACCTGTGTGTGTATATATGTGTATATATTTTTATATAGTGTGCTTAAGGTTTAATATAGTCGAAGAATATATGTAAAATTTGTAATCGATAAGGCCCGATTTCACAAATTCGCTTTTAAGCATGCTTGAGATGCCCGGGAATTAGGCATTTTGCATACCTTAAAAATTCCTACTTTTTGAAGTTTAGTGCCTAATATTAAGCATATGAATTTAGATCTTGGAAGGTCTATTTTTGCCATTATATTGTTTGTTAAGAAATACGAATACAATGGGTGACATGGATTTGTAAAGTTAACAACTTTGCTTTTGAAAAGGGTATCAGCAAAGTTTGCAGTCTTTGGAAAGTAGAGTATTTGAATTTCAATGAATCTAATGTAGCTCTTTTTTTGGATACGAGCGGTTGGTTGTGAGTTATGTTGTCATGTGATATCGTGGTTATTTTTTGTGTCTGTTTTTGTTTAGCTCTTTGTTATAAAGATACTAAAGAACCAAATTGTATATTTTGCAGTGTAAGTTTAACAATATGAAATATGCAGGGGATGTTTGGATTTGAGTTTTTGAAATGATTATGTAATATTGAATGATCAAGATCAAATGTTTAACTGTAATAAAACACAGGGTCTGGAAATAGTGTTTGGATGAGCTTGCAATGCTTGAAGTTGTAATAATCACTTTTGATGGCGTTAAGAATGTAACAAATTCTGACATTTTTTAAGTAAATACGAGATTAAATAAGAGTATGTTAGTCATTAAATGGTTTGGTACAAATGTTTTTACTTAAAAAACAATGTTGTTTGCTTGGCTACTACCTTTTGAGAAATCTTCTCCCTATGTTCTTATATCTTGTCTTCACTTCATTATAAAAAAGGAATTTCAGTAGCACTAAGATATACGAAGTTTGTTTTACTTTACAAAAAGTACGGGTATGCAGGTGCATACCCAGCTTATAAACATTGTTACTTTTATCACTTTCACTTGGTTGTCTGGCTATAACAAATGTCAACCAAATTTTTTGTTCCTGTGATCTCTAATTTACCTTTTAGGCTAATTTGTTTACTATCTTTTTTGTGTTAATCGAACCCATATGGTGCAAGTGTGAACAATGACTCTTCTACATTAATGTATTTAGTAAAACATTGTTTCATGCAAGCTACTGATTCGGGTTGTGTTTTATTTCAAATGGGTATGGTAGCTTTTGATGCTAAAGGGGAAGTCGGTAAACGGGTCAAATGCTGAAATGCATATAGCTACCCAAACGGTTTTACTCAAAGATTAACGTTACCATTGTCTTTGTAAACAAACTTGACACTATAAATATGCATAGAAGATATTTTTGATTGTGTCTGAAATGAACTATGGTCTACTTGTGAATACCGAGTTTCATTAATAAATAATAATGGTAGAAAACACAATATTTATTTCCAGAAAACCCGAATCTCCAAAAGCCAGACCAAGACAAAATATTGAAGTAAAAGATGGTACTCCAAAGAAGCAAAAGCAGTGCAATTGCAAACACTCACGGTGCTTGAAATTGTAAGTGTTATTTATCTCTTTAATTTTCTTCAATATTTAACATGTATAATACATTATTGATTATTGCGCTATAGTAATTTTTTCCTTTTTTGAGTTCACATGATAGTTATTTCAGTAAGACTCTATCTACATAGTAGGTAAAATCATCATCCAATAATGGACATGTAGACTGGAATTGATTGTAGACACTTGTATGTAAACCGGAAGTCATTCTGAAATTGCGGATTTCATAAATGTGTTTACAGTATATAGTTTGAAGTAATCTTTTGTTAGTTAAATACTTAAATGTGTACATGCTACTTAAATACTGAATTTTTCTTTTTTTCAAGATCAAGGTTTCTGTTCAGTCATCGGCTTCACTTTTGTTGCATAATTGATGGAATCTAGATATGTGTTGTCCAAGTAAATATCTCGATTTGAAGATTCGAATCTAGATTATTAGTTGCTTAAATCCAGGGATACATAAGTAATTTTACTTTCTTGTCAACAGCTGGTTTTCTTATCGTAAGTTATTCGTTAGTTTTTGGAGTATATTCGTTAGTTTTTGACTCTAAATAATTAAAAAACGATAAGTATAATTACTTTGCTTAAACACTCAAACTGTTGCGTCATCAAGTCATAGTAATAAGTTTGATTCACATCCAAACATCCTCCCAAACTGAAAGTACGAATTATGAGATACCTTCGCTCTTTTTATAATTTTCTTTTAAAGCTTATACTTTGCTTCAAATTAGTTGGACGATTTGTTAACAGTGGGAACCTTTTGGTATTTTGTTGGTCAGATATTGTGAATGCTTTGCTGCGGGAGTATATTGTGATGGTTGCAACTGTATCAACTGTCATAACAACGTTGAAAATGAGTCTGCTCGGAGAGATGCTGTGGGAACTACTTTGGAACGCAATCCAAATGCTTTTAGGCCTAAAATTGCCAATAGCCCTCATGGAAAGGGTGATAATAGGGTGAGCCCTTTTTCATTAGTATGTTCATGGACTGTCAGTTATTCATATGACTAAATTTGACCCATGGATGATAGATGTGCCTATTAATTATCTGCAAATGCTTCTTAATGATAAGTTTTTAAGGAGTCTTGACTTGCTATAATCTGTATTTTGCCCATAAAAATGATAATATTTCATTGAAATGGTAATATGTTTTTTTCTCGAGAAATGATTAAACATTTGTATTTTTCTAGTACTCATGGGTACTAATTTGAAATTCACTTAGTTTGGAACTATCTGGCCTACAAATATGAAATGTAATCACAATTTTGAATTAAATTTGAACCCATTTCTATAATAATCTTCGATGCTATATCTTTTTGCCTATTACTCTTTTTTGAAAGCATGTGAATTAGGTCGCAATCATAACCCATTTATTATGAATAGATGATTAGATTCTAATCAAAATCAAATGGGTGAACTTAAAAGGCAAGTTCTCAGATGGGTCGAACGGGTCGAAAGTCATGCGAAGTGTATTTTAATGGATAAAAGATCCTAAATCATTTTTTTTAAAAAGAATCTAGATCGTAAATTTGGCACACCAACAATGACAACTGTTTTGGGTCAACCAAACACCACCTGCGTTTTGACTTATTACCAAGTAATTATCTCTTCTGACTCAAACATGATCCCACCTGATTGGCCTGTTTTTCCACCTCTAATGTGGATCACTTACAAATCTATGCAGGAAGAAAGCGGGGAAGTTTTAATACTGGCAAAGCATAACAAAGGATGTCATTGCAAAAAATCAGGATGCTTGAAGAAATACTGTGAGTGTTTCCAAGCCAACATTCTCTGCTCTGAGAATTGCAAATGCATGGACTGCAAAAACTTTGAAGGAAGTGAAGAACGACAGGCTCTGTTTCATGGAGAGTCTGCTAGTAACATTGCATATCTTCAACAGGCAGCAAATGCTGCCATCACTGGTGCTATTGGAACCTCGGGTTATGGGGCGCCACCAGTTTCCAGGAAGAGAAAAACCCCAGAACTTATCTTTGGTGGACCTGCAGCAAAAGATCCGGCTTTTAACAGGCTGTCTCAATTTCAGCAGGTAGTTGTTATTATTTTATTTGTTTAGTAAATTTCGTAGGACTTATAGAATTTTTAATATATTATTTTGACTTAATGTTATGCAACCAGACTAATCATGTCAAAGCTTCGACTCCTTTGTCTTCATGGCCTTCGGTTCCTGGTACCGGTGTTGTTAACAATGCACATATAGGCCCTTCCAAATTTGTGTACCGGTATGTACTCTCTTATTTGCTATATATTGTTTACCACAGGTGTTATATTGGTGGGTCAAGCAGATCGAGTAACCAAAAAATGACTAATTTTAGCACAGTCAGAAAGGGCTGGATTGACCCACATCCACTCTCTTTAGAAATTTCAAGATGGGCATGTAGAGCAGGTTGGGTAAGCGGTCAAAATGGGTTCGGGTTGGAACATGTGACTTTTTAATATGAATTGAAACGGTCCAAGTCAGGTTTGTTTGTACTACAAACACGCTGGGCGTCTTTTATCATTTTACTGTTTTTTTATTATCCAAATCTTTTAACTTTACTATTGGACCCGTTAAAGAATAAACTAAATCTAAGTCGACCCAATTATATATTAATAATTTGTAAAATTGATACCTCTGCTGTTTGTGTACTTTTTAATCTAACTTGTTGATCTTGGTTGAAGGTCTCTATTAGCGGATCTTATCCGTTCCAATGATATGCAAGAGCTTTGTGCTGTTTTGGTGGTTTACGCAAACGAAGCTGCCCGGGTGTTTACAGGTATATATATATACATACATGTTGTTATAGCTTACTTATTTAAGAATCAGAATCAGATAATCAGAATTTTGGTGGAGGGTAATGTTAATTGGTTCATTTTACATTTCCGTGGTAGTATCCATGTGTACATTAGGTGCTCCCCAACCAAGTGGTTGAGAGTTCAAGGTTCCTACTCAGAAATAAGGTGTAGAAGCATTTCGGAAAAAAGAAATAAGGTGTAGATTGGGAATCAGGGGTATGAGTGTGCTGCTAAAAAATATTATCAAAAAAATGGTTTAAGGATAAACGAGGCAACTTCTTGAGCTACTAATGAATTTCAAAAATTCTTTCATTAATATATGTACTTAAACTTTCAGATGAAAGAAATGTGAATGACAATGTGACAACAAACAATAATGGAGAAATCCCGAAGGCATCTGATACCGAAAAAGGCGTGGCAGATGAATCTTTAAGTGGGGTCCAAGGAGATAAACCGGGTCCTGATGAGTCAGGTTCGGATGGCGCTGATGGTTTAAGGTCGAGGCCAATGTCTCCTGGAACTCTAGCCTTAATGTGTGATGAACACGACAATGTGTTTATAAATTCTGCTTCAAATGGATCAAAAGACCATGGTGCGGATATAGATGGTCATTTACCGAATGGGAAAGTAATAACTGAAACTTATGCTGAGCAGGAGAAGACTGTCTTGACAACATTCCGGGATTGTCTTAACAAACTCATTACTTTAGGAGAATTAAAAGGTAAGCGACTACCACTTTCATATCTTATTTTCTTGTTAATATTAATTTTTTTTTTTGCATTTGTGTGCCTAGGAGATGGTTGTTTGGTTGTGCATTTTGAAAGTGATTGATATCAAGTATCTCTCAGCTTTAAGCAACTGACTATATGATTCTTAATCTCAATAATTACTTTAAATATACATGTCCAGCCACCCCTTGTCAGCTTCTATACCTAAAATTTTGATTCTAACTTGGTTGGATATTGCAGAAACACAATGTTCTTCGATGGCAAGAAGTGATTCTGGAAGTCAAAATCAAGTGGAAGCAGTCAGAAGTCCTACAAATGCTCGATGGAACCCTTTCATCAACGGTTTCCTAAGGTCAGGGTCAGGCGTTGTACCCACAACACAACCGACCCAAAACAACGATAACCACACACATTTGAGAATCCCATTTCATGCCGAAAACCGAGATTTGCAACTAAAACCCGAGAACGATGTGTAACAAGAAGTATTCTTCTTACATTACATCTTTGTATTACTAGGCCTACTTTTTAATAACTAATCAATTACTCTATTGATTTACCAATTACCATAGTCATTGATTAAGGTTTTAGCATGTTGAGTAGTTCTTACTTCCTAATGCTTTAACTAACAGTCCTACTCTTTTAGCTTCTTTTTATCGGGGTTAATTTGATATTGTCAATAAAATGGTTGACCAAGAACCTTTATTTCTTGTTCACCGGCCTGAAAGTCGCGTTTGATTAGATGACTCTTTTGTATGTTTGGGGAAGCTTGTTTTATAAATAGTATTACAATTGCATGTTGATATCTAAATCAGATTAAAAAGCAACTAAGTGCACATTTAATCTTGCTCTCGATTATTAAACATAGCATTTCTTCATTTTATAACCAAAGAAACAATAATTATTCCACTAAAAAACAAAGGAATGATACCAAAAGTCACCGGGCAAACTTATTTTGCTGTAAAAATACAAGAATATACACTGTTCCCCCATACATATGCATTGTTATACACTTGTTTACAGTCTGGCCCTAGAGCCTGCAGTAGCAGGTGCTGAAACAGGTGCACTCTGCAAAAGAGATCGATATGTTAAAGTCTACAGAGAGTTGTGGATAATTGAACCATGGAAAATATGAAAAACGTGATTAACGGTGGCAATATGGACAGGTCGAACGAGTTTGGTAAGGAGTTGGGTCAGCCAGAAACATTTTTTGCCAGAAAATGTAATTTTTTTTTGTATTTAATATATCAGTGTGTCAAATATGTATTATTAAGAATCTATTTTATTTTATTTTTGAATAAAATGATTTAGGAGATTTTATGTGTTAAACATACACTTGGGGTTTATATTATCATTTGCCACTTCAGCAATTCATTATCAGTTTCCTTTTGAATCAACTTCATTTGCCAAATTGGTTTCATAAGCAAATGGGTTTATATTGCCACAATTCATAAATCGATAAATAAGGTAGGAAGATTAAGATTCCTCACCAGAGGGACACCATTCAATGCTCGTTCTTCCAAGAATCTTGATGGTTTATAGAAGTTACCATATTTCTCAGACCATTTGTTGAGACTTGTATATATGTGTTTGCACCCTACCAAATCTGCCCAAAAGACGATGCCACCACTGCACCCGAAAACAGAAAACTAGTAACTTTTCAAGGCATTGTAGATTGTCTTTTGTTGCAAAGAAACCCTTAAAATTTTCTTTAACAAAATGCAGAAAAATACCACAGGTTTTGATTTTAAACGATCAATGACAATTGTGGAAAGGCAGGTGGCAAAAGAACCATTATCAGTCATACCCAATACAATGTTTCTCTAAAATGATAATCTTGCCAAATGTTATGCAAAGATTTTTTTATCCCAAAGAAGTCATTGCCTTTGATGACAGTTCAAAATAGTGGACAAAGTTAGAAAAACCGTGAAGATTCACATGCCAAAAGGAACCATTTTACTCTATAGTATTTGTCTAAAATCGCTTATTTTTGCAGAATGTACAGTTTTTTCCTGCCCACGCTAGAACAATGAACAATGATCTACTTGCAAGAAAATAATTCATTGCAATAAATGAAATTGTTCACTCTTAGTTAGAAGTGGCAATGGGCCAATTAGACGGTTTATATGGGTCAACATGGGTTGGGCTGTCCTGAAACAGCTTTGTTAAAAAACATATACAGAGTGTCTTTTAATAAATATAATTGTCAAATATGATGAAACACTATTATTTCAGTCATAGTTTAACTTTTCTTAAATGCAATGATTTTCGAGGTTTTATGGTTTCCTTTTTAGCTAAAGTTTTGTCTTTACCCATTTGACCCATTAGAGATGAAGTCATACCCAAATGAACTCATTCATGAATATGAAATACCAAATAATGGATGTTAGTAGCAGGCAAGCGAATCCAGCTATAATATATGGACATACCGGTATGAAGGAAAACTCATCCCAAAAACAGATGCAATGTCAAGATCCGATGCTCGAACAACAATTCCTTCTTCTAGAACACGACATGCTTCATTCACTACTGGAAACAATACCATCTCTACTATCTCTTGGTCAGTCACGGATATGGACTGCCACATATAATTCAAGTATATATATTATTTACGAAGTCATTCAAACTTTGAAGTAGCGGGTGCTTTTCAATGTAAATGAAAATGGGACCAAATTTAGAGCAAATGGTAATAGGTGCAACCACCCTTCCCATATTTGTAAATAACAGAAGAGTAAAGAGTTCAAAATTATATTAACATACCATCAATTAAATAGTTTTCACCCCCACAACCAAATCTGTTCTGCCACCACTGTGAAAACTAGAGATAGCAAATTGGGCAGGTCAAGTAAATGGGTAAATGGCAGGGCCAGATTGAAACTGTCGAGTCAGGTTGGGTAAACTCAAAACACTTTTTGTTTGAAACTTGTACATATTTTTTGGTAAATAATTAATTCGTCTAAAAATGTGATTACATAAGTTAAACTATTTCAATAATGATCTACTTTTTTGAACAAAATGTAGGAGGTCTTATGCATTAAAATTCATTTGGGCATTTTCCCCTGTCAGATACAACTGCTTTGTTTCCTTTTAAGCCGACTTCTTTTTTATTTTACCCGTTTGAGCCCACAGATAAAGCATAACCTTAAAGTTGGCTTCTTGAGTTTTTTTTTAAGGATGGAAAAGAAATGAATTGATAGGATTTGAAAGGATTCTTTAGTTGTTTTTGTTCTAAAAATCTTCCTCTCATTTTGGGATGATTTAAGGATTCCATTTCTTCTATTTCCATCCTATCATTTCTTTTCTTTTCTTTTAAAATGGAACTCAAGAATAGAGCATAAGTGACTAATTCATAAGTAAATAGGTTGAAAAAACCTTTCCCAGCGGCATAAGATTGGTTAGCCTTCTTGACTCCTCTATAATTGGTAACACCATTGGATCGGGTTTTGGCTTGCTACCTTTTTCGTAAATGTAATACCCTTTTCCATTGTTTTTACCTGACACAACAATGTCATATAAACAAAGACACGTGCATGAAAGATGACAAGAAAGGAAACATAATCATGTATAATAAGAAACTACCATTTCGTCCATTTTTAATTAGAAGGTCAACTACAGGAGAGGAGAATGTGCGATCAGCAAAAGCTGTAACAAATTCTTTCTCTACCGCATCAGCTACACCATATCCAGCCAAGTCTTCAAGCCTACAATCACAAGTTCAAATAAATACTGTTTAGAATATACACAAATAGTTGGTGTTTGGATATGGGTTTTAGAACTGATTATTTAATAATTACAACTTGAGATAATGAAGTCACTATAATCATTTTTTAATGTTTGGTTAAACTTATTTTGCTCTTGATTATTGATTCTATTCAATTTTGTTTCAATCTCATTCCTGCCGCAACGAAACTGAGTTATCTTGAGGTAATATTAATGTACCAACAAGGGTCTCTCCTTTTTCACAACATCCTTTTCGGTCATTTAATCATAACACCTTAAACAAGTACAAATTATCAAACACTCAAATATTTAATTATCCAACAATTACTTCAAACCAGATGTCATGGTAATCACTGTTTGATGGTAGGATAA
Organism: Solidago caesia; assembly: GCA_028566075.1. Lineage (NCBI taxonomy): Eukaryota > Viridiplantae > Streptophyta > Magnoliopsida > Asterales > Asteraceae > Solidago > Solidago caesia. The sequence goes on from JAOXNX010000028.1 coordinate 1,048,332, forward strand.
AAAACTTTTGCTTTAAAATTTCTAGGGGAGGTAATGATCAATATTGGAGAATCAATTTCATATAAGCTGCAACATAACCATGATTTAAGAAACAAAAGAATTTACCCAGCTTCCCATTCTATAAATCAGATAAACTTCGGTTATTTCACAAAGAACTGCTACTTTTTTTCACAAAAATATCTTTTTTTGGGCATTTTATCAGATAATTACAAATGAAAGTACAACTAAACACATTATCACTTCAAAAAAGCAGATTCAGACACCCAGACAATGTAAGATTTATAATGCAAAAACTTACTGGAACGGGCCCATTGGGAGCCCAAAGTTGCTGATCAATCTGTCAATTCTAAACAAATCCACACCTAAATGGAGCAACATGTGTGCACTCTGTTTGTATGGAAAGAATGTACGATTAACAGCAAACCCTGTGCAGTTTCCCGCAACAACAGGAACCTTTTTCATAATTTTTCCAACTGTCATAAGATCAAGGATCACTTGAGCAGAAGTCTTCTCTGTTCGAACGATCTCCAACAGAGGCATCACATGAGCAGGACTGAAATCATTTCAGAAAAATGCAAGTGTGGTTCAGCACTCTTGATCAGAGTTTGCAAGTTTGATCCATTTACTTATGAAAGGGCCAATTCGGGTTTATGTTTCATCTCTAATTCAAACAGGTTAAATGAAATAAAAATGGGTCAAAATCTGCTCAATGTGTATTTTAAATGCATAAAACCTGAAAACTATTTAATTCAAGTAATTATACTATTGAAATCATATAGCTTTTCTAATCATATTTGACACAATAACTATTTATATACTAGTGTTTTTAGAAATTTTGGGCAACATGTACTTTGGTTTTGCCGACCCATTCAAGTTCAACCCTTACACATAACACAAATTACCTGTTCTGACCAGTTACCAAATTCATTTTAAAGACCCATTTTGACATCTCTACCTTTGATCATGTTCAGATAACATGACACCATGACTGGACCTACATGGTCTGTTAGATATGCAGGTGCATACCCCAGAAAAAAACTTATAGTCTGGAAGTTAAAAGCATAGAAAAACTGTTTTTTAGTACATGCCCTGATTGGTTTTTACGGCAGTATTCACCCTGATCAGAAATCCTGAAATCCTGGATCGGCCAATAAATGGCATCCTCCCTCCCTATTTAATATTTGAGAGATGGCAATTTCGACCCATTTATGTATGAACAGGACAATTCAGGTTATAACTTATCTCTAATAGATCAAACAGTAGATTTGAAAAAACTAGTTAAAGAGGAAATGTGTCGAACTCGTCAAACAGGTAAAAAGTCGATCATAAGTGTTACAAAATATTGAACTTTTGGGATAAAGAGTATCATGGGTCCTGACCCATGTTGACCATACCAAAAGTTACCCACTTTGACCAAAATCTGTTTTGACTCGGTACCCAGCCTGCCACTTCCTATTTTGCAATCTCTTCAGTTTAAATATCTGAACTCAACTACATCCTTTTTAAATATTCGCTTGCATTAACTTCATTGAAATATTTGTAGAAAAAATAGCTGCAGATTATGTTTCTTGACCTGAAGAAATGCGCACCCACAACACGGTCTTGAGATCTTAGTTTCTCTCCAACTAAATTGAGGTCAATGGTAGATGTATTAGTTGCCAAAATGCAGTGAGGGGGGCATATCTTCTCAATCTCACTAAAGATGTTTTGCTTTAACTGTATGTTTTCAATAACCGCCTGTCATTAAAAGTAACCAATCAAACAACTATTACCAAAAATATTTTAATCTACATGAGAATTCGAAAGAATATTATCATAAATATATGATTCTTTAGATATTAAAATTGCTAGCTTCTTTTTCAATTCACTTTATGATATTATTGTGATTTGTGCGGCTAATATGAATAGTCTCTTCAAGATACAACTTGTCTTATATGCGATATTGGACATGTTCAGCATAATATAAGATACATGGAAGCTTTTAGAATTATATATATTAATATAATTTTCCATATGCCTTCTTGTACTTTATGCATCATGATTTTTCAATGGAACGATAATCGCATTAAAAGAAACAGCTTTGTTTCAATCTTGTATGAGCTGTTTCCATTTTCTTCCGAAGGGATGTTTGCATATTATATAAGATGATAAACTGGACAAGTCGGATGAATTGAGAAAAGGATCAAAACATGTTTAGCAACAGGAAATTTTAGATATGGATTGGGTTGAATTGCAAACACTTTTGACTCTTTTGTCTTGAGTTTTATAAATGATCAATGCATTATCTAAGCATGATTTTGAAAGCTATATTAGTTAGAAGTTGTGCTCCCAAACTTTCCGTTTATTTATACTATTTACTCTATTACTTATTACAAAGATATTATATAGCGGAATATCTTGTAAAAGAACATACCTCGATGACCATATCCACATCCTTAAATTCTGAGTAGTCCAATACCCCTTTAATCATTGACAAGGCTTTGTCAGCACTAGACTCTGCCAGCTTTTTCCTTGCAACCAAACCTCGGACGTTTGCTACAAGCAAATAATATAGTTAAGCTTCGGAATGACAACGAACTTACATGTGACAACTTTGACACATTTACTTATGAATGGGTCAATTTGGATTATGATTTATCTCAAACTGGCTGAAAGTAGCCAAAGGTCTATTATGGATGCATAAAACCTCCTAAACTGTTTGTTATTATATATAAAGATTTACTATTGTAACAATATCGTTTTGTAAGGATCATTAATGCATTAATTACTATTTATAAAGAAAGAACTAAAAGTGTATGTGGGTCAACCATACCCCAACATAATGAAACACATAACAAAAATGACCTGTGCCCAACCCTCCTGATTCATCCATTTCTCCACCTCTAAAGTGCATAATGAACTAAAGTCGTCAAATTAAAGATGCTACCTTCTATCGTTTTTAACCCTTTCAGAAGGTACTCTGAGTTGACTTCCTTAAGAAAAACGTGTATATTACTGATAATAAGGGCTGTAGCTATTCCCGAACCCATTAAACCTCCACCAATGACAGCTACTTTCTTGACAGCCCTCGGCTTGAGCCCAATATCAGTAACCTTAGGCACCTGCCGGTAATCAAAACTAAGTTTACCATGTAGAAAGTAATCAAAAGACGGAGAAAATTTTGTCCAAAGATGGACTTTCTTACCTTTGAGGTTGCACGTTGTGAAAAGAACACATGACAAAGACCTTTTGATGTGTCTGAAACAAGAAGCTTGTTAAAAACTTCGAGCTCCTGAAGAATAGACATGTATAGAAATTTTAGGGTATATGCGAAAAAGTATATTATTTCACAGATAAATGACTGTTTAATAAAATGATTTAGGAGGTTTTATGCAAGGAAAGTACACTGTGGATGGCTTTCAACCCATTTCCTACTATAGCAAGTTATTCTTACCCATTTGAAATAAAACTTGACCCTAACCAACCAATTCACTAATAAATTGATCGGCATTGCCACCTCCAAGTGGTTTTAGGCCCAAACATTATTCACCCACCAAGGGAGAACACTCGTACTCTCTCTGCTCTGAAGAAAATTGCAACACTTGATGGGGCCCATAGTTTAAAGAACATATTGAAGTTGCATTCAAATATCTACAATGCTCAACATTAGCTATCTAGCATATAAACACGTATGAATACCCTGAAATATATTTTGTAGCATTTCGAAATGTGAAAAAGGTAAGAAAAAAACAAAATAAACATTTGATGTTGTAGAGCATCTACTGAAAAGATGTTATACTAGTGTATTCTCTGGTCAGAAGGATTAACATATATAACACAAAAATTATTCACCGATTCCTTCCAGTCAGAATGTGGAAGAGCGGGAGTCTTTAAGAGATAGGGGTTGCGGGAGCATAATACCTAGTGTTAATGATTCTGGTTTTTTATGCTGATTTGACCATGGTGTGCACTCCCCTTAACAATGACAGTGGAGCAACACCAGTGGCATTAATATCTTTAAAAGATTACTAATGTGCAAAAGGGTATTTGCGTAACTTATTTTGGGGATCGAGGGAAGACAAACAAACATACCTTTAAAACACCAGGGTATCCTCCATGCACAATGCCTTCTTCAATTACATCAAGACATGCCTGATGCTGTGGCATATTAGGCGCAGTCTGTTTGATTTGTTGACCAGCGATCCTAAGTATTTCATGTGCCTCAAATAGAGAACCAATCTTGTCTATGCGGTGAAGTGACCGGACCCATGGTTTACGTTTTTCTGCAATGTCTAGTGCCCATTGCCTAGAAACTACCAGTAAATCTTGAGGAGGCACAATAGCATCAATGAGGCCTAGCTTTTTCCCTTCTTCAGAGAGTATTGGTTTAGAGGTCTGCAAAAGACATATTTCAAAATTATAGGTCGGAATTTCATTCTATTTACTTGTGAATGGCTTATGTTAAAGAGGTGAAACTAAAGAATTTAGCTAATATGTTAAAGAGGAGAAACTAAAGAATGTTAAAGAGGTCAAAAGTTTGTGTTAAGTTCTTTCTTTGCACGCTCTCCCGGGTACCACGTTCCAGAATTTGAGTGACGTATCATATTGGCATACTCTTCCAAAAAAGAAAGAGCAGACCCATTGAAGACAAGAAGTCGCCACTAGCCAAAAGTGTATTTCAAATGCGTAACCCCTAAATCAAAGTTTTAAATACTAGATCATCGTTGACATAATATAGTTATTATTAGCATATAAATTTAATGCACTAAATATCCACAGAAAAATTGGACAACAAATCCGTTCCAACCCATACCAAAAAGGACCAATTCGACCCGAACATGTCACTGAACCCGTCTGACCTTGCCCATGTTGCCACCTCTATAAATCATATCTATGATTCACCAGAAAGAAATAATGTTTTTCCTCTACATCAATTTTGTTGCCAAAACCTTTATTTAGAGAATTTAACGGCAGAAATATCGCCTTTACCCAAAAAAGGGTTGATTTGGGTTATAAAAACTTATCTCGAACAAGTCAATTGGGTAAAACTTAGAAAGTTGGCTATAAACAGAAAGGATCAAAAATGTATTCAAATGCTTACAGCCTCCTAAATAAATTTATAAAAATAATTAGATAACTATTTTAACAGCATAGTTATTCATCATATTTTAAAAATTGGGAATTACTGTTGGTGTATCAACCAAACTATACCCAACCTGTTTATGACCCATAATAAAATTTCCCAAATTGACCTGTTTCCTGCTACCTCTACGCATTTTGCCACCCCGGAGAAATTATATCATAATGACTGAATCATCCATAACTAACCCAGATTAAAATGGTAATTAAAATAAGAAAAGCCACAATGACCAAATATACGATTTTTGCAATGTTAAAACTTATTGCATGTGAGTGGAACTCACCAACATCATGTCAATTGCCTTTGATAACCCGACAAGCCTGGGAAGTCGTTGGGTACCTTCAAATACATTGTAGCTTCTTATCAAGCACAAATCATGAACAAAAGCATATTTATTGGACTTAAACCCAAAGATATTACAAGTATACAAGTCGCTGTATCTCGTACCTCCAGCCCCAGGGATAATTCCAAGAGACAATTCGGGCAGGCCAAGTAGTGCCTTTGGAGCTGCAATGCGTGCATGACATCCCTGTTTATAACAACTTAATGAGAACACTTGCACAAACATCAACTTGCCAAAGAAAATGATATCATTTTTTATGCCCAAAGTGACAAACCATTGAAATTTCTAATCCAGCCCCAAGCGCAAGTCCTTCTATTGCAACAACTACAGGCTTCTTTGCATCTAAGTTTACAAAACAGTATAAATTCATCAGAAATTAAACTAAAGTAGATCTTTGGTAATATTTATGAATAAGGATGTATTTGCAACAACCTTCAAGTTTGTTGACCACAAGGTCAACTGATATATCGGGTAGATGAGATAAATTTCCTGCGAGTCCAAGACAATGCTTGATTGTCAAAAAACACATCCAAGCAACGAATACTGGCTTATAGAAAATATGGCAACTAAAATTCCCTACCGGTCTGCTGAACTTTCTGGAACACATTGATGTCAAATCCAGCTGTTAACTTCCCATTCTTTCCTGTAGAAAAAAGAAAACAAATTTTACATACAATATACGAAAAAGTGAACAGTCATCCGAATCAAAACTTGGGAAAAATTAACACTACACATACAGAAGTAAAACTTTGCCTAAAGTATCCGCTAACAGAAACTTTAGGAGGATATAGCATTACCCAGTTTTAGTTTCACCATTTTCGTAGTCGAAATGGGAATTGATGTTATTCCCATGATGTGATACTCAGAAAACTATATACTTCATGATTAGAAACACTTTCCTCTTACATCACGAAATTGCAACTTTTGACTCGATGCATAGATTATAATGAAAGGTTAAAGTTATAGAACAGGATTGTACGTTCATTTTTGTTCATATGTACCCGCAACGTACAAAAGTATTACCAATGTATGCAGCATGAATCATACTTCTGTTCAAATATCAATGTACAATACTTGTTTAGCAAACAAAAGTTTTTTACGTTGGTGGCGTTCTAAGAATAGTCCATGCAGCTAATCCACAACATCAACATTTCTTATTGGTATTGGGACAAAATTTGAAAGTATGTTGCATACATTGAAACAAAGTTTGAAAGTACGTTGCATAAACTGGTATTTTTTGGGGTACACTGCATACGTTGGAACAAAAGTGGAATTATGTTATGTTTCTATAACTTAAACCCTGTAATGAATGCCCTTGATTATAAGCCAAATGGTTAAAATGAATCAAAATTCAAAAAGGTTATATGCAGTAAAAGCCTAAAAGGTAACGTAGTTTGTGCCAATTTCTGATTTAGGTCTCATTATCTATAACTACTTATAAAGCATTTTTGGGGTTTTTATTTTTGAAATGTCTTAAAATTAAGATTTTTAAAGGTCCATATTACATTATTACCCCTCTTACATATTTACACCATATATCACTTATCACTTAAAATATCTACACTACCCCCTTTACATCAATTACCTACACTACTCGGCGCCGGCGCCACCACCACCGGTCGCCGCCACCGCCGCTGCATTGCGCGGGTACCCCTCTAGTTTCACAAATAACATACACGAGGCCACACTTTGTTTTCGTTAATGTTAACGGACAAAGTCATCACACCACCTGGCTATCAGGGGGGAGGGAGTGGTCACCCCTTCCCCAAACTCCCCCAAATTGCCACCTCACCATTATCCAATAAAAACCCTCCATCTCATTTCACCCCAATCCTTCCCCAAACTACCCCAAAATGGTGGCGCCACTCCCCAAACTTCCCCAATTTCCACATCATCTTTTTTTTTTCCATTTATTTTTAATACATTAAAACACAAACTATATAAAAATAAAACATAACATTTCATTAACTTTAAAAAAGTATATGCTACAACACTTAAAAAAATAAAATTCATTACTACAGTAAAAATCTATATGTATACATATACTGAATTTTGATTTTTTATATGAATTTTGACACCTGTTGCAAAATTACCTCTCATCCCTCTATCTACCACTTTTCAAAACACACAGAGCTACAATTCATATTCCCACTCCCATTATTAATTATTTCCCAAAAACCCACCCACCAAACACACATACAAATTAAATCAGGAAAAAGCACCACCGCCAAGACCACCACAACCATTATTACCCCCGTATAGATCCGACCTTTGAAGATCCGGCCATCTCACCGCCATCGCAAAAGAAACTCCGGCCAATGATTTCATCATCGTCATCGGAAAAGAAACTCCGGCCAACTCACCGCCGATTCCTTTGAAGATCCGAGTAAAGTGAGGCCGATCCATCTATATATATATATATATATATATATATATATTACTATCAAAACCACCTGTGGGCCCACCTGTGATTCTCTCGGTCTCCACCGGGCTTCTACCCCGATCAAACAACCCCAAACACCAACATCGCAGGGCGGCGGCGGTGTGCCCGATCGGCCCCAACCCAACCCCGCGTCCACTCCCTCCCCTCTAATAGACTTTGTAATTTCTAACCCATTTTATACTCTATTCCTTACCATAATAAACACTCACTATATATATGGGAAAAATAAAGGTGTGGTTGTCATGTACCCACCCTCTATATATATATATATATATATATATATAGGGAAAGATTATATTATAAACCCCTAAAAGGTCAGGAACCTTTAGAAACTTTTTTAAAATTAAAATTAAAAGGGTATTTTAATAAAATCAATTATCATTCACTATATAATTGCATAAACATGTTCATATGACTATCTATGTACATTTGTTCACCAACTATCACATGAAACATTTGTTTTCAAAATACTTGCATA
>JAOXNX010000028.1:1064051-1075083 GCA_028566075.1 Solidago caesia
AGTTTAAAGTCATCTAACGGTCTTTGTTTGTCTATAAAAGAATTTAGGACCTTGTTATATATATATTGGTAGATAATTTAAGACTCTCTTATATATATATTGTTTATTTTAGTTGATATTAATTACAAAAATAGAATTTGTAATCTGAGTGGTTGTTAATGTTGTTAACAATGGAAGCTTGGTGACTACTGACTAGCGTTGAAAAACGTTCTAACTAGTCATGTTAATTACACCGGCATTTGACATGGCATTACGAAATGAATCTGGGACGTACACGTGTATACGTTGAGAGCGGGTAGGTGGCAGCCAAAAATTCATTTTGTATGGTTTTTCCCATGATCGATCTGGGACGTACAATTCAAGTGGCAAACTGATAGAAAATCGATAGAAAATCTGGGACGTACAATTCAGGTGGGTAACTTATATATAGAAAATAAAAACCAAAGCTAAATATTCATTCTGAGAATCTGATTTGGTTTTTCCATAATTCCATTTTCCATGTGGGCCAATGCGTCTACATCGATAACATATTGGGCATTTGGGCCCATTAATGTGTAGAAAAATTCGTAAGTCTTGACCCATATAAATCCATAATAGATAGAAAATTTTCTTTCTTATATATACATATACTCTTCGGTAATGGTACACAACAAAAAAAAAAGACTAGGAGCTAACAACAAGAAATTAGGGAAGGTTTCACAAAGTACTGGGTATATATAAGAAAAAGATGAGTGATAACGTTACCGAAAATGATCAACAATGCATCATTGAAGTTGTGGAAAGATCCAACAAAGACGAGTCTGATCAGTTGAGATCTGCAGGTATGAATATTTTCTTTTCGATCGACGTCCTAGCTAGCTAGCTGTAACATTATAAAATTTTCATGTCAACTAATATCTAATTAATGGCAATTACGTACTAACTTGAGTATATATATATATAGGGACTGTCTGGGCAACAAGTGCAAATATCATAACTGCTTTTATTGGCTTCGAAGTTTTGTCACTAGCATGGGCGGTAGCACAGCTCGGTTGGGTCATTGGGCCTCTCGTCATTGTTCTATTTTCGTTTGTGACTTACTACACATCTTGTCTTCTCGCCTCTTGTAATTACCATTTGGGAGATCCTATACAAAACTTTACGTGCATGGAAGTTGTTCAGAATACTCTTGGTAGTCTCTTTTCTTTAATTATATCACTAGCCCTACTACCCATATGATATGATGGAAAAAATATATATATTTATAGTAATAATTAACATAATAATAATTTTATATTATTAATTATTGATTAAAAACCGTGCAATTAAAGGATCGTTTATTGATAGATATGATGGTTAGATAATAATAATAATATATATGAAGATTATTAATAATTATTAGATACCTATGAGGCAGTCATAAATAGGAATAAATTGTGTATATCATTTTATAAAATTGACTGATTTAAAGAGACCTATGAATTTAAAATCATGGCCTTTTAAAAAGTTGTATAAACTTACAGAAATATGGATCAAAGATTATGAATTGTTTGTAATGGATTATTTTATAACAAAAAAGAAAAAAAAAACTAAGTTAGTTATTCATTAATCAAGCATTCGACCCAGAAACCCGGAGCCCAACAATGGACCGACCGAACCCGGACCGGCCCGCCCAACACTGATCCGGTCCGGTCCTCGGTCCAGGTAAATACCATTTTCTCGGGTTCAATTCGGTCTGGTCCGATCCAAAGCCCGACATAAACCGGTTTAGCCCGACAAACCCGAATTTTGTACATATTGGGCTTCAATTTCATTGCATGGACCCGTTTTCTATTGGGGTAATATAATATCTGTTCGTATATATATATATCTGCTCATATATATCTGTTGTATATCTATATATATCTATTTGTATATATCTGTTATTGTAAATGTGTTAATGTATATATAAATATGTTCGAACATGCATGGTGAAAAGTGATAAAACATGGTTTCTTATTGTTAATAACAGTCACAAAGTTGGTTCATGGACTTCATGCTTATTATTAACACTTAACAGTTAATAGTATGTCCAGCAAATTGAGCCCAAACTTCAAGTTTGCCACACAAAAAAAAAACAAATCGGGCCTATTGGGTTGGACCGAGACCGACCCGGGATAACCCGGGACCGCCCGAACCCGACCCGCCACATTTCGGTCATGGCTTCGGTTTGGATTTTCATGGACTTTCGGGTTTTCGGGCTAGCCGGGCCGGTTTTTGGACCGTGCACATCCCTACTCAAAAGCATGGTTGGTAAGATTTAGAAAGCTGTCAACACTCGACCCAATTCAAACCCGTATGAAAGCGACCTGAAAAAAACCGGTTTAGGGTTATGAAATCTCGACCCGTCCACCTGATTTTTTTGGGGTTGGATTCGGGTTGACCCATTGGGTTAACAGGTCAACCCGCCAACCCAAAAATATTTTAATTTTTTTTAATAGGTCGATCCACCAACTTATTTGACCCACCAACCCATGACCCATTTGACTTGAAATCAACCCACCAACCTGCCAACCCACCAACCCATATGACCTGTTTGACCTGAAATCAACCCACCAACCCGATTTTTTTTTAGGTTGGTGAGTTGGGTTCGGGTTGATAGGTTGTGGGTCAGTGTTGAAATTTCTGACCTGAAATTTTTAGTGGGTTGGGTTAGGGTCAGAGATTTTCGACCCCACAACCCGCCAACCCAAACCCGAACCCATTAATAGCCCTAAGATTTAGATTTAGATTTTAAGATATTAAGATTTTACGATCCTAACTAACGGAAAGATTTCAATCTATGTAGGATCTATATAGAAGCATAAGGTCTCTATAGGATCTCCATCCTGATTACAGGATCTTAGATCGATCTTGTTCCGATTTGATGTTGCTTGACTTGAAATAGATTATAATGAAGTCAACAAAGAGTTAATTTTGGTTGTAAAATGTTAGTATGTTAATTAATAAATGACTTTTAAAGATAAGTTATTAGTTTTGATAATCTAAATGTTAAATACCTTAAAATATAGATTACTAACATCAATTATAATATTTTATATAAAATACATAAATAGATTATAACATGTAGGTAAGATCTTTCGATCTCAATCCGATCTTACGATTTCGATCTTGCATAGAGAAAAACGATATTAGGTAGAATCTCGATTTTAAAACCTTGCTTAAAAGTGCAATTGTGCTTCATTATTTGGTTTGTGTTTCATTGTACTGTAACCGATCTTCTTTAGTGTCAAATCGAGACTCCACGTTGATTTGTGGGATATGATGAGTACATAATTTTTATGCATTTCATAAGCTTTCCTAGTCAAATGCAGGTAACTCATACAAATTCTTTTTTTATGAACGACAGTAAAATTTTATTAAAAAATCTAGTAAGAAACTAGCCAATACAAGAAAACACATAATCTGGTCAGAGCAATGAACAAGAACTCTAACATGACTTTACACGGAAAGTAACAACATTCTACTAAAATAAAAAAGAAGATCCCAATGAAACGGAAAAAAGAACAACCTCCTATTAACAAAACTGAACACACGTTGCATTATGTAACAAATGTAAAAAGACCTAACCGAATCGGTTCTTGATGTGTTTCTCTTTTTTAGTTTTTTTACTACTTTACTATTCGTGATGTATTTCAAAAAGTCAATTTAAACTATCTTTTTAAAAAGGCCACACTAAAATTACATGTGATATGTGGGACCTGTAGTCCTATGATCTATATCCTATCACATGCTTAATTTTAATAGCCTCATGTATCTATTTATTGGCTGATTATTATTCATCTTTTGAGTGCTTTAAATTGTCGTACTGATTAGGAATAATGATCTAATGTTTAAAATAATTAGTGCTATTAATAATTTTGCTTCTTTGATAATCAAGATATAGTAAATGAGAACAAAATAAACACACATGGAAAACAAACAAACTTCATTACAAAGCTTAAGCAGAGCACTTTTAGTGAGGTTATCTGGTCTAATAGCTCTATTAGTGACTATTACATTGTAATTACAATTGAAGAGATGGTGTGATTATTGGTGACTTGGTGTAATAAGAGCAAGGTCACAAATTTTCGATCACAGTGTGGAACTGGAAGTGTATGTGTGTGTGATGATATTTGTGAGATATTGTAACATCTAATTATAATGTGATGCTTGAAGTAAAAAAATGAGTTCAGTATCATAATAATGTGATGTTGATATGACAATTTATTTCGATATATTTATTTTACGCTTGAAGAAGCTCTAACTATCTACTTCTATCCGTTCACCCACATATATTTGAATGACAAGCTATTTAATGTAATATCGTAATGGTTTCTACTCGATCTTTTACACATACATTTCTAAGTAATTACCAGCTTAATGTCCACGCTATGCAATGAGAATAAATATTATTCATTAGTGGGTAAATACCCGATTTGTTACATTCAACTTTTCGTATTTTTTTTTCAATAAGTTATAAAGTAATGTTGATAAGTTATATTTTTTTAAGGATAATTTAACGTATAATTATTTGATAATAATTTATGTATGTTTTAAATTATGAAAAAATTATTTCTGATATGTTTGTGTTTTTCATAGTTAAAAATAAAAAAATATAAATTAAAATAAACTAAATAAGTTAACTATAGAAATAAAAAGTTGAGTAAATGTATAAGGTAAGTATTATTTAAAATTTAAGCTGAAAGGATATACTGGTCATTTTGTATATCTAAAAATTAAATATTTTAATAATATGTTACTATTTTCATAAGAAATTAAATATTATTCATTAGTGGGTAAATACTCGATTTGTTACATTCAACTTTTCAGATTTTTTTTTTCAATAAGTTATAAAGTAATGTTAATAAGTTAGTTTTTGTAAAGTTAATTTAATTTATACTAGTTGATAATAATTTATGTATGTTTTAAATTATGAAAATATTTATTTTATTTTTTTAAATATGTTCATGATTTTCATAATTAAAAATAAAAATATAAGCTAAAATAAACTAAATGAGTTAACTGTAAAAATAGTAAGTTAAGTAAATATATAAGATAAGTATTATTTAAAATTTAAGTTGGAAGGATATACTTTGTGTATCTAAAAATTAAGTATTTTAATAATATGTTACAATTTTATAAGAGATTATAAATATTTTATATGAATTAATTATCAGAATTATTTTTTTCACGTAAAATAGATTTCATCATTATAAGTTTTTTTTTTCTTTTTAAAAAGTGAAAGAAACAAAAAGAAAAAGAAAAGAAGTTGAAACCACAAAGGTGAAAGGTGTCACGGGAGTGAAAGTAGTGAACTGGCCAAAAAATTGTCATTTTGTTGGATATTATTGCGTGCCATGCCAGACAACGTACATATCCTTATTTGGTCTCTCGAAAAACTTTTTGATAAATAATAATTTTTTTACTTGTTAAATTTTATTAGAATGAGTGACTTTAAGTAAAATTTAGAGGCCGGATATGTTCATCTTTGATCTCTAAGGGTGGAGGGTGTGGTCGTTTTTTTCCTCGGTTATATATAGGCTCTTTATCGGCTAGTGGTTTCTTCACTCCCTACTTTTTGGCAAGTTTTGGCACGCAGTTTCAGTTATATAAATCGGCCTCATGGAGTCAATCATTTTATACATTGGGAACGTGCTGTTGACCCTTTTTTTTATGGGGATGTGGTTTACGGTCAAATTTTGGTTGGAAACTTAACTTTTAAACCGAGGGTTTTCGATTTTGAGGCTTCTATTCTGATTTTCTTGGCTTTTTATTGCCGGAATCGAAACCGCGAGCCGATACTCCCCAACGTTCACTCTTTATTCTAACGAGATTTGAAACCCCTTCACTCTGTATCGACTCAACTTGGCTCGATGCACCTCTAGATGGGTCATCACATATACCACTAAGACCAAAGTCTTTGGGTGTAATCCAAAGTTTTAATGTATAAAAAGTTGACATAGTTATTTGGTATAAACTTAATTTTGATTCAATACGTGGAAGATAAATTATTTTTAACGCTAAAAGTATACTGTCTTTATATACCAAATTTAAGTTGTAATGATAGGGCAGTGTCTTCCATAAAGTATGTGATTAAGAATCAATTATTATGGTACGTGACAACATTTATAAGATAATGTATGTTAATGCAAACCAACAAAATAAGTACTAATCAGTTCATTTAACCTATGTGCTTTTTGCCATACGTAATTTCTACACATACATATATCCATGTGTGTATGTTTCACAAAAAAAATAATTATAATAATAATTGTTTCATTTAACACCTCAAAGCTTCAAACAATACCCCACCTGTAACACATGCACAGAAACTCATATAAAGAGGCATGTATAGAGCAAGTTAAGACAATTTGTGCAATTAAGCAAGATATAATGGAGGAAGAGTCAAATTCATCTCATACAACAGATCATTCAGAAATTGAACCTCAAAGTTACTCAAAGTTCAGCAAATCCATCGAAGTAAGCACCCCAACTCACCTTCATGTTCATGGTTACTAGTATTTTCATCATTTTTTTATTTTGTTGATATATTAAAATCTTTGTGTTAACCATATCAAATCTTGGTTTTTTTGTTTTTTTTAATATTATTTTTTAAAACTTTTTTTGGTTATTTAATGTTTGAGGTGGTGTTTTGAAGGAACTCAAGGATTTGTGTACACAACTTCATGCAGCAGCAGGATACTGTGAATCTACTTTCATGAGTTCCAGTCATAAGCACTTGTTAGTATCTTTTTTATCTTCTTCCTTTTCACCTACTTGTTGAAGTAAATATCACTACATCGGTTTAGCCCACTTGGTAGAGGCTTTTGTCTCTTGAAGAGAAGTCCAGGATGTAATTCGATCCTGACATGAGTGATTTTAAGATTATTTGGGATAGTTTAGGAATAAAATCGATTTGTCGTTAAAAAAAGTTTAACAAAATATCACTACTTCTCCGTATATATGAGAACCGCGTTTTATATGAATTAGTTGGACGTTTAAATGTGTGTTTTCAAAGTGTTTAGCTTATATACATCGAATAATCAAAATTAATTAATGAAATGTAACAAAATGACACACAAAAGATAGTGTTAAAACTAATGATTAACATTATATAATTCACAATTGACTATTGATATAATGACAATTAATGAGTTGTTCATATATAAACTATGGGGAAATTATATACACTGCAGCAGTGCTTATCATACCCACTGCTGCTCTCACATTCATGACAAAATATATATATATTTTTTTTCTTTCTATTTGATCACGTGGGGAGGTGTTTGTGAGGATGCAGTACCGTTCATCTGATGGACGGATCATTAACCCATAAACTATATGAGTGTTTAAGTACATAAAGTTATCTACAAATACAAAAGTAACTTTACTCGATTATTCTATGTGATTATCAGTGTTGTATGAATATTAACTTTGTAACATAATTTGCCGGAAGTCTTCTTTAAAGTAGTACCTTTGCTCTTTAAGTAAAAATATGATTGTCTACATCTCTTTTTGTTTTTACTTCGTCTTTGACTGACATGGGGGCTTAGGCATAGGGTAAAGTGGGCGACCGCACAAGGTCTGATTTTCTAGGGTCCCGAGTTTTTAAATTTTATATATACATATATATATGTAAATTATATATATAAATTGAGATTTGGTAATGATAGCCCTTAGGGCTGGCCAATAAAAATAAATATTTGTATTAATTGTACTTAGACTTTCCTTTTATGTGAAAGATTTCAATATATACATGTTATTTAAAAGAAAACTTTGACTATATTAAACACACTAGTCAAGTATATTAATTTGATCAGATGGTTAAGACGTTAAATACACACGTATTTTAGTTTTTAGGTTGCCGGGTCGAATTCATTGCTCCTAGCTAGCCTAGGGGTCTTTTTGCAGGCTCGTTCTAGACTCAAAATTTCTTAGAGCCGGCCCTGTTGATTGGAATCGGGGTAATGTTGTTGTAAGAAACAGAAAAAAACTAAAGTAGTGTTTCAAAATTGAGAGCGCACACTGACATAGAAATTTAGGCAAGTGTCAAATCGAGTGTGATAGCAGATTGCTATATATTGACCCGTGAGCCACCAGATATATCCATCTTATTATTATTATTCTATGTACTACCATTTTTAAAAAAGTTCAACTTACTTTTTTATAATTGTATCATGACCCAAACGAAGCTTAGATTCTCACAAAGTGTGCTCACGGATTATAAAATAATATTGAGATAACATTTTATGGTTGTTCTATACGTCTTTTATATATGTAAAGTATATATGTTTCATAAAAAACCTGGAAAAAAATTATATATAAACTGGGGACGGTAAGAGGTTCTGTCTCTTTCGGAGGTCACAGGTTTAAACCTGGACATTATTGTTTAATCACTAATTTAGAGTGCAACCTTACAATTAATTGTTAGGTTGAGTTACTGAAATTTGCCGTTCAAAATAAATATAAACCAAAATTACGTTACGTGAGTAATTATACGTCTTAATTATACTAAATTGTTAAAAAATAATGTTGCACTGTTTACTTTTTATTAACTTATACATGCATAAATATGTTGTGCAAGTAAAATATTTGGTTTTAAAATTTAAATATCACCTTTGTTATATATATTTTTACATGTATATATATATGCAGAGTTGTGAAGAACACCAAAGAGTATGTTTGTAAGGCAGTGGTTACAGTTGTGGATCATCTTGGAAGTGTTTCAGCAAATCTGGACCACTATCTTTCGAAAACAGATACAGACACAATTGTTATAACCGAAGTTAAAATTGATTCCCTTAAACAGGTATACCATCCAAAACTACGTACTGTTTGTTAGGATCTTAAGGATGGACGTGGGACTGGTACCGTCTCGTATCGGTTTCGGTACTGAGGTTTCGAATTATTTGATATTTTACTTGTATCAATCCCGGAAACTATCTAAAGTGGATACCGGTCCTGGTCTCACTTGAAGTTCGACACCAGTTTCCGGTAAGACGGTACCGGAACGAGATTGGGATTTAGAAAAAATTACTCATCCCTACCGTTCGTATTAATTTGTGAGATATAAATAATTATTTGCTTTTGTAATAATATCGTCGTAGTTTATTAAAAATCGTTTGTTTCCTATAAGGGCGAGTTACATTTCATTGAAAAAAAGAAGTCTTTTTATGAAAAGAGTATTAAAAAGGATTCTACCCGTGACATTTGTATATTACGTACAAATTTTTACACTTTTTGATATAACAATTTTTTCCGAAAACTTGTTCCTATCAAAGTGTACGTAAAAAAAGTAAATCAGACACGTGTCGATATCAGAACCATTACATTTTCTTTCGTTTAAAAATAAACTTTTTTTGTATTGTTTTTATAAGAATGATGGTTGTTAACGTGAAAAGAAGAAAAAAAATAATCCAAAAACAACTATTAGTCTATTAATTACTAGGTAATCTTGGAAATATTTGTTACAAATTTTGCAAGGAAAATCTAATGACACTTTCATGTTTATTTACAAATTAAACAGAAACTTTTTACCTGCCAAGAATATTCAGACAAGCTTGCTCAAGCTAAACTAACTTGGAAGGCAGATACCCCTCGATATAATTCTCGTTACCTAAAATCACGTAAGTTATTATATAGGGGATAACATAGCTGCAGTCAACAACAACTATTTAGCTGTAAATAGCTGTTGTTCCATTCATTTTTTTCGTTATCAACACCAGAGTCTGTTAAATGTACAAAATAACTGCAGGGATGATTTTTCCTATTATATATTGTCTTTACATAAAACAAATGTCATACTTAAAATTTGTAAATAGTTATTACACTTCAAAAATCGGAATTGAATGATTAAATAACCAAAGGATTAGCGGCACATCTTGTTGTCTGTTTGCTTTATATTTTCATTTAAAATTTTCATTAACGATTACTTAGGAATCGAATAATCAACTTTGATCCCTCTTACATTTTCGTGTTTAATTTGTTTCTTTTCACTTATGATCAGCTGTCTCAGATGTTTTAAATTTGAACAAACAACATTCAAGGTAATTACATAATTTTCCTTTTTTGCCTTCACTAGTTTGATTACCTTTTTCCTATTGAATTATATCTTTGATCATATATAACTCTATATATTGTTTTTATTGACTTTTAAAGGGACTCAGGGAATGAGATTGTTGTAAATAACATAAACACTAAGCGTACTGAGTTTAAAATAGATGAGGATATTCCGCTATTGTTTTACACTTGCATTTACAAATTGCCATCATCACAATCTGGGGAATCAACATCTGAAAAGGGAGAGACGAAGACAATAAACTCCTGCTCGTCGCTTGCAGGTACACGTACCACTTTGAAATATGACCATCACAGTCGCTATATATATAGTCACTCCGTATATGCTAAAACTTGATACTGTAGTTAATATGCATGTTGTTTATATAACAGCTTTACCAGTGCGCGATAACTTGTCAATTCAATCAAAACCACAAGCCTTATCGTTCCAATTACAGGTGATGTGTGTTCCGATCATCATTATATAAGTTTCTTCAAACGAATATACAAAACAGTTTGAATATTACCCAACTTGCAGAACGTTGATCGGTTTAATGTTTAACAGGACAAGCGTAAGAGTAGGCGTGGTACGTTGTTTAGAAAGTCCATGACGAGCAACGAGATACTATCAATCATTCGGAGGAGAAGATAATTTAACCTTCATTTTAGTATATATTTATCATTTTAATAAATGGATTGGTATTTTAATTACATCAACCTTCTTGTGGCTTGTTGGTTTTAACTTCTGTTGTAAATATTATTATTATTATTTAATGAATATATATAAGAGGATTGGTGCTTCTATTTGACGTTTTCATGGTTCATTTGAATTAATACCACAAAATGATACTATTTATTCAAATTTTCCTATAGAAATTACCTTCGATACATGAGATTAAGGGTGTTCGTGGTCCGGTTTGGTCCGGTTTTGACTAATTTTCAAACCAAACCGACATTTCCGGTTTCAACATATATC
>JAOXNX010000028.1:1153325-1165362 GCA_028566075.1 Solidago caesia
GTTTTTGATATTCTGTGTTTTTTGGAGTGTTTTTAGCCAAATGAATTGTTGTAACTAAACTAAACACATCCTACCTATTTATGCAAGTTTTAGGATGGCAAAATGGTAATTTTTGGGCAAAAAAAGGGTCACATAACGGCTCCTAACGGTCAAAAAAAGGGTCAAAAAAGCTTTTTAACGGTCAAAAAAAAAACCCGGTTTCTAACCCGGTTTTCGAGAACTTGGTCCCCAAACCGGTCCTAACGGTCAAAATTCCAACCCGGGTACAACCCGACGGTTTTGGAGAACCCGAACTAAACCGGTTTTGAAACGGGTTGGGTTTCGGGTTTTTGAAACCGGGTTGGCCCGACCCGGTTTATTTGCTCACGTCTACCTGTACCCAGCCTAGTTTATTGTGACTGCTACACATGGCCCTTGCTATATTTGATCACTATGACGGTGTGACCTGTTTTATGCATAATGGCTTTAAGGTTCCATTTTATTAACTAGTATGATGGAAACCAGCTATTGTGAACCACAAAGGTGGTGAACTAGTGGTAAAAAACTTGATCCCTAAGGATGAAAATATCTAGAGGTCCCAAATTCAAATACTAAGAGCAAAAAAATATACCCTTTATGGCCACGAAGGTTCACCAACGACGACTCCGGGCTACTCTCAAACAAGTGGTCGCACTATGATTAGACGGTTCAGGTGGGGGATACATAGGTTAACACACCAAAAAAATATATATATATATTGTGAAGACAAGTTCTCTTTTGTTTTATTACTCCATCTTGCTTAAGGGCTTGTATATCATGTGTCTCTAAAATATTAAATGTAATACCTTTCACCATTTCATAAACAGAGAAAAAATTCAAGTACATCAATACACAAAAATATATATACATATGACATATTTTGTAAGAAAGAACACAATCTAATGACACACAAATACATATGACATATTTTATAAGCAAGAACACAATTTAATGACACACACATACATATGTAATACATCAACAGAACCATTTTAATGAGGATTTATTTTATTCTTATTCTTGTAATCACTAGCAACTTTTGTGACGCCCTTTGCTACACACTTGGCCATCTTGGTAGAAACATGCGTCTTCTTTGCAGGGATAACGGTTGCATTTTTCGATTTTGTTGAACTTGTGGTTGCACCACGGTTATTCTGCTGACCGTTGTCTGCCATTGATCTTGTTCAGCAATATAATCCTCTAGCTAGAAATTATACTTGTTTTGTGTGGATGTATAAATATTTTGAATATTAAAGAGTGACATATCAATGTATATATATTCCAATGAGTTGCACACATCTCTCTATAGTTTTCTTTGTATGTAGCATATGTCTAACAATATCCTCGAACTTATGCTCAATTTTCATAGGTATTTGTGGGTGATATATTTAGAGGTGTGTATTCTTATACGGTATCCCTAGTTTTGTACAATTTTCTATTCGTATCAATTATTAATTAACATGGCAATAGTTTCACATTTGGTACATTTGGTGGTGTACAAGAAGATTATATTAAGGGTAAATTACAATTTCCGTCCTTGAACTTGACACGATTTGCACTTTTAATCACTAAACTCAAAAAATAGCAAAAAAAACACCGGACTACGCTTTTTTTTTGCAATTTTCGTCCCCGCGGCTAACTCTGTTAGATTTTCCTCGTTAAATTGCCCACGTGAAAAACACGTGGGAGTATTTTCGTCTTTCTCATTTCCAAGCCATCTGTATATCTTCAATTTGGGGATTCAAAACACATTTTAATCCCAGATTTATCATCAATTTATCATCAACATTAACATATATATATATATATATAGGGAAAATCAAGAATACAGTAGACTTTAGGCTGCTGTTCTTACATCTTTTTTTTTTAAATTTTGCCACGTGATGAAAAGCCCCCTAAATGTGAGAGTAACAGCAGCCAAATATATACAGCCTGCTGTATATATGATATGCCCATATATATATATATATATATATATATATATACACACATCTATCACATTTTTTCCAAAACCACTCATTCACATATACACACATATACATACACACATGTATCTCATTATCAACATCACTTATATATATATCACCATAGCCACCACATAAACTGGACCATCTGAAAATCCCATTTAACGGCAGTTAAGTAAGCCACACCCTCTTCTTCATCTTTACTTTGTTTATGGCTTTGTTTATATTAAAGCAATGAAGTTTTCAGATGGGACATAACTGATAGGATTGTAATAGATAGGAAATATCAAACTGAAAATATTGAGGGCTTAATGTAAATTAGTACATAAGCAACGTTATTATACTGAAATTACAAGTTCATTGTCTACACCACTTTCTTAAATCAATGAAAGCTGATATAAAAGTTACAATCAGATACAAAATTCATCTTTTTACTCACTTCTACACCTTTCTGCATATATAAAATGAATTATACATCATGAAGATTGTTAAACAATAACATACATCCAACAAAACAAGCCACCTTTAAATTTTGAACGATTAAGATCGACAAGAAATGACTTTATCCTTGTCATTTTGAAAATAACCTAAGCCCGCTTTGTAAATCTTCTACTGTGATTGTCAACAATTCGTCGGTGTCCATACATTCGAAACTAAGCCTCAAATCCAAATTCTCACGAGCATTGACTAACAAAGGATCAACCAAACCGCCATTCATCTCCTTTCTCTGTTTCTCAGTTGTTTCTTTCTCTATTAAATTTGCAAGAGTTTTAGCTGTACATGAAGGATGCAATTTGAACCCGTATAATATACTGCCGTCAGTTTGATTATCCATTTTTAAATGAAGAATATTAGCTAAATCATCGGTACTAAAGTCATCAAAGGTGAAAAATTTAGTCACTCTTCTACAAAAACCTTCATTGGATGAAATAACGCGCTTCATTGGTTCACTATAGCCAGCAAAGATAACAACTACTTTACCACTATCCATAACTGACATAATCTCTTCAAGAGCTTCCAATCCATAGTCTTTATCATCTGACTTTTGCATGGGTATTAATCGGTATGCTTCATCCACAAACAAAATCCCGCCTTCAGCTTCTTTTATCTGCATCATAATGATAAAAGTTGGTCCATACTTCCCATCCAGGGTAATTTAAACATGCCAAACATGTTATAAAAATTAGTTCTTTGGAATATGGAGTTCAATTGATCACACCGACAGTCATGCCATCTGCAAAAGATCCATATTCCCTTTGAGAGTAATTTGGTTTTGGCACACCACAAAATGTTAAAATAAAAGATAAAAACTAGTTCTTTGGCATAAGCCATAAGGGGTCACTTCCAACAGTCGAGTCATATGCAAAAAAGATCCATACATTCCATCAAGGGGGTACCCAATTGGATATTTGGAATTGAGAGGGAGGGAGGCGGGGACTCCATAGTTAAAAATTACTTTGATATATCGGATTCAGGATGTCACTTTCAGCGGTTGTGTCGCGTGTGAAGATCCATACTTTTCATGAAGGGGTAACTTGGGCTTTTCATACCAAATACAGAACA
This sequence comes from Solidago caesia, assembly GCA_028566075.1. Taxonomy (NCBI): domain Eukaryota; kingdom Viridiplantae; phylum Streptophyta; class Magnoliopsida; order Asterales; family Asteraceae; genus Solidago; species Solidago caesia. The sequence goes on from JAOXNX010000028.1 coordinate 1,156,871, forward strand.
CTATGAAAGTATGAATGTCATAGAAAGAAAGCACAATCTGGAAGGAGAGATACATACCACTCTCCTAGTCTTGGGCCCGGTATGACCAACAAATTCTCCAACTAAATCAGTTCTTTGTACCTCTGTTACCTTATCAGTTGGTAAAATCCCAACCATGAAAAGTAATTTTCCGAGGATCCGAGCTACCATGGTTTTACCTGTAGATAACTCAGGTCAGCACGTATGATATAAAAATGTTAAACAATTAGACGTGGCAATTTTGACCCATTTACTTACAAATGGGTCAATTTCGGTTATGTTTTACCGCCAATAGGCCACAATGCCAAACGTATAAAACTCAAAGAATAGCTTAAAAGAACGGGGTGTGAGGGTGTCAAAAGCTGCTCCCAAAGGGAAATATTAATAAGCAAAAGATCCTAAATATATTTTAATCAAAAACTTAAATTATAATTGAAATGATATAACCTTCTTAATTAGATTGATATAGTAATCATAGTATAGAATACCTTTAAACTTTTGAACAAAGTAGTTCCTCAGGGCAACTAGACCCATATTGATCCCGTACCAAAAAGTTACCCATTGACCAACCCGACCACTTTGGCCAAATATACAAATTACAAAATAATTAATCACCTGTTCCGGGATTGCCAAGGAAGGCCATATGAGGTGGTCTTCGGGTTCCCACTTTTAAACCAAGGGCCCTTCGCCTTTCATCTAAGAGCATCCCTTTAGCCCATTTCCTAAGTTGTAACTTAAGCTCATGGAGGCCCACTAACTTTGATAATTCTTTTTCAAGCTCATCCATTTTAGCTTTTGTTTCACTGCATGCTTCAATGGCTCTACGTTTTCTCTGCTCTTCTAAGTAAGAGGTGAGGAGTGACAACAGCTTCTCGTTTCCTGGTCCTCGTGATAGATGATTCAAAGGAGTCATACCTTCCTGTGGCAGCCAAAAATAACAATCAAATCCAAATTTATTAGAGGTAGCAGTTTTAATCCGTTTACTATGAATTCTATCTTTAAGGGGTCAAATGGGCATTGGCATTTTTTAGCTTAAAAGGAAATAGGTCAAAACTCATCCCAAAGTGTGTAGCTTAATGCATAAAACCTTGTAAATAATAAATTCCTTAATCAAATTTGACAACTGACATATATTACAATATTAAAATTCTGGAAAATAAGAATTTCGGGTCTACCCAACTTGACCCAAACCGAACCTAAAAATTGTTCTGGTTGACCCATTGCCCAACGCCCCCGGCCTCTAAGATTTATCAAAGATATTGATTACGAAACGGAAATAGTAAAAAAACCCGTCACTAGTACATCATCTTTGGCACTACAGTCAGCATTATGCTCTAGCAATGTCTTCACAGTTGAGCTGTCCTCGGCTCTCAAAGAGTGCCAAACAGAAAGGTGCAATGGAGTCATTCCATTCTGCATAAAAGATTAAAGATTAGTTTCGTATCGAGTAGGTTACATGACCTAATGGGGATTAGCAAAGAAACAGACGTCTTACAAAATGGATCAAAACGGGTGGTTTTTTGTACATGTCAAAATGGTCAGGTCAACCCCAAGTGACTTTTCGTCCAAATCTTTTACACTTTTCATGATAATTAGTGTGTCAGAACTCAGAAATAAATGCAAAAAATCTATTAACTTCTATAACAGTTCAATTCTTCAAATATACATATTTAGGAGATTTTATGCATTAGAGATGCACTTTTGTGTCATTTTCGAGATGTTTAATCCATTTTCTCCTACGCTAACCTTTATTTACATAGAGCTGTGCAACCATACAAAATTGAACTGGACTGTATAGTACTGGTTCAGTCACATATACGCTGGACCAGACTCAAACTTTGGGCCACTGATTTAAGCCAAAACATTCACCAAAACAACATGCTTTAATTAAAATAAATGAAAAAAAAATTGGTTTGAACCAGACGATCACCAAACCAAATACGTACTGAACCATACTGAGAACTATTGTTTTTCCATAATTGATACCAAGAAACGAGCATACTGGTATCGCTTTGGTATGTTTCCAGTTAGGTATTAAATTTTTAGAGTTTGTCCTGAGCTTTGTACACTCCTATGCTTGTTTGACGACCCCATAAAGCTATATATAACCAGAATCAACCCATTCAAATGGTTTTAAAATCTGGGATGAGATTCTTTAAACTTCTGTTGATGTGACGATCACAGAAAGAAAAAAGTAAAATACATACATTTGCTTTGGCTTCGGTAGAAGCCCCATGAGAGAGAAGAAGCCCAGCAGCTTCATTAGAACCATTTTTAGCAGCCATGTGCAATGGAGTTTCTCCATACTGCAAATTCAAATGCAGCAAAACAATAAGTAACATTCATTTAGCCTGTTTCCATTCATTAACCTCATTTTCATTTTTGGGTCCCTTGACTATACAGAGAACCAGACTTCTATAAAAAATCACAACCAAGAGCAAATCATGAGTTTCAGGGTCCTAACCATGTTCTTTGCTTCCAACTCAACGGTTTCAGGCTCAGTCAAGTTCAGAAGAAACTTAACCACTTCAACACTGTTATGACCGGCAGCTACATGAAGGGGTGTGTTTGCCATCTACAAAGCGAACGTAGAAAACTTGAATAAGCTTACATATTATTGAAAAAGTTTCAAACATGAATCAAGTACCAAGCAAAAAACATCAAAACTCTTTGCCTCTTTGGTTCCTTATAAATAACTACAAAATATCAAAGGAGAAAACTTTACATTGGCAAATCCAGATAATTGGAAAATGCCACATTGATCATTAATACGGAGTAACTAACAAGCCTAACGCAACAAAAACGATATCTCATTAGCAAGAATCCTCATTCTTCAGTAATGCCTCACACATATACCACAGCAAACTAAAACCGCATTTTTGTAGCTATGTTTTCGATTACAACCCTCCATTCGACTTGATCATCATCAGTTTGAAGTAATCCATTCTATTAGGTGCATTGACTACCATACATATGGCCCAACTTATCTCTTAATCCTAATCAACTTAGCAAAAGGGCTTCCTTAATCAATCCTAGTATACATGATTTGCCACCATGAAAACAAAAAAGTAGTTGTCCTTAAAACTTAATTATCCCATCAAATCATAAATATACACAAAAACCTTACAACACAGCCATACTTAATCACTTGGGCATTTCACCAAACATGTTATATGCATTTCTTCTAAACAACCTAAAATAACCCCTTAATCACAACATATCAAATTTACAACCTTTACGATCAAAATCACACAAAAAAAAAGTAGTCAAATTAACAAACTTTCTTCAATAAAAACAAAAAACTTGAAAAGGGGGTTTCATTTTTAGAAATAAAAATTAAATCTTGATAATAAAAAAATTAGTGGGTATGATTAAATTTGAATTCTTACAACAGGGTTGCGATCATTAATGAGAGAAGGGTTCTCCCGGAGACGTTTCTGGACGCCGGAAAGATCGCCGGACTGAGCAGATGCATGAATTGTTATGGGTTTTGTAGATTTTGAAATCATCTCTGAAGAAGATTTTGATTTTGTTAATGTGAATTGGGAAAAACTTATTAAATTTTGTTGCTTTTTTTGAAATATTGGTCTTTTGGGATTGATGATTTCTGGTGTGATTTCAAGATTTGATCTTCTCTTCATCAAAGTGGTGGTGTATATTGTGTATGTATATGTATGTATTTGTATTCACACACATACACATACACATACACACACTAACCCAAATGGGAAATGATATGAAACCTTTAAATAAAGAAGGAAAGTTTATATAATGTGTATTGGGAATGGGAATTACCAGAATCTTTTTATATAATTTTGTTGTTAAAAATATGGAATGTTTTAAATAATTTAGTGTTATAAAATTTAGAAAAATGTGAATATTGTGTGAACTGTGAATAGTGAGGAAAGTAGCTGTCTTCCATGATTATTGTGTTTGTGTCGGTGGTGCATGTGGGTGTTCCTACCTAATCAGTGGTTAGTAATAAAGCAAAACTAATTTTTAGATGATAAATAAAATTGAGTTATTGAAAGAAAAAAAGAGTGGTGGTCGATCAACTTGTAATAAATAAATAAATGGAAATAATATAGCTTGATGACAATCATCTCGCCACATGTCAACAAGCGAATGGTGCCACAATCCACATAAGTCTGTCCATGTTCACAAAACTTAGGTCATCTCTAATGACATATACTCGAGCATACCGCTCATTTCAGCAATACGTCAATAAACTGTTCCAACATTTTAAACAACATACTAAACTCATTTAGGGGTAAGATGACATTTAGGGGTCTTTTGGTACAAAAAATTTAAGGGAATTTGATGGAAAGAAATTTAAAATTTCTTATGTTAACCTAATATGATAAGGAATTAAAAATTTCTTTAAATATTTTGTTCCAAACGGCCCCTTAATGTTTTGATGTTCACTCTCAATGCATGCCACTCTTTTCATGGCTTCTTAAGAAATCCATAAACTCTTCTTAAAAGTTCTTATTGTACTTTAGCTGTTAAGGTGAAAAAGGTGGACCTTTTAGTAGGTACATATGTGCTTTTCTCCTTGCATCGATCATTCGGGCCTACCCGCTTCTTTTTGGTTTGATGTTGTGATCCATAAAAGATCTCATAGAGGCAATGTGAGTGAAGGACCAACAATTATTTGTTAAGCTTGTTGGTTATTTACTCGTAACCCATCCTGGTCTTTGAATTGATCAATTCACTTAGTGAGGTTGTCCTTTTTATAATTTGTGTCTTTCACTTCAGTTAGTTGTTCAGCAATTATGAAACAATGAAAGATTCTACGTCACGATTTTGGAACTGATAACCCATTTCCCATATTAATTTATTAATATTAATTATGGGGATGACATTGGTATTTGCTTGCTAGTGTAACTATTTTTTTCCCGTTGTTTATCCCGAAGTCTATTAAATGCATATAACTTTCTTCTCATTTAAAATATTTTGAAAAATAACAGTGTAACATCCTAAACGTTTTTCTTTATGTCTTCGACTATGTCGTTAGTCAACTGTTAGTTGTTGTGGTTAAGACGTTAGATGTCCTTAATTGCTTTAAATGCTAAGTGATTAATTTTTCGTTGATTAGATGATTAATGTGATGTTTGTATAGATGTAACTGATGGCTTGATATTTATGATGCTTGTCGGTTTACCATAATGTGCTCGTTTTGTCAATTGAGGTTCCCATTCTTTAATTGAGGCGTTAATCGTTTGTTAAAGTTAATTCAAGGGCATATTAGTCATTTGTGAGTGATAAGCCAGGTTTGATTAGGGATTAGGCAGCCCTAATCCCTCACATATTCAGTCTTTTTTGTGTGTGAGACTCCTCTCAAGCCCCCATTGCAAACCCTTTAGCATTCATTTGGTTTTAATGTTGATTTGGTGGTTTTGGTGTATTATAGCAGGAAATCGGTTTATAGATCAATTCCCTACATGTACTTTATTGTTTTCTAGGTTGTATTAGTGTTATATTGATCATTGATTGTGTCAATTTCTAATCCCAAGCCCTTCAAGGGTTATTGGTTGGTTTTGTAGTCAAATCTGTATTGATTTCAGTATTGTAAAAGCCATTGTTTGTGATTGATTGATCCCCGGATCATTGGGTGATAATAGACCCTCAATTGGCTCTTAAAAGATGCCTTGAAATGAACAGGAAAGTTTCAAGTCGTGAGTTTTGAAATGAGGTCGAATTGCTTGAAAACGAAAAATCTTGTTTTAGTTGGTCTAGCAGTTAGTGCAGCCCACCACCCATTGAGTGCGCCCCACTAATGCTTGACGAGTCTAGAGGTGGTCAGGTGCGGCCCACCTTCATTCTGGTGCGACCCACCACTTGTAGTTTGTCTTGTTCGCTCCGTTTGACTCGTGTATTGATTGTTTATTAACCATGGGTTGTCGGGAACATTGGGCAAGCTTGGAAAATGTTTGATTGTTTTCACTCCCGAAAGAGGTAAGATAACTATCTTTTTGACACAAGGGACACAACAAAAACTTAGTTTTCATAATAAACGTTTGTTAAAGCCTTCTCGTACCTATGTTGTGTATGGGAGTTCACAAAAGGACACTTGGGTGTTGTTTTTACATGTTATGGCTCTTTATTAGTTTTGTATACTTGATATGCATGCTTAGATGTTATAAATGATTGAGATGATTGATTAGTTGTTGATTGTTTGGCTGTACATATAGTACACTAGATTTGGTAGGATTGTCATGTCACGTGCACGATAGGGGCCCTAAAGTTGTTTGTTTGTGGATGTTTGAAACTGGAGTTTAATTGGCGTTTGAAAGTGGTAAGCTTAACCCATGCTAGCCTTGGCTAGTGTGTTGGCGTTTGTTGTCATTGGGAGTAATCATGATACCCCACGACGGGTGGTTGGGACTGGCCACTTTGTTTGTAACACTCATGGATTGGTTATGTCATCCATAACAATGTCGATAGACCACCGAAATGTTTACCCATCATGTCGGGTGTGAGGTTCCTTAAAGGTCGTATGGCCGCCTACACACATTTTACGTTTGTTACAAGTGACATAAGTCGCTTACCTTTGTTGTGGCATAACCTATTATTGTTGACGTTTGAGATGTTTGTGACATTTGCTGATGTTTGATGAGGTTGCTAGGCTCAGATAGGGATATGACATTCCTAGTGCTTATTGTGGATGTTGTTTGTTTATCGCTTGACATACATATGATAGTTTGAAAAGATGTTTGAACTAGCAACTGTTTTAAACAACTTGTGGTTATCTTACTCGGCTTTTAAAGCTGACACTTATTTGTTAAATGTTGTGTTTCCTCGGGTTGATCACTGAGGTTTGCTTAGAGTGAGGCGGGGTAGATGTTTGCTATAAATGAAGACATTATTTAGCCATGCCTCATTTAATTAGACGATTGTTATGTTTTATCTTGGATATCTTTTATTGTTGGCTTGTGGCATTGAATGTAGATTTCTTTAATTACTGTTGTGATGCTATTTAGTAACACCAAACCTTTGATAACACTTCCGTTAAGAAATGGTTAAGTTTTAATTGGGACGTTTTCGAATTTAGTGAAGTCTATTTTAAAATTTTTGAAGTCCATATTTTTATAAAGTTAGGTGTTACAGACAGCATTTATTTCCACCATTTTGTTGTTAAAAGAAAAAATATATGCTATGTGCTGCTAAGCATATTTTATTCACTATTTTCTAGAAAGTTTACCATGAATAAATCCTCAAAAACATGCTAGTTAATCATTTCCCCATAAATCTCATAAAAGAAAATGGATGATAGTCATAGTCAAAATTTATAATAAGAAATTAAAATTTATTACCATATAGTTATATTTATCACCCTAGTTGTATTCTATAATTTAGTTTGTTGAATAATAAAAAAATCAAAATTATTTTAGAAATGCATACAATAGACAATCATAATACATTGAAAATAATAATCAAAAATCTTATTATCATACACAAATTAAAATTATTTTATTTATAAGTAATTTTAGTATTTTAAAATGTAAGTAACTTCACACGTTTTGTCATAGTGGATATCCAACTTTAATCTTGTTCATTGTATGTAAGTAACTTGTTATTTTGATCGAATCATGTAAAAGTGTATACGTGCAAATCATATGAGCTGTCACGTGCAAGTTTTTGATTGGTGCAAGTAAAAATGTTACATGATTTGATCAAAATAACAAGTTACTTACATACAATGTACATAATTAAAGTTAAATACCCACTATGACAAAACGTGTAAAGTTTCTTGCATTTTAAAGTACTAAGCCCTTTATTTTAATTTGTGTAACATATAAATCTTTAGACAGATTTTTGCGATAATATATTTAATTGGGTAGTAATTATATTCAATTTTTACTTCTTAAATTTATTTTCCCGACTACAGAAATCAGGTGGTTAAATTATTTTGGCACTGTGGGTTTAAGTTTGCACGATATGCTATTGAACAAGCTTGGAGAATTCGTGACTCAGATTCGATTATGCAGGGTGAGGGGTAGGGGGTCTGGAGTTTTGGAGACTCAGATTCTACTCGAGGCATCCGGATTGAGATTTTTAGATATAAAAATAATAATTTTTCAAATTATATGATTAAAAATAGACTATAAACATAAATAAAAGAAAACATAACAAATTCATTATACAAAAATAATAAATTTTTTTAATTTATATAATCTATTAACAAAAAATAGTCAAAATTAACTAAATATAATTTAAATGTAAGAGAATAACAATGAAAACCTTTTTATTTAATGAAATAATAATAATAAGAGTAAATTACAAAAACCGTCCCTCTGGTTTTTGTAATCAACAAATCAACACGCCACCATCCATGCAACCCACACTACCATTGATCAAAGCAATTGCATTCGCTAGGAAAAGCGACTGTTAAAGCCAAAAAATTAACTCGCCACTAGGGGCTGCAACGAAACCGCCTTTGTTGACTTTAAAAAATGATACCGCCACTGTTG
>JAOXNX010000028.1:1189931-1201566 GCA_028566075.1 Solidago caesia
GTATGGGTTCATCCGAACCCAGTAAACTTTTAGCCGTAATGGTAATTTTAATAGCGATTTTTTAGCGAACCGAGCATCTTAAAGTAGCGAACCCAATAGCGAACCCTGTAAAAAAAAATCCTGGATCCGTCACTGATAGGGTCCACACCATTATATGCCTTTAGGATTATATCGGTATAATTTAACCTACTAGAGGTTAACCTCAAGATTGAATAAGTGTTGTTTTCGTCGTTAGTGTTCAAAAAGATATTTTTTAAAATCCCATGCCGTGTCAAACGGTATATATGGAGGGACCAAAGGTTTTTGTAAAAACACTTTAAAACTAATCAATACCCACTAATAATGTGGAAACATCTTGCAATTAAACCCATATGTCGTATGTATAAGTGTATTACATACTTTATAAGCTTTATATATGTTTTTTATATGTTTAAATATATGTTATCCTTATATACATGCATGTTTGTTCTTTCTTGTTGGCAAACACAATCTATTTTCATTCATCCACACACTTACATATACACACACTAACTTGCATGCGACACATTTTTGTCACAAGCCTTTCTAGAAGCAATCTTTTTATCCTTAAGATAGAGATTGTCGACATCTCACTTCCCATTATATATTTATTTTTTTGATTTTTGATAAGATTGGATACTGATGTTAATGTTAGTTGTGACTTATTTTAAGTTTTTAACTGGTTAATAAAACTCATTGTTAATGTTAAAAAAAATATTTTTTAAATCTCATCCCGTGTCAAACGGGATGTACGGAGGTGGACCAAAGGTGTTTGTAGAATAGAAGACTTTAAAACTAACCAACACTGACTTACAGAAACAAAGAAAAATTAGTGGAAACATCTTGCAATCAAACAAAGAAATACTCCCATCCCATGTGTGTTGTTTTGACTTTTTAATTTTTATTTTTTCATCGTTGACCTTAACTTTTTTCATTTTATTTTTATGTAATATTCGATGAAAGTTATAACAAAGAAAACACATTTAAAACTTAATTTATTAATATAATTTTCATTAAGTATTATACAATACAAACAAAAATATTTATGATTAAAGTTATGAGAAAAAAGATTTTGAAAAGTCAAAACAGGACACTTGTAAGGTCTCTTTTTATCATGACGTCGTTATCACCTCGTTTTGACTGCAACATCAGTTTTCTCTCTCTAAGACACACTCAAGAACTACCCACTCCCTATCATACTCTCATCTTCACCTCATCCCCAATTAAAAAGTTATAAACTCACACACATACATTCTCTCGCCGCATCCCCAAATAAAAAGTAAACAAAATCATACACACAAACACTTAAATAGGCACCACTAGTACTCGTCGAACCATTTCCAAAACAAAATGAGCGAGGATGACGACCTTGCACGACATGGTCGTGCCTATCATGTCGTGCACGCTGAGGATGACGGCCACCCAACGACGAGTGGATAGGAACCGGCCTAAGGAGACAAGTCAAAGGGTTGTATTTTCCAATGTATTTATTATGGAGAGTAATATTCGTACCATGAATTTTGATAAACTTACCAACATGTAAAAACTTTAAAACATACTGTACAAGTATCTAATGCACAGTTTTGGTATATTAATCAATATCTTTGTTACCTATATCATCTCCCATTTATTATGGGAAGTGATAAAGATACCATCTGTTTTGATTAGTTTACAACAATATATAATTTTTACAACATAGTGTACAAGTCAGTAATGAATCATGGTAAATATATCAAATGTGATGGTATTAATATATATCACTTCCCATTTATTATCCTTGCATGCCTTTACTATTGACTCAGTAAATACAAAACGGTTTTGGTCCTTTTGGACTTTTGGGGTTCTATTTATAACCAAAGTTCCCTAAGTGCTTCCTCTTCCTTACAACGTAGAAAGCATGCCGACACTTGCAAGAAAGCAACTCTTTTTGTTGTGTCTGGTTTTCATATATACAATTAATACCATTACTACCCTAGCTCAACCTGAATTTATTTTTACGCGTTGTGAAAACACAGATAACTATACCATAAATGGTACGTACCATACGAACCTGGACGCAGCCCTCTCCACCCTCCCGACCACCAACTCCGGCTTTGGTTTCTACAACATCTCCACGGGACAAGGAAGAGATACTGTCAATTCTATTGCACTTTGTCGTGGCGACATCAATCCAGATGTGTGTACTCGCTGTCTTAGTGACTCCATTGTTCAGTTGCGAAAAAAATGTACTAACAAAAAAGAAGCACTAATATTCTCGACCGAATGTCTGTTGAAATACTCCAACAATACTTTATTTGGATACCCAAATAAAAGGAACTATTTAATTCGGTTTAATTCTGAGAAACTTGAACAGTTTAATGGGGCATTATTGAGACCATTAATGGATACGCTTAGAGGTATTGCGGCTGCTGGTGGTTCGCTACTAAAGTTTGCGACAGGAAATAGTACTGGACCGGGTGTCTCGATTTATGGGCTTTTGCAGTGTACTCCAGACTTAACGGAGCAGCAGTGTAATGATTGTTTGGCTGGTGAAATTGCTCAGATAGGTACCGAAGATATTGGTAATTTGGGAGGGAAAATTTTTCTACCTATGTGTAACATCAGGTTCGAGATATATCCGTTTTTTAACGAGACTACACAAAGTATATTCTTAACACCGCCGCAGCCGCCACCACAACCGTCAGGTTTGTACAAAATAACCATACAAAACGTTGTACCTCACGATACAATAATACATAGAAATTTTTTGATGAAACGTATATATTTCGAAAACGTTTATTTGTTTTTTTTTTCTTTTTTTTTTTTATACTTCTTTACTTTTGTTAATTTTAAAGACGTTTGTAGAACATGTATTTTCGGAATGGAAAGATGTCAAACCACTTAACCCGACGATGACACCGCTGGCCTTTGCTGATTTGGCGAAACTCAGCATTTCCAACACTAGCATACCAGTTTTACAAACAAAATTTACTAGACCTTTTAATTTTGGGAAAATGTTATATGCTGCTAACATTATATATGCTGCACACACATAAATATTTTACTAATAAAAAGCCCCCCCATGATTTTAATGTTTCTCCTCACAAACATTCACAAACATCACCTAACTATATAATGTTAACATCATATAAGTTATCCCCTTTAATTTTACGGTGTTTAAAAAAATTGATATTAATAATAAAGAACGTTATTTGATAAATAAAATTAATATTAATAATAACTTTTGACAACTATATATGTTTGTAGTTTAAGCGCGCACACACACACACACACACACACATATATATATATATATATATATATATGTATGTATATCCATATTTATCGACCAGGAAATATCTACATATATAGAAATAGATAAATCCAAAGTATAACTATTATTATTTAACTATTAGTCAATTAATAAAATAATTATAATTATTATTCAATATGTTATAAAGTTATTTATATCAACTTCTTAGGAAAAAAAAATGCATTAGTTATATATAGCTTGTAAAAGTAGAGGTTTAAGACTCATCTTTACTTCCTTATAATGCATTTGGTCTCATCCCGGCCATTTCAACAATAAGGACTTGAAAACCCAAAAATATCTTTCTTCTTTTTAATTTTCCACTCATGTTGAATTGCTTAAACTTTTGATATAGAAAATGATCACTGGTATATCCTACAGCTTAAATCTTTATTAATACACTATATATATTTAGCTAAACTTTTTATTTATACAATTAACTTATTTAATTTATTTTAACTTATAAAGTTTTAATTTTATTTATGAAAATCACAATATGCGTTACAAAAAATAAATGAACCATTTTTTAGTTAAAAATATAAATAAAGTATTATAAACTAATGATACAATAACCATAGATAATCATTAAATACCATTAATAAATAGGGAAAATGATCCGTACTTCAAACTTTACCTAAGCTTACGTACTGCCACTTTAAAAAAGGTTACAAATTAAACCTTTAAATTAGATAAACATACACAGCCCCCCCTGAATTTTACATAAACCCCCCCTGAATTTTACATAATCCCCCATACTTTACCTAAGATAGGTACTGCATGCTTTACATAACCTTTCCCCATTATATATATACAGTTGCAATCATGTGTAATTTTAAAATTGATTACAAAATATAAAAAAACAGTTCATGAAAAGTATATTGAATGACCACTCATCGAGTCTTGATTTTGGTTCCGTTTTCTTGACTTCTCAATTTGAGGTCTGGTCGAGATTCGAGATCTCCCCTGATTTCTTAGTTCTTCACATCTTCTTCGTTTTAGCTCTAATTCACTTCTTTTCTTCCCAAATAACTTCCAAATTTGAGAATAACTTGAAACATGGTTATGCATAGGGATAGAAGTGGATTAGATATTGTCATATCCATATCCACATCCATTTAAAGTTTCAGTATCCATATCCATGTGACTCATTTACTGCTTTACACGTTATTTAGATACCTATGAAAAGTATAATCCGACTCATTTACCGCTTTAAATGTTTATTAACTTTAGTAATTAACCTATTTCAATATTAAGTATTCAGAATTCCAATAAGAAGTACTTGACTGGTCCATGGTTCAGTTGTATTTGTTAATGTTATTGAGGTAACTCGGGACCAACAAGTAACAACTAATTCATGTATGGGGCACCTTTCAGATATCCGAGGGGCATATTGATTTCTTGTACATTGATTCAAGTAATTACAGTCAGATACGATAAATTATATTGTGGTTGGTAGAGATATTATATGATGCAGGTTAAAAATCATGACTTGATTGTGATGGAACAAATTAAAAATGGATTGGTACAATGACATGATACCTATTATTTTTTTGAAAGGCTATGATGATGAATATGTTTACATGCATGTTTCAATAATTATTGCTTTTTTTTTTTTTAAAGGTGAATTTCTTTATCAGTGCTTCGTGTCGCGGTTCGATAGCGGGAGGTCTAGCATACGTTGTCTAAACCGGGTCCGTGCTAGAGAGTTCCCTCGAAGCGGAAATGCCTATTTCAAATACCCGGTGGGGGAAAAACCCCTACTAATCCGCCCGAAGACACAACAATTAATAGGAGTAAACCCTTGCCTCCTCTAAGATTCAAACCTAGAATTACCAGGACCAAACTCCTTCGTTAAGGAACTTTTTATGTAAAAGAATAAATAATGTAGTTGCCAAGACTTGAACTTACAATAAAGAATAATAAAGGGTCATGTTATAAAATCAACCACAAAAAACCCTTTTAGAAAATCCGTCGGGTAAAGAGATATGGCGGCGATTTGCACATCGGTCCATTTCCTCTCTTCTTCAATCCCAAATTCACGGCCACCACCCTCCTCCATATTATCTTCTTCTTCTTCCTCTTCAAGTTCATGTTTTTCACCGGCAGCCGGAACAACAAGGATAATTAAAACGGCGTCGTATTCAAATAAGAAGATAAAGATAGTATGTATGGCTCCAGATGAAGAAAAATTAACTCGCCGTAATCCTCTCGATTTCCCTGTTGTATGTCCCCACTTCATCTCTCTCTCTTTATATATATTATATATATATATATATATATTATTTGTTAATATTTCAATTTAGTAAGTAAAAATGAACTGGAAAGTTGAGTTTTTGGCTCCGATGTATGTGGCCTAACCGGTAATCCCGAGGCCATTTCCTAGAAATTTTCTTGGCCGTCCAATTATTTTTTTGTTTTTTTTATTGTCTATGGTAGAGGTAAGACTGTTTCCGTCTCACCTTCCAATACATGTTATTGCCGGGATTGGGTACAGTTGTTGTTGTTGTTTGTAAACAACTAAGTAATGAGTAGACCCAACATGCCGAACACCTCCTAATTATTTAGCATTTATGTTTTATGATGAATGATATGCTAATGCTAAGGAGAATTATATATCACAAAATATCTGACATGCCGACACGATTGTTGTACCTTATGGAATTAGAGTTATTGATGTTAGTTATGAAATTGCAGTTCTTGTGCTGTCACGTCGACCAATGGCAAGAATTCTGAAATTTTTGGTTGTGGGCTGCAGATAAATTCCTTCACGGTTAAGTTGATATGAATCTTATTAGACTAGTTTACCACTTCAAGTTGGAGCATAAACCTTAATACGTCCTTGTTTGTACTCCCATCTCTTCTAAATACTATGTGTTTCTTTGCTCAGGTTATGGGTGACCTTTGTAAAAGAATTTATTTCCTTTGGCTGTTTGTTTCACACACATTATCATTTCGGTGATTCTCTGCTATTTACATTGAAGAAGTTCCTAACCTTTTATGTTGTATCAATATTGAAACAACAGTCTAAGTCGTTATCACGTGTATCAAACTATCAATATTGAAACAAAGGGTATAAGCCATTATCATTACTAGTAGGTTTCTTTCTTTTAGTGTTTTGGTTTAACCTACAGTTTTATTAATAACATGAAAACAAATACACATGCCGTTTGAAAGTTAGAGCTTGATAATCTGCTCCCATCATTTATATTCAAGTGAGTGAGTGAGTTGTCATTCTGTCAAAAGGGCACGTTTATTTGGAATATACTTTGTTATATGTATCAAGGATGTAGGGATGTGGTAGTATTGTCAGTCACATAGCTTCTATCTGCCACTAAGAGGGGGCAATAGAGGCTGGTCGATAAGGTTGGGTAACGTGTCAAAACATGTCGTCTATTATTTAGAATTTTGCAATTAAGTAATCTGGTAAATAAGAAACACATCTAGTATCAGCCCCTTTTTTATTTTAGGATCTTTTTTAAAGTTCTTTTCTGCCCATTTGTATCCGAGTAAAATGTTAATCCCGAATGAACCCATTTAACCATCAACGTTTTGTCATTTCTACTTGCACTGGATGTCATCTATGGGTTAGTATAAGAACAAGTAACTTTAATATGGCATGTTGGCTGTGGTTGTTATCTTTTAGATTTTTAGTTGAACTTGATAGTCTCTACATATTTAATTGGTCTAGCACGTCAATCTTTTTAACACTAAGGGATCTTTTTTAAGTAAAATGAGGGGTCTACATGCTCATTTATGCAACTGTACCTGAAAGACAGTTTGGATTTACCACACATGATCTGAAGTTTGGCATGATGAACCATGGTTTTGTAAATGACGATTATATGTACACATATATGATATACCCAAGTTTTTCTAGTTCAAGAGTACTATTGTTTCGTGCCATCTGTCATACTCGATTTATCTGTTGGATAACTAGTGTGATTTAGACGATAAATCGGTTTACAACTCTATAAATGGTTGAAGTTATGGGGAGTTAAGTAATGAACCACCGTCTCAAGCTTATAAGAAAACATAAAGATAGTTAGCTTTACAGTTTCAAATGTTAATTTTTGCCCATCAATATCTGCTACCTTGTGGTAGTCTGTCTTCTGCAAATATTAATACCTAGTGTGTTAGATACGATTACAAAGATTATATTATTTCAATAATGCTTGCTTTAATAATAAAATCATTTAGGAGGTTTTATGCACTAGTATCTCGAATCTTAAATGGGTTGAAATTAGCTTATCATTTTAGTGAGATACTTTCTGTAATTATATTCTACACGCGCCAAGTATCTCTTAAGGTATGGCTAAAAAGTGTTACGCCCTGAGTCCCTGACGCGACCCATCCTAGTTTACCCACTAAGTCGCCTAACGACCTATTCTCACCTTTTGACGGTTGGAGTTTTGGCGAGTTGATCACTGGCCCTAGTTTTCTAAGAAAACATTAAAAGAGTTAACTAGTTAAGTTTATAGTTACCTGTATAAACAAATTACTATCACTCTTTCACGAATATATAGCTAACAAATAGCTATGGATGTAAGCAATTTGTTGAACGATGCAAAAGAACTGGTCAAAACGGTTCGGGTCTATAAGGATAGTGGATTCGACCCACAAACACAGTTTTGATCCATTTTTTGGAACTTTATAGATAAATAATGTACCAAATTTAGTGATTTAGGCCATATCCAACCACACGCCACCTCTAATTCTTTTTCTAAATATAAAGCAAAAAAAAGAGTACCTTTTAGTATATTTCTTCTCTGCATCTCCAACCAATACTCTAAAACCTTACTCTAACTTTATTTTATGCTTTACTAGTTCACTTTTTTTGAATAAACACAAATAAGTTAAAATGAAAGGTTAGTTTTAGAGGATGAATAGTAGTCGAGGAAAGTTGGCTTCCTTTAAAAGTTTCTTTAAATATAAAGGAATCATTGGAGTGACTTTCTTCTCTTGAGATGACACAGGTTTATGCACTTGAATACCCTTAGGATGACTTTCAACCTGTGATTCCATTTGACTCATTTGGCCGTTAGAGATAAGATATAACCCATATCAACTTATGGGTCAACCTTTTTCTCTAGTGTGCATACTTGATCCTAAGATAAGTATTTCGAAATGAAGTAATTTATGAGGCTATTCCTTATTTGATTTTGCTTATACTTGCAGTTACTTGTTATCTGAAAGTAAAATTCATTTGAGTTATTTCTGGTATATGACAGGAATGGGAAAGACCTAAGCCAGGTAGAAGGCCGGATATATTTCCTCAATTCAGCCCGATGAAAACACCATTACCTCCCCCACTACCATATGACCCCAATCCAGAAGAGGACGAAGAGGAAGAAGAAGAGAACAAAGAAGAGGAAGAGGATCCTGACAAACAAGAACCGGAAAGCCGCTGGTTCCCCTTCCGTGGTTGATCAACTGTCCCCAATTTTTATAATGAGTTTTGTTGAGATGGAGGACTTACAGATGACTCGATGCAGGAGAGTTCGGAAGTTAACAGTATTTAGAGTGCCACAGTTGAGCGACTCTTTTGAGTGTATCTTTAGACCTCGGGTTTGAACTTCGTTTTATTGTTTATTTTTTGTCTGTTGTTTATTATTAGTATTAGTATATGTTTGTTTAAGTTGGTCTACAGCTTTGTGAAATAATCATTTGGACCTTTAATAAAATGGCCTTTTACTTTGTATGGTTATCTGATGTTACGTTAAGCTGGAACAAAATATCTTTTTTTTTTTAACGAGTCTTCTGAAGATTGTTTCTAAAGTTTAAAGAACTTACACTATCCCTTATAAACTTACGGGGAAAGGTTATGTAAAGCATGCAGTACCTATCTTAGGTAAAGCATGGAGAGATTATGTAAAATTCAGGGAGGGTTTATGTAAAATTCAGGGGGGGCTGTGTATGTTTATCTAATTCAAAGGTTTAATTTGTAACTTTTTTTAAAGGGGCAGTACCTAAGCTTATGTAAAGTCTGAAGTACGGATCATTTTTCCTAAACTTACTGAAAAACAAACATCATTGAGGTCATTTTGGGAGTCCAAATAATTTGGAAATACCAACATTATACTCGTAAGATGCAGTTATGACAACAACTTTTAAAGTAATTTTAGTTTGTCAGAATTTAATTTTTTTTAATTTACAAAAAAATAAATGATTATTTAATTAAGACTGTTTAGGTTTAAATTGATATGAATAAATATAAATCATATCTAAAAATAAGTTTACAATTAACTTAGTCGACTTTTAAAGTTTTAAGTGGTAAAAATATATTTAATTGGACATTGACTTACTCAAAAATAAAAAATAAAATCTTATTTAAAACATTGATTTGGTAAGTAGGGGTTAGGGTAAAACTGGTAATTCGCATAGAGTAAAACGAGTATCTTATTTAAAACATTACGTAATAAAACATTACGTAATGTGATTTTAAGTTTTTAATTAATAAAAAATAGTTTATTTTATTACTTTTGTAATTTTAAAAGTAAAAAGTACAAATGATGTCTGTAATCATTATAGAAATAGAATTGGTTAATGAAGAAGATGATGTGGCAGGGCCGGCCTAATAGTTAAATTGGACTAGGTGATAGCCTAGAGCCCCCGATATACTAAGGTCCCCCAAAAAATAAGCCCACTAGGAGCCAAGTAGCCAACTGAGAGGTGAAAATAAGACCAAGTTTCATATTCTCATCAGGGAGACATGAACGGCAAAGAAGAAACATAAAACAATAATATGAAAATTGAACAAAACACAAACAGCAAAGTACTTGATAAAGTTGGAAACATCGTCATTTCGATCAACAAAGACAAAAACGTTGATCAAGTTATTTGCGCTCTTCACTCTCTCGATGTCCGTCTTTTCCCTCTAGATTCCTCCGCCTTTTTAGGTTAACTAGAAATCATACCCGCAAAATGTGCGGCGATATATGATTTCTTAATTTGATAATATTTGTAAATTTCAGTTACGACACTCCACAATAGGTGGCGACAGACAGCTTTAACGACCGCTTACTCCGACTTTGTGTTTTCCAAAACACATGTATATAATTGTGTTTGTTATTTAGTATTAAAACATTTAATTATATATATGATTAAGTAAATAAAATACAAAAATAATATAAATATGGAAATGTTAAAAAATTTAAAATTTAAGACACTATTCATTTTATTTTTTAGAACGGCAAATTAAGACATTATTCATTTGTTTTATAAAGTAGTATAGATTATATTAATTCAATAAAAATAAAATAATTTGTTTGTTTTTATTATATTTAATGATTATTATTTGCGATTAATAACTGTTTTTTTGATAAATGTTTGACGAATTTATTTGTAGGCAGCATTGACAAAAATATAATGTTTTTTTGATAAATATTTGATGGATTTATTTAATGATTATTATTTGCGATTAATAAATGTTTTTTTGTGTTGATTTTCGTGACTGTTTTGTACAAACTTACTTGATGATTGATGAGCCGCCTCGAAACAGTCACAAAAATCAACACAAAACTCCAAATTTGTACAAAACAGCCTCTTAACAGCAGCATAAAACCTTTAAAAAACAACAATAATACAACTAAAAAAGAGCATATAAAACAGCAAAACAGAACATTAAAACATCAAAAAACTAACTTAATAACAACCCATATAGTAAACTTCATTATACCATGATGAGTAAATTACAACTTAAACCATGAGAACTAAGTTAACTTCCTACAGTCGGCCTCTATGTTTTCCCAATTTGCAGAATCGAGCCATTACTGTAATAGGC
Organism: Solidago caesia; assembly: GCA_028566075.1. Lineage (NCBI taxonomy): Eukaryota > Viridiplantae > Streptophyta > Magnoliopsida > Asterales > Asteraceae > Solidago > Solidago caesia. Next base: position 1,201,019 of record JAOXNX010000028.1, read on the forward strand.
GTTGCAAAATTTTTGGTCTCTCGAAAGGATCCCAAGAAAGATTATTCATATCAACTACTATAATAGGCATTGCAAAAGTGGAGCGAGATCGTTCTATATTAGGTTTATTTCTTGAAGATTCTTCACCACTATCACCAGAGGATCATGAAGATTGTTCTTTTCTTTTAAGATATTGTTCCATTTATCTAGAAAAGATTAATAATAAAACCATCAATACATTATAAACAAACTATTATTTCACCAAAGCAAGTGGAAGTAATAAAATCATTGGGAAAAAAATCCAACAACAACTAACAAATTAATTTTCACTACAACAACTATATATTATAATTAAACTAATATGAATTACATAATTAGGTAATTGTAACAGCCAACAACAACTAATAAATTAATTCCCACTACACAATTGCAACTAATAAATTACTTTTTTTTCATTAGGTTTTACATAATTGTAAGAAATTAAAGGACAATTGCAATTACTAATATGAAATAGGATTTTTGCTTACCTTATTCAAAGTAGAGTGTGGATAAAGTAAAATCTATGGTTG
>JAOXNX010000028.1:1224595-1249091 GCA_028566075.1 Solidago caesia
TGTACGGTTTTTGAGATAAAAGATTTTGAATGAATTAGATGAAAATAATGAATTATGGAGGAGAGAGAAAAATGAGGAGAAATGTGTGGCTGAGATTTGTTCTCCCATTTTCACGCAAATCTTCATGTACAAATGAATATTTCTCATAGTTATCTATGTGCATTTGGTAATGACTTGTATATATGTGAACTTTATAGTTATTTTGATATATTTTGCGATCATGAATCTTAAAACTGTTATAATTTGATACCATATAAAAGTTATTTTGAATCTTAAAACTGCATTTGATATATTTTGATATAAAAGTTATTTTGATCATTTTTTTTTATCTTGATACCATATAATTTGTCGATTAAAATTTTATGTTTTTTAAAAGGTATATAATGAAGCCCGTGTTACCACACGGGTTTCTAATCTAGTATATATATATATATATATTTGAGATATATTGGTAGATGGTTGATAAAAAAAACATTGTTTGCTGACAATTTATAACCTAAAAAACAAGACTTTCCCTTCCTCCCACGACTCCACTCCCCAAACCCTTTCTTCCCTTCATCACAGACGCCGGCTATCCTTCTCCGACAAGCCACTCCGCCGGCCAACCATTCTCCGGCCAGATCTTCGCCGGACATAACCTTCACCGGCTGGAACAAGACCCCAAAAGCTTCACCGACGGTTTGTATTGCAGCTTGCATTTCATTTAACGTTCATAATCACCCCTCCCTTCTGTCAGAGGTCAGCTTCCTCTCATTCTATATATTTATGTATATAATAAAAATAATATATCATATAATACTGTAATAATATTATATGCATATATTGTATTGTATCTTGTGTGTTTTTATTTTATTTCACTATTTTGCTGTGCAATACATCTTTATTTTAGTAATGAGGGTTTACTAGGGTTTTTTGTATCTGCCTTTAATATTCCTTAAACTATTAGCTGCTTTCAAACAAATTCAACCTGTTTAAGATTTACTAGGAATTATTTTAGTCGTTTCGTGAGGGCGAGTGAGTGTGTGACCGTACAGGGCCTTAAAGTTTATTGTTCGCTGATATTAGTTGGCTCGAATTGTTTGTCGTGTTTCGTTTGATTTTAATATAAAAAGATAATTTTTTTCAACTAAATTTGCGGTCTCATTTTTGTAATTAGTTGAATTTTTCGCAGGGTCTTTAAAAGCAAAGCCGAGCTTATCAAATGATCATGATAGAAACAAGCGATGAAATTTTAAGGATTTTAATACTTTCAAGATGAAAATTTTATTTTTAGGGTTATGTTGTTTTTTTTGTGTGTGTGGAATTATGGGTTAATCTAGTGCCCAAACTTATTTTCTGGGGTCAGTGTTTGGGCTGTTGCGCATGTTCGTGTTGCATTTCCTCAATTATTTCAGGATTTCAGCACTCTAATGTCGTCGGTATATGTATTTTCAATTGGTAAATCAGTTTAAGTGTGGAAAAGCAGAAGATATAGTGCTTCGAAAGAGGTGGTATGGGTTATGCTCAGTTGGTTATTGGTCCTGCTGGAAGTGGGAAGGTAACAAAATATATTTCTAACTTCAAGTTCATTTGTAGTCGCCTTTGTGGAACCGCTAATTAAGCTTTTCTTTTTGCTAATTTCAGTCTACTTATTGCTCAAGTTTGTACCAACATTGTGAAGCTACTAGACGAGCGATTCATATTGTGAATCTTGATCCTGCTGCTGAAAATTTTGATTATCCTGTCGCCATAGGTGAATTGGTCTTTTCTCAGCTTATCTTTTGGCAATATTTGTCTTGTTTTACGCATCTTACTAATGATGGTTAGATATATGGTTGCAGATATACGGGAGCTTATATCGTTGGATGATGTTATGGAAGAGCTTGGACTTGGTCCAAATGGTGCTCTAATGTACTGCATGGAGTATCCTTCACACTTGATCTTTTAACTTTCTTAGAAGTGGCAAATGTAGATCCATTCACCTATAAATGGGTGGATTTGGATTATCTTTCATTACTAATGGGTTTAGTAAAGAAGTTAGTTCATCAAGAAATGGGTCAAATGCATGCATTCTTCTAATTACCTTTTGAAATAAATCAAATTATATTGTACTATGATAATATATAGCACAATAGTTATTTACAGATTTCAACATAAATGGACAAAGAAGTGATTGTGAGTCAACCCAACTTAACCTGACCTGTTACCCAATACGACCAGCCCACCAGTTTTTCCATCTCTTTTTTTTTTTTAACGACAAATTTGGGTTCAGTGGCATGCCTCTTTATATCTCCAACTCCAATTCCACAGGAAACCCGTTTTGGGAAAATCCCTGTCTCCATTCTTGGAAACATTTTGCTCATACCAAAATTTGAACCCAAAACCTCAAGGTCTAAAGTCCTTCCAAATACCACAAAGTGTTATATATGACATATATTTTTATAAGGTATTGTTTTTTACTTTTTTGCCCTTACAAAGATGGCTGGTTTATAGTCTAAAGGTATCTAACTTTCTCAAATACACTTTTCTGGTTATCGTTTTAAAATAACGTTTAATCTGGGATACTACGTACAAAAAACCCCTTTAGGAGTCATATTTTACTACTCAAGTCGGTATAATCAAAGGGCAGTTCTATATAGGATTAACATAGGTCCATGGACTAAGTTAGATTAGAAACTTTTTTAGCAAGCATATGAAAAATTATATTTAGACACATGTTATCCAAGATTTTGGACCTAGATAAATTATAAAGTAAACATTTTGAAACATTTGAAGTAAATATATTATAATTGGATACACGTGCTTTTAATTCTTAAATCCGTCACCGGGTAATGAAAAGTTCATTCTGGGCATGTTTATCAATCTACCTTTTGTTTTTTCAAGTCTTTTTTTCCTTTTAAACAATAAGCCCACTCATGTCAATCTCATACATATTATATGCCCATATGCAGGTATATTTTCTCTCCATACACAGGGGCGGAGGTACATCGGGGGTAGGGTTGTCCATGACCCACCCTTATCATTTATTGTGGATGAGAATATAGTAACAATTTGGTGTATATTTGAAGATTTGACACACCCTATGACTTGATGGAATTCCTTTTTTGGTTGCTGTTGGTTGTTGGTCAAAAACACCCATAGAAACCCTTCTTGTTTCCTATTTTGTGTGACCAATCAAACCTCATCACATCTTTACTTTTGATTGTCAAAAATGACCAAAAAGATCCCTCCAATTTTGTTGTTTGTTTCACCAGAAAACAATAAAAGAAAAGAGAAAGGATGAGTGAGAATTTACCAAATTATTTGTTTGTTTACCCAAGATAATTTGTTTGCTTGTTTGATGAGTGTGAGTGTGTACATATCTAGAATTTAAGTTGTTTCCTAAAGCCGAAATTAAATTAATTAAATCTTCAAATATATTATCAAAGTTGTTTATATAAAGAACCAAATTTTGGCTCCCCCTTCTCATGTCAAGCCTGTGTTTGAGAGATCCACGGTAACCGTTTACCATCACTAATTTTGGCCCACTTTAACTTAAATTCCTGGCTTCGCTACTGTCCATGCACATACACATACACACACACACCATGCCACCTATTTTTATAGCACATACTTTTGCTGGAGGTCTTCTTAAAAACAGTCTCTCTATCATCGAGTAGGGGTGTGACTGTCTATATCTCATCTTCTTTATACCCGCCTTTAACAGGATAGAGTATTGTTATTCTTGTTGTATGATGCCAATCTCATACATTCTTTAAATTTGCATGAGTTTAGACATGAACTAAGGCCCACTCCACTTGACGAATTATTGAGACATCTGAGATAAACCATAGATATGGTTAGACCAATCGTTTTCTGGTGCCCCTTGTTATAGTTTAATTACTACGGAGTAATATACATTTTAATTGGGTGATGATAAACCTAACACGAGTTTTGATTTATTTATCACAATATACAATTTTACAGACTCTAGAAGTAAATTATGCATAATTGTGGTACGTAAATCAAATGTTGTGGTAAGTTTATCCTCTTCCATTTTAATTGGTCGAGCCATGGGCATTGTGGTGCTTGATACTTTGAGCATATTTTGATTAAGTGCTCATTTTAATTAGCAACTTGAGTTTTGTTGAAGACATTGGAACCAAGTGTAAAGGATCCCTGTTAAAATATGGGTTTGTTGGTTACAATCTTGATACATATATATTTATATTATCTAACAAATATGATTAGTTGTGCAGGTATTGGTGAAAGTCATTCTGAAGGGACTAAACATGTCAATTATGCATAGAGGAAATCTGGAGGGCTGTTCATGACAAGTAGAGGAGTTGGAGGGCTAAAGGGGTCGTGCAGCTGTTCTGTTCCTATCTATATATACTGCTATTATACTTCGTATTTGGGGATTAAAAAAAAAAGAGAGTATTCGTATTATTCAAGTGTGTGTATCTGTATTAGGGTTGATCCCTTGTCTTCGTATTATGTGTATGTCTCTTGAATCCATATCTTGAGGATTCCAAGTCTGTGTATCTGATTATATCTTCTTGATATAATCATTCTTGTATTAAACCTATTTCTATTCTTAATAATAATCATCCGACTTCTTAATAATAATAATATTCCTGTTGATTCATAAAAGTTTTCAATCCCAAATATTGTTCTTGATGACATTGCGGAATGGAGCCAAATTGAATCTTTACTTGGAGGTGGGATGATTAATTCCGAAAGCAAGATTATAATAACAACTAGGAGTTGTACAGATTACTATTTTAAGTCTACATCATGGAAATATAGACAATATATATGAAATGAAGTTATTGAACGAGGTTGAATCGTCAGAGCTTTTACGTCGTTATGCATTTGGATCCAAAATTCCCATGGAATGTTTTGAAGAACTTGTAGCAGAGGCGGTACATTATTGTGAAGGGAATCCACTCGCTCTTAAAGTACTGACCAAGATGCTTGCTATCCGAGAGATATACCGTCTCCTACTAGAGAAGTCAGTCGAATTTGTTGGAAACAGATATCCATTCTCGAATTGAAGGCACACTAAGTAGGAGCTACAAGTCATTGACATATGAATCTCAAAAGGAGTTGTTTTTGCATATTGCTTGTTTCTTTATTGGCAAAGACGCTGATTATGTGACAAAGATATTGGAACCTGATTACTTTGCCTTAACTAGCAAATGCCTTCTTTCTGTTTCACCAAACAGAAAGCTAGTGATGCATCGATTGATTCGAGATATGGCAAGAAACATAGTCCGTCGAGAATCATTTAAAGACCCTACAAAACGTAGTAGAGTATGGATTAACAGCGAGTATTTTTTGGTTTAGATTTGCTTATGTTTAAAGGTTAATCTTTTTGGTTTTCAATGAGGAATTTGTTATACTTAAATTTTTTTTTTTTTGGGTAAAAAGGTTAATTACTTTGGTTCGATTTATATATATATATATACCACAAATAATATCAGACGTATCGACTGAAATGTCAATACGACTAGTACAAAACATGCAGATAGTGCAATAGCCAGAAACTCGACATAAATAGTATTGGCATCATCTATGACGTCAAAAAAAACAATTATAAAAGAGTCCAACTAAACACGGAATCAATATCCCAAACATCCAAAATCACATAAAAGATTTCAATTAAGCAAATCATCCATTAAACCATACAAATTAATTAAACCACCACCATCATCGAACACTAAAAACCATCAACAAATCTACAACAGACTAATTAAGATCATAAAACAACAATACTATTTTTGTCATATCATTACATGATATTAGGATCACTAACGGGTCACTGACCCACCCAATCATCTCCACTCCCGACACACACAAAAAAAGGCGAGTTATGACTTATGAATCTTTCCTCTAAGTTTAACACCAAGAACTCTTTCCATCTTAGCCAAAACACCCTGATTCGGAACCGCTTTTCCATTCTCATATTCTTGTACAACCTGCGGCCTTTCATTTATCTGTTTTGCCAATTCAGCCTGGCTCATTTTCTTCTCAATTCTTGCCCTTTGGATCAACTGTCTCACCTCTGTTGCCACTCTATCCAATGCAGCTGGCTCAGCAGCCTCGTCTAGCTTCCTAGCGTAGACCGCGGTCGCAGGTTGTTTCTTGTTCGACCCTCCATCGAATTTTTTGACAGTTTGGACTTGTGCACCTGATCTTAACGCTTGGTTTAAGGATTTTTGGTCGCGGAGGATTTGGGACTTTGGTTTGGATTTGTGGAGCACTACTGGCTCCAAGTCTTGTGTCAATCCTCCTGTTGGCCTTGTTGGCATTTTGTTTCAAACGACGACGATATCTAATCTCGTAAAAAACGTCGATTCCAATAACAACAACGATAATGATGGGTGATTAAAAGTATTGGGGTTTTAACTAGAGATTTTGATGGCGGGGGTGGGATGAAAATTGGGGTGTTTATATAGAAGTGGATGGTCTGGAAGGTTCTTGAATTGACGAGAATCGAATGATTTTGGCAATTTGTGGACGTAAATTTTGGATCTCGAAAGTTCCTGGATTATTTTATCTATTATATATATACTAAGATGTAACATAAAAAGTACTACATTTTAAACAACAACAAGAACAGTATCCAATTCCTACCGAATCGGGATATGGGAGAGGTGAGATGTAGACAGTCTTGCCTCTATTCAAGGTAAAGAGACTGCTTCCATAAGGACATCCGGCCAAAGGGGAGAAGAATAATAAAGTGCATGGGATAAGGAAACATATCTGACTGCTGAGTATCACGTAGCTTCATTTAGGTAGATTATAGAAACATAAGGCATAAAAGGAATCCAATAAAACGTTACATATGGGAGCTTATTTGAGCATATTAAGAAGCAACATAAACGTGTAATAAAAGGCCTAAGATATATTAAGAACGTATATTAAGTCAAGCATGCAACATAAAGGAGTGTAAATAAGACAGGTAGCATCGAAGACATACATACACATAGTAGATTATACTTGAAAATCCTAAGGTCTGACGAGCCCATATAAGATAACAGGAGCTTCTCATACTATATTACAAATTAGATATGGCCACCTAACTGTAAAAAGCAACCCCCGAAATTAAATACTATTTTATTATGCATACTAAAAAATACAAACACTAATGCACATGGTATAATAGACATACATGCACGCAAAGGCATTCCTAAGGTAAGGATATATAAGTCATATCTGGGCCGACATCATAACATTATCTATTACTCATCGATCAAATTCAATGGTGATAATTAATATATCTTTGTTTTTAACAGCTAAATAGTATACTAAATTTATTCTTATTCCTACGTCAAGGTTTAAACTTTGATATTTATTTTCCAAGCAACATAAATCTCTAACAAATAACTTGATTTCACATGAGTTTTTCTTCTTTTAAACTATAAAAGTTTATTTTGAAAATCAAAAGACTATTCAAGGCGAGGTGCCTAAAAATTTACAAAACCAAAAAAGATTTAAAAACCAATCCTCTCATCTAATGTTATTTTATGATTTTTACATACATACCAATTAAAAAAAAAAAAGTATATCAAAATAATTGTCTCGTAATTCCCTAAATAGCAAACAGCCGCTTACACTTTTGGGCGTGCCCCATTATTAAACAAAGCATTATAAGCCCAACCCACACGAGTCACGAGTCACGAGTCAACTCAACTAAATTTGGGGATTCACAATAATAAATATCGTATCTCAAAAGAAAAAAAAAGGGCGCCAAAATCCTCCACCTAAAATACTTTCCCATTTCTATTTGCTCACTCCAAAATTCCATCTCTCTCTAAGAAATGAAGCGCCAGAAATCTATTCTATCCTTCCTTCAGAGACCGCCGCCGCCGTCAACAAAGGGGCCGGGAAACGACAAATCGGTCGCCGTCGGAGCTCCGGTGACGGTTCCCGACGAGAAGCCGAAACTTAGAAATTTAGCCGCATTTACCTACGAAATCAGAGGAACTGACACTCCGCCGGAGAAAGAGCAACGTTCTTTATTTCCGGTGAAGTCGGTTGCCGGTGGTGGTGAACCGGAAGGAGTAAACAGGAACGGGCATTTAATGTTTTCGAGTATCAAGCATAAGTTTTTGAAACCTAACAGTGCCGAAAACAAGCCTTCTGATAGGTATATATATATATATATATTTGTGATTGATTAATTTAATTTTTGTTATATTAAATTGTAATTACTGCTGCCAGGTTTAATTACATTTTGTTGCAAGTAGTTCATATATATAGTTACTTGATAGTTAATTGATTACATATGCATCTATTTGTCATTTTTATTTGATTAATTTTTTTTTTTTTATATTTAATTAATTGCTTTTTGTATTGTTAGGCTCGATTAAATTCCTAGCTAGTACGCTACACGATTCGTTTTCAACTTCAGTTGTAGTTTGACAGTTAGTTAACTACGTAAAACATCATTTGTCTATAATTTGTATATATTGTCGACGTTAAATGCAGTATGTCTGATAGATTATAAATCTTTTAAATATATTATATATAACTAATCTATTAATGTCCTTGCTCCTGTTTTTTGAATTCTATTCCTTTGCTAAAAAGCAATCACTTAAATCTCTATTGAGTATTTTATTCCATGTTATCCTTGCAAAACATTGATAACCGGTAATGTTGACTGGTCCACACACCTTGCCTCTTAGTATACAATTTTTTTCACCGATGTACTTATTGATTCCTACTAGTAAGCTTTACAAGAGGTGTTTAGATGTACTCTGTATTAGAAAATCCTACTTTCTTTGCGTGTATTGAACATTAGAAGTAGTACGATTATTTGTTCCAAGCTGCTTCTTGTTGATCGATGTAAGTAAACTTTTGAGATAACTCGACGAGTTACTGTTTTTGGGGGTACATGGCATGAGCAAATTGATGTTTTGTAAGTTTTATGTTTATAAATTTATTATCCATTGGTAATATATGTTTCATGAAGTTCACGAATTATTAATTTGTACTCATCAGTTCTAACACTTAAGATGTCTGCTTGTGGTCTGCAGGAGTTCATTAGATGACAACCCTGAAAATGATAACGTGAAATCTAGCAACTATAATTACTCGAATGGAAAAGACAAGGAGAGTTCAGGTTCTGGTTTTCCAAGAATGAAAAATGCTATCAATGTTGAAGAAACTACCCATGAGATGGATAATATTAAGCAGAAGTTGATGAGGCCTAAGATTGTGGAGAAGCCATCTGATAGGTATATTTGTTCGTGATTGATCAATTTACCTTTCGACTAAATTGCATTCATTACTGTAAAATTTAACTAGTATTGCTGGTCTGTAGATCTTTTGCTTTGGTTGAAGCCTGAATGCTTAAGCATTTAATTATAAATTGTATTTTGATTGATTTAACCTTTTTGATGTTATATTGGTGTTGAGTTTAGCTAATTTGTTTGCCTGTATATGATATGTTTACTACTTAAAGCTGTAGATTGATAGTTAGTTGAATGCATTAGCATTTACTATGAGCTTGTATTTGGTTTTTGATGTTAAATACAATCATTTTATCTCATAATATTCTGAGAGGTAAAATGAAAACATAAGGAAACAAAAGCCTAAATCTTTCCTTACTATAATTCCAGAATTATATGTTTTCATTACATTGCTATACTTCAAAATTCTGTTGAGCACTTTCTCCATGTTATCCGGGCCTTTTCTTGACTCTTAGTGTGCAATTCACCCATATTCATGTTCTCATTGGTACGTACAAAGAAGCTTTTCAATAGGTGTTGCATTGGTTTCCTTTCAATCGGAAGCACTCCAACCTTCTTTTTATTCTATCTGTTCAGCATGCCTGTAGCTTTGGCATTCCATCCACAACAATTCCATGCTCATGTTTCTTGTGGTGGCGATAGCTAATTGATCTCAAGCTAGTTTATATATACTCGAAATCCAGCATTTTCTGTATACACTAAAAATATAGAGGTACTCGTATCTGTTGGAAGATGCTTTTTGTTGATCAATACAAATAACTTTTTGAGGTAATATGAGTAAAACAATCTGCTATAGCTTTTGGAAGCACATGCCATGAGCAAATTGATGTCTTGTAGGATTTATGTTATTGTCTATTTGTATTGCATGTTTCATGAAGATTTCAAGAATCATTAAACTGTACGCTTGCAAGCTTTGATTCTTAAGATGTTTGCTCATGGTCTGCAGGAGTTTTCTGAATGGAAGCCATGAAAATGTTAACATGCCATCTAATATTTATAGTTACTCAAATGGAAGAGACAAAGAGAGTTCAGCTTTTGGTTTTGCAAGAATGAAAAATCTTATTAATGTTGACGAAACTACTTGTGAAATGGATAGAGGAAACCCCTTACATGTAGATAGTGATGGTGATATAACAGGGCCAGAAACTCCAGGAACACGGCCATTGGTTCCACGTCTGAAGCGAGTACAAGAGGATAGATCTAATTTTGGGTCTGCCACTACTCAATCCCTTTTGAACAATAGCAAAAGAGTGAAGTTTTCTGATGATTTACTGGCTAAAAGTAAGAAAGATGAAATGTCATCTGAAATGGCCAGTAAGTTTGATTGGCTTCTTCCTTCCAAAATTAAAGATGCCAACGGAAGAAGGCCAAACAACCCTCTTTATGATAAGAGAACACTTTATATACCACCTGATGTTTTGAAGAAGATGTCAGCATCTCAGAAGCAGTATTGGAGTGTCAAAAGTCAATATATGGATGTCCTTATATTCTTTAAAGTGGTTGGTTCTTTTTCCCTCTTAAATATTTTATAATGTGGTTATTATCTATTTTCTTTAACATCATAAGTATATTCTGAGTGATGCTTTTTATGTAACTTCAACTGCCCAAGTTATTTTCTTTTCAGTTTAAACTGACATTTGGACTAATTCTGTGTTTATGATGTAATGTGGAACTTTACCCAATCACCTAATTATATAATTTCAGGAAGTGCAGCTAGATCAGTTAGATTTTGTATAGGAAACTGATGTGCTGTGTGGAAGTCCGTTAAAGTACTTAATAGCAAAATAGCACTTTGATTAAAGGTTATACTGAGGAGCATCTAATGTCTTGGGCATTAATTTTCATTACTCACAATGTACACACTACTATTGCGGGTTCTATCCATTTCATTTTAAACGTTTCGAGAAACAGTGTTCAAATTAAGCAATCAACTAAATTCCCAAATTAGAGTGAATTAGTATCGGATTAGCTGAATACCGGAAAGAGAAAAGTAAGCGCTACTTCTCTTTACATTTAGGGTATTCTATGCTTAAGCTCAGTATTGCTTGAATGGATCTGCTCATCCATTTTGAATTGAATGAAACTCATCTTTTGTCTTATATTGAAAGAAGGTAGTAGCTCCCTGGAATAAATGTGCAACAACTAGTATTTTTTCTGATTACCAGAAAAATTAGGTGGGCAATATTGGATCTAATGCTGTTCAAGTGATTAAGGATTACCTTATTTGCATCTATGGAATTACTAGTAGAATTTTATTTCTATATGCATGGTTTCTATAATTGGTACTATCTAAATGCTAGGAGCCTAGGATTATTGATTAACTTCACACATGTTTTATTTGTTTGAGTTGAATTAATGGTGCTGTAGGGAAAATTCTACGAGCTTTATGAACTAGATGCTGAAGTTGGACATAAAGAACTTGATTGGAAAATGACGATGAGTGGTGTTGGTAAATGCCGACAGGTAGTATTATAAGCACCACAATGCAAAGTGTTATTTCCCATTTTATTTGGTATATGTAGATATATATTCAGTAAGCCAGAAGATTTTTTTTCCTTCTTTTAAATTTTGAGTGAATTACTATCTCTTTTGTGTTATGGTTTAGGTTGGTATTACCGAGTTTGCAATAGATGATGCTATTGAAAAGCTGCTAGCTCGGGGGTAAGTTAGTACTATCACTATTTACAATCTACCGGAACTTAAAATACCCTAAAAAATAGGCCTGTGCATCTCATGCTTGTTTGAATATTTTGGTTTTCTTTTTGCATGGTGTCCAAGAATGATAGGCCACCTAAGTCTAGAATAATTTTCAGGCCATGTCCATGCTTAATATTTCGCCAACCTATTAATTTTTACATCTTATACATTGTCATTGTTTCATTAGTTTATCATAAATATTTGAAGGTATAAAGTTGGGCGAGTAGAGCAATTGGAAACATCAGAACAAGCAAAATCAAGAGGTGCTACTGCGGTAAGCTCCCTATGATTACTAAGACTTTAAAATTATTTTAAAACGGGTACGTGGTTAAACTTCTGCAAGCTACTCCAGAAGTAGTGCTTGACAAATCCTTCTGATAGCTCACCCACTATAGAAATTGTTTGTTGGCTGCGAAATCTATTTTGTGTTATCCCGAGTTTTACTTATAGAGCATATTACTAGTTATCAAAGGTTGCGTTAACAACTCAATCTTTGTAGTGTGTTGATATTTATGCTACTCTAGCTCTTTTCATAATTACTTATTGTTGACAATGCATCGTTAAATATTTAATATGTTGTTCTGAATACTCACAGGTCATTCAAAGAAAATTAGTACATGTGCTCACACCTTCAACCTTGATGCATGGTAATATTGGGCCTCAAGCTGTTCATCTTCTTGCTTTAAAGGAGGTATATTCTCACTTACATAATTAATGCTGTCAGCGTCAATAAATGCATTTTGATTTTGTACTTGATGTGGTTAAACATAACTTGTTTAATGTGGCCTCTGTTTACTTGTAGCACATTTATATTTCTGAAACCACTGATATTGCTATCTCTACGTCTAGCCATGTCATATTGCTTTTTACCTTGTTGTACAGGGCGTAAGAAGTGGTGATGATGGTACAATTGCATATGGATTTGCTTTTGTTGACTGTGCTGCCTTACAGTTTTGGGTTGGATCTGTCATTGATGATGCTTCCTGTGCAGCTTTAGGGGCTTTATTGATGCAGGTATTAGCTTTTGTAGTCCCCACGATGGTAGCCTAGTCGTGGGGGACATGCAGCTTAAAAGTGGAGGTCTGGGGTTCAAATCCCATGTCCCTTTAATCATAGTGTTACGTGATTTACCTTCCCTCGTGTTGGCCGTGGGACCGGTTGGTGGGTGGCCGCTAATGGGTCGGTTATCCATTTACATTAACCTTTTGTAGTAAGGCAAAACAATAGTTCAAAAAAAGAAAATTTTGAATGCACTTCCAGCGAATAAATTTTCACAAGAGTGGCTTTAAAACGTAATAGATGTAAGTTTCTTACAGGATTACATTTACTAAACTATTCCATGATGCGTGTTGTTAGTGTTGTTTAGTGTAAAAGCTTACAAAGTAGTTTATATCCTGGATTATATGCTAAGGCTACACTACTTTTTTTTAACTTGGTTCTATCATACAGGTGTCACCTGCAGAAGTTATATTTGAAAATCAAGGCGAGTTCTTATTATTTTTTCTATATATTTTGTTGACCATCCAAGACATGACAATAACTCTCCTATTAAAGTTGGTCAAATGCTTCCTTAAATGATCTGTGATACAGGGCTGTCTAAAGAAGCTCAGAAAGCCCTTAACAAGTATTCATTGATGGGTATGGATGCTCCCTGTTTAGTTTGATACATCTTGCAATAAAATAATATATTTTATTAAAGTAGTGTTTCCAGTTTATCCGTATTCTAGTATCCTAAAACATTAAGTAAAACTTGTCACTTGTAGGTTCTGTTGCCTCAAGAATGACTCCAGCGCAGCCAGCCACTGATTTTATTGATTCTTCTGAAGCTCGAAATTTTATTCAACTGAAAGGCTACTTTAAAGGTTCATCTAATGCATGGGACTGTGCACTTGATGGGGTGCTTCACCAAGATATTGCATTATGTGCTCTTGGCGGACTTGCCAATCATTTGTCCAGGTTAAAGGTAAGATGCTTGATAAGATTTACTAAGATACATGTCTTTATGTGACCAGACATGATTTTTAGACACTGATTGGAAATTTCGACTTTGAGCAGTTAGATGATGCATTACGGAATGGAAGTATTCTACCCTATGAAGTCTACAGAGGATGCCTTAGAATGGATGGACAGACAATGGCCAATCTTGAAATATTCAGTAATAACGTAGATGGCGGAATATCAGGCAAGTCCATAATATGATCAAAAGAGGTGGCAATTTTTAACCGTTAACTTACAATTGGCTGATCTGGGTGTGGGTTATATTCAACTGGTCATAAACGGGCCAAATAGGTTGAATTTAATCGAAAGTGTATTCAAATGCATAAAAAACCTCCTAAATCTCTTTAACAAAAAAAAGTTAGATGTGTTGCTATAGCACAGTTTTGGTAATATTTATTTGTTTTAAAAATTATAAAAGATGCATATAAGATATATTTGCTGAATGTAGACTGACCTGACTATGAATTGTTAAACAACCCGTTCATTTGAGACCCATGATAATCATACTATAGAAAACTATTTATCTGGCAAAAAATAATGATGGTATAGTCATCCTATTTTCTCATTGCATTTGATGTTATATTCCAGGAACGCTGTACAAATATCTTGATAACTGCTTAACATCGTCTGGTAAGCGGCTTTTAAGGAAGTGGCTATGTCATCCACTGAAAGATGCTGAAGAAATTAATCAGAGGCTTAATGTTGTTGAAGAACTGATGGGACGTACAGAGATAATGGCACTTATTGCTCAATATCTTCGGAAACTTCCAGACTTAGAGAGATTTCTTGGACAAATTAAGGCTACCTTTCAGTCATCTGCGTTACTCTTATTGCCCTTGATTGGCAGCAAAATACTGAAACAAAGAGTAAGTTTTTTACTGTCTGTTCGTGAAAGTAAATGAAAACATTTGTTTAGTGAACTATTCATGAGTCTTTAATATCAATGGTAGAATTGACAATGACAATGACAATTTGACCCATATAGTTTTATATGGGTTGTTTGGTTTATTTCTCTTAAAAAGGCCAAATGGATTCATTTTAAAATCTAGCTAAAAGAGAAACGGACAAATGGTTTGAAAGTTGCATGAAGTCTATTTATAATGCACACAACATCCCATATCTTTATTTGATGATTTAGATGAATGTTGAAATATCATTGTTTTGGTATACATAATTTGACCTGGCTGTTACTTAGGAAACCCAATATGACCTGGCAGCATTTCCAAAAGAAAACCCAATTTCTGGAATTCTGGTTTAGATAAGTGTTGAAATATCGTTGTTTCGGTATCCATATTTATTATGGTGCTGCACTTTGTGTTCCTTCTCCATGCATAAAGGGCCAGTATTTTGCTTGTTTCTGATGACAACATTATCTCTCTTATGTCCAAGCTCACCATCGTATTTAAAAAATCATATATATTGAAGAAAGGGAAAGAAATAGTTTGTATGGGCGTTGATCTTTTGTGTTTGCTGGAGATAAAATCTGGGTTATGATGCTGCAGGTGAAAGCATTTGGATCTGTTGTTAAAGGTCTACGTGCTGGAATGAATTTATTGATGCTCTTACAGAAGGAAAATGATGTTTTCTCTTTGTTATTAAAAATATTCACCCTTCCGGTGATAAGTGGGAATGACGGCCTTGATAAATTCCTCACCCAATTTGAAGCAGCTGTAGACAGCGATTTCCCAAATTATCAGGTCTTCTCTTTTATATCTGATTTCTTTTCGTTATTTTTGTAAAAGTTCTTTGTAACAGTATATGGTGGTTAATCTGTGTTTCGACTTAGATTTTCATTTTGTGTGTGTATAAAGCCATTTTGGTACATGCTAGTTGGTTATCTTAATTTTATATCTGATTATCCTACTTTCTCATTTCACCTTATAAGATATTTTTGACCCTTTTCCTTTTAATTTTTCCTTACATGGATCGAGATTGTCACTATGTGTGTGTGTGAGTATATATATATATATATACATATATAGCTCCCCACATATATATACATAATATTCAGTTGACTGGATAATCTTATCTTTGATTATTCTACATGCTTCATTACGTCTAATAGCTCATGAATAGCTCATGATGAATTCATGACATAATTCCTGATACCAGGCACATGAAATCAAGGATTCGGATGCCGAAATGCTATCAATTCTTATTGAGTTATTTATGGAGAGGGCTAATGAGTGGTTTCAGATTATAGTTGCTCTAAACTGTATAGATGTGCTTAGATCATTTGCTACCACTGCAAACTTCTCATGCATGGCCATGTGTAGGCCAGTTATTGTTCCTCGGTCAAACTCATCATGTTTTAGTCAAACGTCCAAGGGACCCACACTTCATATGAAAGGATTATGTCATCCATATGCCCTTGGAGAGAGCGGAGGAACACCTGTTTCTAATGACTTGTGTCTTGGAGATAATGAATCTGGATATAATCCCCGCACATTGCTGTTGACTGGACCAAATATGGGTGGAAAGTCGACAATTCTTCGTGCTACCTGCTTAGCTGTTGTCCTTGCTCAGGTAATTTTTATATAGTGTATCATTAAAATAGGTTATCAGTTGAGGTGGCACCTTTGACCCATTTACCTACAATTTGGTCGATTTGGAACTTTATTTGCTAAGCTAAAAGAGTTAACTAGAAGTTGAAATCGGTCAAACTGTGGATGTGCCAAAATTGTTTTGGACTGATAAAAATGTAGAACCAAACTGGCACGGCTATATTTAGTCTGGTTCTTGGTTACAGCATTTCAGAAGACTTGTTCTCGGTTCGCTCTGGTCCAAAAGCAGAACTGAAGCGAGTTTTATTTGACCTATACTTTTTAAAGCTTGAAATAATGCTGTTCAGTCTGGCTCTTGGCTTTAGAGCTCCAAAAACTGGTTTTCGGTTTGGTCCAGAGGTGGAACTAAAGCGGATTTTATTCGACTTACTCTTTTTCAACTTGAACCAATGTCTCTTTATGTTTATGTTTCAAATAATTTGGTATGCAATTTATGCTCCGCTATGGGTTTTGTGGTCCAGATTGGTCCAGCTCTTGGTTTTGTTATTGTTGGCTTTGTGGTTCTGGTCCGGATTATCCCGATCAACAAACCTAGGTCAAATGGGTTGACAATCATCTAAGACTTTCCTTTGCATAGTAACTTTCTAAATCGCTTTATAGAAAAGTAAGTTTATCCAGTATTTCACACACCAATTATTTATACAAACTTTTTAAAGTTTGGATAAATAGTACAAATATAGTGTAATCCGAAACGTTTTTGAATTGCACTAACAAACTTACCTGTTTTGATATGTTACTCAACATGCCCAATTCAGTCGTTTTGCCACCTTTAGTTACTGTGTAGTAACAGTAAGATGCTTCATTTACATACTTATATTTGTTTCATCTTCATCTTTTTGCTATTTCCAGCTTGGTTGCTATGTTCCTTGTGAAATGTGCGTTCTGTCACCCGTGGATATTATTTTCACACGTCTTGGCGCTACTGATCGTATTATGACTGGTGAAAGTAAGCTTTTAGAATATTTCTGATAGTTAGCAAAAAAATACATCGATGTTGCTTTTTATTCTGCATATTACGGGTGACTGCATTTGATATATTAGCACATATACATATTAATGGGTTAATTGGGTTGTGATTTATTAATTAAAAAAACTTAACTTGAAGGGGATCTTGTCAAACAAGTCATGTGTTGAAAGTCGCACAAAGTCTATTTTTGATACGTACCTCTTAAATTTTGTTATTCAACTATGTAAAGTATTGTTGAAGTATTACTGTTTTGTAAGCATAATTAACCCTTTAATTATTTTATATATTTATAGACATGGAAAAATAGTATGCGTGTTAACCCAATCTGTCCCAATCCGTTTTGACCCATACTAAAAGATGAGTTGTTTTAACCAAAACTTGCTACGATCACCTAACCCGTGTGGCCTACCCATTTTAAACCAAGGCTTATTTTCATGAACAACTTATGGTTCAACCATTTTTTCAGTAGACATGTTAAAACAAGGCTTATTTATTTTAAATTTCCATTCAGTCAAGTCTAAATAGATCTGCTTGTTTTAACTAATGACTAATGAGTACAAGTCTGTTAGTTGACACTATTACATCATCATGCAATATTGATTGATGAAATAATAACTTCTCTACTTCTCCTCCATTTCTTTAGGTACTTTTCTCATAGAATGTACAGAAACAGCATCCGTTTTGCAAAATGCAACTCAAGATTCTCTTGTTATTCTTGATGAATTGGGCCGGGGAACAAGCACTTTCGATGGATATGCTATTGCTTATGCTGTGAGTATAGGGCCTTCTACACTTCAAAATATTTATTTCGTGTGTTGAAATTGCCACTTCTACTTTTTACACTACAGAATCTAAACAAGAATTTATTATGGTATTTCTTGTACATACATGTTAATTAATTTTGTTTGTGTAATACAGGTGTTTCGTCATCTTGTTGAGAAGGTCAACTGCAGGTTATTATTCGCAACCCATTACCACCCGCTGACAAAAGAGTTTGCCGTACACCCTCATGTTACGCTACAACACATGGCCTGCACTTTCAAACCCATATCTAATAACTCAGCATCAACCAACCAGGAGTTAGTTTTTCTCTACCGTCTAACCAATGGAGCCTGCCCAGAGAGCTATGGAATGCAAGTGGCATTAATGGCCGGTATCCCAAAAAAGGTGGTGGAAACCGCCATGAAGGCGGCAGAGGTTATGAAAACAAAGATAGGAGTAAGTTTTCGGTCAAGCGAGCAGAGGTCAGAGTTTTCAACTTTGCATGAGGAATGGTTAAAAAATATTTTAGCATTGTCAAAAGTTGAAGCTCATAAGCTTGAGGATGGTGATGAAGATGATGTGTTCGATACATTGTTTTGTTTGCAGCATGAGATTAAATGCTCAAATCAAAAACTGCGGTAAATGAGAGTGAAAATAAGTTTATGCTGATATGTAGGTTAAGTTTAAATCTAGCGAGATTATGTTACATGCAACTAGTCCCAGGGGAATTGAGAAAGATCTTTAGCTATTGATCTCACTTGTCTTTTTATCAGGGAAAATGGAAGTGTTCGATTAGTTTGTGTATAATGAAAACATTTTCACTTTATATCATGAATAGTTTAAGATGTTTAAAACATAAGAATGATCAAGTATTTTTGGGATTAACTCTAAATCCGTAAGGGTGAGGGCGTATGTGATTTCCGTTCGCCAACTGTTTGTGCCGCACTCTGGTTTGGCTAGAGCTGGAACCGAAGCAAAGAAGGCTTGTGAGAGTGATTAGAGACGCCACGATCTATGAATGTAGTTTTTAAACGTCTTAGTTTTGCTATACAAAAAGGATTAGCGGCGCAAGTTGTTGCCCGCTTGCCTTCTATTCCTATGTAATGACTTTCTAGTGAAGATATGAAATTTTTTTTGTTATAGGCAAAGTATCAGGGTTGAGATAGCTTGTCATTTTTGACTGTTTGAGTCTCAATTAAACCCATAGAATTGAGGTTAGGGATGAGCCAAAAATCCCAAATCCCGACCCCTCCGGGTACTGTCCCGAAAAAGTATATTGGCATTGCAACACCCAATCAACAAGGTGTGGAACTGTGGACTATATATATAATGAAGAAAAAGTCGTATTACAGTAATAGGAATATGTTTTCAACTAGGTTATATTTGTGCAAATGCACGGTTTGGCAAGATTTTTCTTCATAACTCGACAATGGTATTTAGTAATCATGAAATGCTAATGAAGAAATTCATATAGCATTCCATATCAGATTATGCCAAAATATCAAAATATGTCTAGTCAAATTTCAAAGAATGTATGCACAAATATCAAGTTTAAATTTAGAAAACATCATCAACCCATAAAGTGCATAGATGTGTTGGAGGATTAGTATTTTTAAAAATTTTGTATTATATCTTTTTGTTGATATTTTGTTTTGTTTTGTTGTAAATTCCATCGTTAAGAAACATAGAAGCCACAATATGCTATAACATCAAGAATAGTTCGAGACATAATCACTGGATATTTTTGTGTGTTTTGAGGAGACATTGAATATGTTTGGCTAAACTAGCTTGTAAGTTGTAACCGAGCCTCGTAGACTTGTAACTTAGGAATATAAGATTACTTGAAAAACAAACATATTATTTTCAAAACATGAATATAATTAGTTAGGAGTATTTATGTAATTTATTTTCTCAAAAGCTCAAACTGTCATCACCACTTAGGTGAGGTGGTAAGAGGCATGCGTCTCTTTAGAGTAGTCATGGGTTTGAGGCTCCTTGGGAGCAAAACATGGTGTATTTAGATTTAGGGATAGATAGATAGGATTCGTTGTTAAATAAAAAATATCAAACTACTTTATAAAAATTATTTTAAGTAGTTTAAAGTTTAGAAGGTTACTAGATCTAGGTCCGTGAATCATTTAAGTTTCTCATTATTAAGAAACTTGTTTAAAATGATATGATCAACGGTACAATTAAATTTTATATAACTTATATATATATATATATATATATAAACATTTATTACGTTATTATCAATCTATTTCATTGAATTACATGTTATAGTTTAAACCAATACATTTTTTTTTTTTTGCCAAAATGTATTGGTTTAAACTATAACATGTAATCTAGATACAAGAAAATAATATGTAATGTAAATATTGAAAATCAATATTATATTAAGTATTTTGTTTACAATTAAAATTAAAATAAAAATTCCTTAATTCCAAATATTTAAAAACTACAAAATTAAATAATATGGAAATTTAATACGATCTTAGTCTACAATAATAATAAGCCCAGTTAAAAAAGTGAAACCCAATGCCCAACTAATTGATTAATGTAATCGTTATTTTTTTAACAACAAATTTCTTACAACACCCATATTACACTTAAATAATTTTACATAAGCCATGTGAAAGGAATTGATCCTTAGATTTACACTCCTAAGAGATAAAAATTTTTACCAAATGGGTTAGCCCCACATTAACAATGTAATTGTGATTTAATGGTATGGTTGATTAGGATTTAATTATTATTAAGTCAATTGAATTTTTTTTAAATGAATAATGACATGAGCAAATGTTAATTTAAAAACAATAAAAAGCTATGTGTTATGTACAAATATATATAGAGAATTACCATAATACCCTTTTGCTTGTAGCCAAAGGGAAATTCCTGATTTCCCTCTTATTTCCGTATGTATATATTGCTATCCCCACTATATATTGTAATGGATTCTATTGAATGAGATACACAGACATTCTCCTCTATCTTTCTCTCTGTACATGACTTCATCATCATCTACTATTTACTATTATCATTGCTATTGATTGTCACTGCCATTGTTACTATTGTTGATCCAATATCAAACATATTTCTAACAAGAAGAAATATATTTCGAAGAAATGATATCGTAAAGGAATATATTCCAAAGAAATAATATCATAGGGAATATATTCTAAAGGAATATTAATGATTACATGAACTCATAACATTCGAAATCCTACATATTACAGATTTACAGAATACATCTTAACACCCTTATCAATCTCACACACTATCCTACATATTACAGAATATATCTTTAACACCCTTATCAATCTCACACATTGTCAAAATACTTTTTATAACCACGGGATTGGATGGCATAAAACCGTATATATAATACGAGTTACTAGCGGGGAATCGCCACCCAAAATCCTCATCTTTCTCACACCTCCTTATGTTCGGTAGCATGGGGTCCACGTAAACCTTCTATCGTATAATGATACCAGACTAAATACCCACACGAATTACACCAAAAGTCAATCGTCTCTACTTTTAAACCGTACACGTTAACGTATCATCAATATATTATATATATATACCCATACTTTACCTTGTGGGTGATATCTACTCACCTAACCCACCCACGACCTTTTAATACCCAACCCATAAACAGATTAGATGACTGATATGTGTCAAGACAACTATTCATCAATGACCGTCTGTGATCCAACCAACTCACCCACAACATACCTCACTTACTCATGTCCAACTAATGCCTTACTTTTTTTTTTGAACGAACTAACTAATGCCTTACTTACGACCACCCATGACTATCCGGGATCACCACAAAAGTTCAAATATTTTCAAACTTTTTTTCTTCTGATTACGTACATCTAAACTATATTTTTCAAAGAGTAAAAATATTTACGAAAAGAATACAATCTACAAGCAAATAAAAAGACTATTATGATCATTCAAGTTTGACGTGTTTAAATTGAGGGCTGGTCCCGAGGATTCGGATACTTTGGACGAGATGTCAAAAATATGCCTATTTCAAAAACTTTAAATAATAAGACACAATATATTTAAGGGTTTGGAACCTAGTCAAACTAGGCAGCACATCCTCATGCCGATTTTATTAAAATGAATAAAAAGTTACAAATTTACAATTTGAGGAGAAGAACTTTGAATTGAAATTACAACATACGAATTATCTAAAATATGAGCAAGAAAACTCCATGATTTTAATAGATGTCCATGGTCTTTCTCCTTCATAGCTTACGTATACAATATGAGCAAAAAAAGCATCTACATAATTTATCTATTGGGTAACTTAAGTTAGTTTCTCTAATTGGTCATTTACTTGCGAGTAAATCTTTCATGTTTGAATCTAAACCATCCCAAACTCTCACATCAAAAATATTGTTACCAATTTCAATATCACAAGAATTGTCAAGACTTTAATTATTTACTTTAATAGGATTTTGATTTTAATTATCTTCAAACATTCTAACATTTTCTTTTTCATCAACTATTTTCATCAACATTATTTTCATTAGTATTATTTTTATGTCTAACAAAATACCTATTTAAAGATCCTTGTAAAGATTGAGTAAGTTTTTGTTGTTGTTTCTATTTATCTATTTAGAACACGGGTGATTATTTAATTTGTAATTCTTAACAAAATTATATGAACAAATAAACAATTTAAACATATAAAAGATAATACTACAAAAAATATATATCATATATACTAATTAAACCCCTAATACAAATTAAATTAATTAAACTCTATATATAAACAAAAATATAAAAAAAATAATGGGAATGTTTCACCTTGAAATCTGAATTGTTGTACAGAGTTGTCAGTTGATCTAGATGTTGATGTTTGTTTCTTTTTTTTGAACACCACGTAAGGAAAAATAAAAGAGAATGGACTTTGGTATGAATTAAGCATACTCTGTAAACTAGCCTATTAAAATAGACTAAAAAATGGGCCTATTAAATATAAAACCGGACTACTAGCCTGCTGCCCCCATACATTTTCTGCCTTGGGCTGTCGTTCTTCTGGCCCAATACCAGGGCAGACTCTGTTAAATTGTTAACGTATCTATTTGAAATGAAAATATAAACTTAACACACTTTTTTGATTGATTTACTACAATCACATCCGAATAGGGGCATTATCACACTTTGCTTCTGAATGTAAATGAGGACTCCATGTTGACGCTACCTCCACGTAGAGGCAAAAATAAAGCCGAATCAAGTAAAATCAAAGAAAGCTTGTATGAATACCTTGAGGAATATAAATTGCTAAAGTTGCAAGAAAAAGAACGGAAACAAAGAGATGTTCAAACACACGATACTACAACAACCAGTGGCGGATCCAGACATTTGGGCTAGTGGGGTCTAAAAAAAAAGTTCATCATTTGGATCTTTTATTCTTATTGGGGCTGGGTTCTTTTTCCTTTTTTGGCCAAGATCAAGTAAAAAATATATCAAAATTCTATTGTTCGGCTACACATCGTTGGGGGCAGTTGTCACACCCGCCCTAGACACCCTAGACGGGATGTGACGTACATGATTTCACAACACAAGATATACTGAACGACTACCAAACGTTGTCGTTTTAAAAATATATTTATAAATACGTTGTTCACAAACTTATAATACAAATTTGAAAAGAAATACTGTTCTTGAAAAATATGTATTTAATATTAAACAGTATTAAACTGTAGTTAAAGACTTTAGCAAATTGATGTATCATCTCTAAAGTCTGAGGGTATGCCAGGATCCAAGTGTGATATGCAGCGGAAAGTGGTCACATGCACAGATAGTAGCACTTAGTTACCTGAGAAAACATGCTAAAACGAGTCAACATAATGTTGGTGAGTTCTATAAGTTTTTAATACGACATAGTATAATCCATAAGTTTTGAGTAGCCATTGTTTTATCACAATGCTATAAGAAAAGTGTATATGTATATATATATATATATATAAGTATTATGAACCACAAGATGTAAGTAGCCATTGATCAAACACATTAATCAATGCCGGGGAAACAGTGTATATATGCTGTACTAAGGATCATGAAACGAAACTGACTAGTTTATTTGCCTCGGTGTAAGTACTTGTTCAGGGTACTTGAGTGATTGGATATGTCACACCCGATAAAGACAGTGTTAAAAACTACTAAAACACCCCCGGTGAGGATTTGTCAAATCCTAGTAGCGCTACCCCAACATATCCATGTTTATGTTTCCATAATTAACGTTTCATGCTAGTGAGGACTTAGGTGAA
>JAOXNX010000028.1:1249191-1260246 GCA_028566075.1 Solidago caesia
CTCTACTCTTTAATGACATTTCTTTTTTTCATTTTTTTTTTTACCTATTTTTAACATTAATAATACTAATAATATACATTTTTTCTTCTTCTTCGATGTCTCTACACAACTACCCATCACATGCTACGCACATGACCTCATTAACGGACTAGAATTAACAGAAGTTTGTTTTTGGACTGAGAATGCAAAAGAAACATGAAAACTGGATCAAGTTCGCTACTAATGCATAAGTTGGACCATTCTTGTAAAACGTATGATAACACAAGGACCAAAAATGCAATTTGTTCTAAAAAAAAACATTTAGTATGTTATCAATCTATTTTATTGAATATTGAATGTATTGGTTTATACTGTAACATGTAATCTAGATGCAAGAAAATAGTATGTAATGTAAATATTGAAAATCAATATTATATTAAGTATTTTTGTTTACAAAATAAAAATTTCTTAACTCCAATTATTTATTGAAGATTAAAAAAGGGCATTGCTATTTTCACTTTCTTTTTATGCATTAACCGCTTATACCGTACAATAAACAATACAAACTGTACAAACATTTAATGCTTGTTTATTTCCACACCAAGCGATGAAAATAGACGGCCCCTTAAAAAAAAAAACTCAAAAGGTATATTGAGGTCAACCCTTGTTGATCGTACAAAGAAGTCAAAAATGAAAATCCAAACTCTTTTCAGAGTGAAATTAAAAAATGTTAAATAGTCAAAAATGAAAATCTAAACTCTGATACATGCGTACTTCATGAGTTCATTCTAGCCATCCAGTTTATCATCAATCAATAAATCCTTATAATTCCCTTCTAAAATATCTTCTCAAAATTAGGGTTTGTTCATCAAAGCCAGATCGAAGATATCTCATTTTCCCCCTTTTTTCATTCCATAAAAGGTAAGCCTTTTTTTAATTTTAATTATTTATTATTTATACATTATATATATAGATATATGTATATATATGATTATTATTATTATATATTGTTGATGATGTTTTGTTATTTGTTTTTATTATGTATAGATATAGATATTGAATAGAATAGTTGAATAATGGATTACAATCAGTCTGTTAGAGCTAGGCGTCCTGCTCGTAATAACAATAACAGTTACCATGGAAATATGAATAATAATAATAATAATAGTAGTAGTAATAATTATAATGAGTATGGAAACGAGGGGTACGATAATCAGAGATATGGTTATCATCAAGAGGAGGAGGATGATGTTGAAGAAGATGAAGAAGAAGAAGAAGACGATAATAACGACTATGAACGAGGATATTATCATGTTTCTGGTGGAATGGATGCAGGTGAGTCGTCTAGGCGTCATCATCAGAAGAAACGGAGATTGGATAATTTGGTTGGGAATTATGAGTATGCACCTCGTGGGTCGAATGTTGGTAAAGATGTGTACAGTGGTGGTGGTGGTGTTGGTGGTGGTGGGGATGAGTGGAGTGAGAATGCGACGTTTGTGTTGTTGGAGGTTTGGGGTGATAGGTATACGGAGTTAGGGAGGAGGAGTTTAAGAGGAGAGGATTGGGTTGAAGTTGCAGAGAAGGTGTCGGAGATGTGTAAGATGGAGATTAACGAGACGCAATGTAGGAATAGGTTAGAGACGTTGAAGAAAAAATATAAGAAAGAAAAGGGGAAAATGGAGGATATGGGGATGGGTGGGAGAGGTATAGAAGGGTATCATGGTAAATGGGGTTTCTTTAAAAAGATGGATATGTTGTTTTCTCCAAAGAGGCAACATAACGGTTTGCCTTGCGGGGTTGATTCCGGGGAGTATGTTTTCATGAATACGAAGGTTTATTTGAATCAGTCGAATGCTATGGATGAGATGAGAGATAGCCCCGGAGAGTCGGAGTCTGATGAAGATGGTGAGGATGATCTGAAAGATGATGAAGGGTTTAGGTTGTTGGCTGAATCGGTTCAGAATTTTGGGGAGATTTATGAGAAGATTGAGGGTAGGAAGAGACAGCAGATGATGGAGTTAGAGCAGATGAGACAGGATTTTCAGAGAGAGTTGGAGCTGCAGAAGAAGCAGATTCTTGAGAGGGCACAGGCCGAGATTGCAAAGATAAGGGAAGGAGATGATGAAGACATTAACTCTGCAGAGAATATAAGTGGATAAGCAGGTACTTTTTTGTTCTTTCTTATTACATGAATATACGTAGATATTAATTGCTCTTAATAACTTATTCCGAGTAAGGGAAAGAGTATATTTATTGCTAGTTAGTAGTTACTGCTTTTATTCTGATCATTATTTGTCGATTATATTGCACTAAGATTCTAGAGAACAGTAATTTGTCCGTTGTTGCTCTTTATTTGACCAAAGTTCAACATCATTACCATATATTCAGTTTCATTTTGCATCAGTAATGCTCACAAACCTTCTTCTTTTTCACTGTCATTTTGTTAGAAGCTACATGCTTGACTGTCTATGGGATTTGACTTGGTTTTCTATCTACATTTCTGTTGAAGCATTCATTATGTTTGCTTCTGCTGGCTTTTTATTATGCAACAACTAAAATGGTCACTAGCCTTTTATTCCAAACAATTTGGCTAGAGTATACATTAAAAATGTCCTTCGATGATCTCTTACACAGGGTTTAGCACGCGTATGAAAATGCGAGTTGCTTTACTCATATCAACTTGTTTTTCTTATGCCTCTCATTCTCGCTTGTCTTCCCCATCCATTGCATCCAGAGTCAACTATGGGGATGAGCATACCATCTATAGTGGTTGTTTGTCGTGTATAAAGAATGCGACTTATTTTACTCACACCAACTTGATTTTTTCCTGCTTCTCATTCTCGCTTGTCTCCCCCACCCATTGCATCCAGAGTCAACTATGGGGATGAGTGTTACATTTGTTGAATTGAAATCCCAAATCCTCAATGATCATCCTATCATTTTTCGTCTTCATAGATCCATCTTATTCTTCACATTATTTTTGTTACTCAGTTTCTTTCATTACTTCTCCAACCTAGCCATGCCTTGCAGGGAATACAAAAATGATAGCGCAATGGGTAAATCTATCACAACCATTAATGTTACAACCAGGCTCACCAATTCTTATTATAAGAAACAATGTATAGTAACTGTTTTTTATGCTTATGCCTCTTCCCTTTATGTTAGAGGTGGCAGAATGGGTGGGTTTGGTGACAGGTTTGGTATAGTTCGGGATGTGCAACATCTTTTGTCCAGAATTATTTATTACTCAATGTAGAATATGATTACAAACATTATATCATATTAAATTCCGGTAGTAATCTATTCTTTTGAATAAAAATAATTAGGAGGTCTTATACATCAAAATATATTTACGCAACTTGTGACTAGTTTTCATCCATTTGTCCTGTTTCTGTATTTTGATTTTCTTGTTTGATCTGTTAGAGATCTAACATAACTTGAATTGGCCCATTCAGAAGTAAATTGGTTGAAATTTCCACCCTTACTTTTTGTTTATCTCTTGCCCTGTCTAACAATAATATTGCTTGATGTTACTTGGGGGCTTTCTGAAACAAGAGTGAGCAGTTGAAAATGACCCGGTTCTCTGTATTTTAGTTATTATAAAAATTAAGATACATTTCTTACTTCTTACATGCATTGAGTTATTGTTTTATTATATGCCTTGATAATTGGGAAAAAATGAAGCTTTTTCTACAAAATGATATGAGTTACCGTATGACATTATGGTGTTTGATAGAAGAAGGCTAAGAGGTTGGAAAGTATTAAAGATGGATATCAATTTGGGGTGGATGGGTTAAAGTAAAAAAAAAATGCAGTATTTAGAATAAAAACAAGTCAATGGACTGTAAGTCATCTAAAGTATGTTTTTAATACAGAGAAGTATACCCATTTAGTAAATGAATTTGGGTTATTTAGTTATCAAACTGGCCCATTTTATCATCACACTTGGAGTGTAGTGGCTTAATTGTAAAATCTGTTGTATCATGCGGATTATGTTACATACACATTTTGCATGTTCTTTCATAGTTACATGTTCACAGTTTGAGTTCCACTCTTACGTAATTATGTTCCAATTTATCAAACTAGTTCGCAAAAAAGCAGTTTTATTTTGTCAAGTATTTGAATGTTAGTTTTTTCTTAGCAGTGGCAGAGCATCCTAAAGGGTAGATGCTAACCAAAGTAACAGCTGCAGTACCTTATCAGTGTATAACGCGTCTTCATCCTTCTTCCTTCTTTTCCCCCCCACTGGGAGGTTAGCATATTTTTTCTGTTTGTGTTTTGAAGTGAAGCTATTATGTATTGAAGTGAAGTATAATAATGTTATCTGCGTGTTTTTTTCCTTGATTAAGCTGTTACTTGTTAGTCGGTTCCACGTCTCTTACTTTACTCCAGAAGTCCGATTTCCATTTTGCATGTTGATCATAAACATCTACAAATATTCATTTGCACGTATTTTGTGCATTGAAATAATCCTGATAACATTAGCAGCTCCCAAACATGAGGCCTGATTCATATTGTACCAATGCACTCGACATGGCCTGATTCATATTGTACTAATGCACTAGACAAATTAAGGGTGATAATGGGCTGGTTTGAGCTAAAACCGAAAGCTCGGTTTTGAGTCTCCAAAAATCAAAATCATTTGGTTTTTGCAGTTTCTTACTAATTGAAGCATAAAATTGACCAATTTAAGCAAATGGAGAATTATGTTATGAGAAATAAAAATTATAACCAAGTTTGTTTGTTCTATATGTAACTTGTTAACATCTATGATGTAGGTATCATTTTGGAGAAATCTGCATGCAAAATAGAAACTAGTTTGTATTGTATTTGCATCCATTTTTTATTTTATTTTTTGACAATGGGTTAATCATAACAAGAAAATTATAGATTTTAAGCAAATATAAATGTTGGTTGTTTGGGTTTGGTTTCCATACAAAAACAGAAACAATTATTTGATCTCTAAAGAACCAAACCCGAACCATGGGTTTATGAATTGGTTTGTTTTTTACTTTTTTTGGAATATTTTTTTCCTGGATTCAACTTGATTTTGCTAGTTTTTTTGCTAACATTTTTTTTTAAGGGATAAGTACCTGCGAATATATTCGACTATGACCAAAAGTTTATAGTATGTATCCACCTTTAAATTAGTTATTGTGTGTGTATAACTTTTATAAGTTGATGAATGATGTAGCCAGTTAACCTTTAATTCTTACAAGGGCAAAGTGTTTAGAAATGTATCCAACTGTAAGCTAAATGTCTATAGTGTGTATCCAACGTCACCTCTTACTTGTTATAGCATGTTGGCTACATCATTCGTCAATTTTAAAAAGCTATATACTCTAAAGGTCAATACATACAATAGACTTTTAGGGCCATTTGGTTCAAAGATTTCAATGGAATTTGATAGAAAGGAATTTGGATTTCTTTCCTTGTCTTGTTAGGTTAACATAAGAAATCCCAAATTTTTTTTCCATCAAATTCCATTAAAATATTTGAACCAAACGATCCCTAAGTTTGAATATATTCTCAGGTACTTATTTCTTTTTTAATTCCACCTATTAGAATAATGGACTAACTAATTATCTGAAGATAAAACTACAAGAATAATAATTACAATGGATCTCACCGTAGCATATGTAGTATTTTTCTACAATATGTAAAAATTAACCAAGAAGAATGTATTGATGTTAAAGCTTTTTCATGGCTAAACAAAAAACAGATACGAAAAGGAGAAGATGAACAGAAATTAATGAACGTCTCGTGAGTTGAATTATACATTTTCCTTCCCACCTGTTTCCAGTAGAGCCAACCGCAATCTTCACTTTTTCAGATTGTTTAGTAGCTGGTAATTAATTATATATTCTTCAATGAAAATGAAAATACATAGAAAAACAACTTTTACAAAACTGACTATTATTATTGACTTTTCAATGATCAGTGTTTTGCTTTGTGGTCGAATTTTCTTATAAGAGGTCTCATGTTCAAAATCTTTTTAAGTAAAAATCTTGAGTGTAGCCAGAGAAATGGTCGAAAACGGTCACGGGATATCCCGGTTATATCGCGTACGATGTCCTGTTTCCTTCCAACAGGTCTCAGGTTCGAAACCTCATTAAATAAATATCTTGGGGGCGGCCAGAGAAATGGTCGAAAACTTTTACGGAATACCCAGGTTAGGCAGTGTATAACTTAGTCAAAAAGACTTGTCATCCTTAGATAACCCAAATAAGAACAACCTCATTTGTTAACTCATTTAGAAACTAAAATTAATAATGTTACGTGTAATTAAATTACATCAACCATTTTAAAAATGTGTTTCCTTGTATCATTATTCATTTGTGTACCAGGTTTTATTGTGGGTATGAGTGATATTTTCATTATAAATAGAAATAATTATCAAGTGTATTAAACACAAGCAGAAATTACGTACTCGTTTAGCTATTAGATCCATAAGCTATATATTGCAAACTAATCATAAGTTTTGTTTAGGGTAGATTTGATTTTAAAAAAGGTAACATGATACTTGCTGCAGATGAAGTATGTTAAACTAATGCTTCTATTGATGTCTGAAATGGTGTCTTCTATCAGTTCGATCAAGTGCTCATTCTTCATTCGAGCAATGTTGATAGCGCGCGTCCTTCAATATCTTAGCCTAAGACATTCGAATCCCATTACCCATAAGCAATGTCCGGTGTGAGGCCTCCCGTAAACATCCCACCAATATGTGTTCCAAGTCCAACCTTGTACACAATTTCCCGGCCACTTTTCAAATTCTTTTTGGAAGTCTCGGAAACAATCTGCCTTCGATCGATAGAGCTTCATCAAAATCTTCGGTATGCGTGGCCGCGTGGGTGGTATAACTCGAACACATATATATAACTAAATGCCTTGTACGTGTTCATGTACCATTAATTTCCTGTGTTTTGCATCTTTAATCTATCTTTATGTCGTTAATGCAACTTGTTAATAGATAGGGTAAATTGTCGAAAAAGATACCTGTTAAAACATTCTAAAATTCAATTTCTTACTTTTAGAGGAATATGAACCTGATTTTATTTATTTTTTAATTTCAAATTTTAATACGTTTGTTTTTTTTAAATAAAAAAAGAAGGTAAATGGATAGAAATCCTCTGGTCCCATGTACCGTCTTGGTACCCAGAACGCATACCGCATTACGTTGTTGACAAATTCGTGTATAACTAAAATCACATAACATGAGTTGGTATAGATGACGTGATGAATGTGTGTGCAGTTAAAATAATTAAGTTAACCAAAAAGGTAACCTAGAATTCAATTTTAATTTAATAGTGTTTAGGTAATACCCCGTTTTTATTTTTGTTTAGAGTACTTAGAATCACTCAATCACATATGCTTGTATAAATTTTTTTTTTTTTTTTTAAATCCATACTCGTGTAATTCTTAAGGGTTATTTGATTCACAAAATGTTTTTGAAGGAATTGAAATTTGAAGGAATTAAAATTTAAAAGATTTAAAACATGTCATGTGATTGGTTGACAGAATTCAATGAAATTTAGTTAAAAGAATTTGAATTTAAACTATGACAAATGACAAGAATACCTTTTGTTAAACTCTTGCAATTTTGTTTCATTTTAATAATATATTACTATATATCTTTTATATACACGACTAATAAATAAATAAATAAATAAAAAGAATAATAAAAATAAAAAGAATAAAATTAATACTAATTATAATTATAAAATAACAATATAAATATTAACAATAAATAATAATAATATAATAATAAAAAAGGTAAATGGGTGGGAACCCTCTTGTCCATGTACCGTCTTGATACTCACAGCGCATACCGCATAAAACTCATGCCCGGTAAGTCACCATCTTCACATATGAATCACAAGATATAGTTCTTCATTTGCCTTTGACAAGTTTAAAACCTGTTACCTGCAACTTTCATCTGTAGGCTCATGTGGTCACATGATGACGGTAATGATAGTTATAATAATAATAATAATAACAATAAATAAAAATAATGATAGTTATAATAATAATAATAACAATAAATAAAAATAATGATAATAAAATGATAATAATTATAATAATTTTAATAATAATAATAATATAAATAGTATATCATAATATAATATAATAATAAATCTCAATAATGATAATAATAATGTGTATATCAAATAATAATAATTATATAATTAAAAAAAAATAAAAAAAATGATAATAAAAATAATGGTAATTGTAATTATAATTATAATTATAATTATAATTATAATATAAATAATAATAATAATAATAATAATAATAATATACTCTATTTGTTTGAGGACTTTTTGATAAATTTGTTCCATTGAAATGTTAAACTTTCCTTCCATTTTGTGATGCAATATTGAATTCCTACGAATGAGGAATTTGATGGAATGTTTAATATTCCAATTCCTTATTTTTCCCAACTAAACACCGTTGAAATATGTAAACTAAGATCCTAACACTTTAGGCCGATATGAATGCTTTATGCTTATTAATAAAATTTTTTTGTTGAAACATACCCAAGAAATAGACTTTTAAGATTTATAATTTGCTAGGAAAATTTAACTTCAACGAGATGTCGTGATTAGAATGATTAAGTGATCTCAAGTTTGAATCTTGTCTTAAATAAATATTTTGGAGGTGGCTAGAAAAATGGTTGGGACAGGCTACATGCAATAAAAACCCTGTTATAAGCCGTTACATGTAAGTCAAATAATGGTTCACCATCTTCCAGTAAGTAACTCGAACAGGGAAAATTTTCCCTTTACACGTTTATCAACTTAAACAGAGGCGATCCTGAGGATTTAAGTACCCAGGCCAAGCCGGGGGAAAAAGTCCCCCGACCTCTAGCAAATTCAAATATGTGATCAAAATATTTTTTATAAATGATGACTAACGTATTTTATATATAGTAAAATTAATTTATTTATTTTATAACTAGTAGAGAATAGAAGTACGTACAATCCTACGGTGGACTTGAATGCCAATATGATGCTAGTCACGTAGATGCATGGGTAACATAGTTCAATTGGTTGAGAACTAAATATTAAATGTCAATAATACTAAAGAGTGAAAAAGTGCAAATTTCAGCTGAGAAGCTATACCATTAATTAAATTGCTGCTGCATGAAAATATGTATATAAACCCTCGTTATCATACTGACGAACTCACAAATTATAATATTTACCAACATGATGGGTAGAAAGGTTGTCCGATGTGGAATTTTTTTGGGATTTTTATTTGCTTTATTTGTTGGCCATGGTATAGAGGGAAGAAAACTGATGGCCGAAAAGTCTGGTAGCGGTAATACTGTTGAACAAATAAAGAGACCCGAATGGTTCGTTGATGATCAATCAGGATTTAACGGTGGTGGTGGTGGTGGTTGGGGTGGAGGAGGAGGTGGTGGTGGTTCTTTTAGTTTTGGTATTGGAAATGGGGAAGGTTTTACTATTGGGAGTGATGTTAAAACAGTTGATAAACCGGATTGTGTTGGAAAAGAAAAAGGTGGTAAAGGTAAGAAGCATGGTAAGAAAGAGAAGAGTCACCATGGCCATGACCACGGTGGCAATGCTGGTCAAGGTGGTGGCGTTGGTAAAGGGATCGGTGGTGGTGGTGGAAAAGAGAAAGGTGGAATTGGAAAAGGAGTTGGAAATGGCGGTGGAGGAATAGAAAAGGGTGGTGGAGGTGGACTTGGTGGAGGTTCCGGTGGTGGAGGTGGACTTGGTGGAGGTTCCGGTGGTGGAGGAGGGACAGGAAAAGGAGGTGGTGATGAAGGTGGAATTGGAGGAGGTTCTGGTGGCGGAATAGGAGGTGGAGGTGGTGGTGGTGGAGTAGGAGGCGGCGGTGTAGGAGATGGTGGTAAAGGAGTAGGAGGGGGTGCCGGGGGCGGTGTAGGAGGTGGTGGTGGAGTAGGAGGGGGTGATGGAGCTGGTGGTGGAATAGGAGGGGGTGGTGGATCTGGTGGTGGAGCCGGTGCAGGAATAGGAGGTGGTGGTGGAACTGGTGGAGGAATGGGAGGTGGTGGTGGTAGAGGAATAGGAGGAGGAATAGGGAGTGGCGGTGGTGGATCTGGTGGAGGAATTGGAGGTGGTTTTGGAAGTGGTGGTGGAGTAGGTGGTGGTGGTGCTGGAGGTGGTATGGGAGGAGGTTTCGGGAAAGGACCAGGTGGAGGATTCGGTGGTGGGGCAGGTGGAGGGTTTGGTGGAAGCAATGGAGGGTTTGGTGGGGGAGCCGGAGGTGGATTTGGAGGCGGGGTCGGCGGCAATGGAGGAATGGGTGGTGGAGGAGGAATGGGAGGTGGAGGAGGCTTTGGTGGAGGTGTTGGTAAAGGAATCGGCGGTGGATTTGGTGGTGGTAACGGTGGCGGTGTAGGTGGTGGAGACGAGGGTGAGATTGGTGGCTAGAAAATGGTTGTAAATTTGTTATGGCTAATATTTACTACTCTTTCAAATTTGTTCTCAATAACTTACATTCTAATTCGATGTATCATTGTTTTTCTTCATTTGTAATCTTTTATATGAATCCTTTTAAAGTTGTCAATTATATGCTCATGTACTGCTTAATTCCCCCCTCAAATTGAGCATAATTCGATACTAGAATATCGAACCCAAAAGCATAATTTATAAACAATTTTAACTATCGTAGATTTTTTGTTTGACAAAATTCCTTCCAAAATTTTTAACAACTGAAATTTTTAATGGAAATCATTTATCACAAATAAATTTACTAAACGAAAAAAATACAGTGTATTATAAATTATAAATAATTATTTAATATTACAAGTTATTTTAAATTGATAGTTATATGCTATTATTTATTTTCTAAAACTTAATTCGATTTTTGATTTGGTTTGGTTTAAAAATCAACAATCGGGACATATCAAAAATAAAAAAAAATCAATTTCAAAAATTCAATTTCGGTTTGATTTGATATTTTTTTTTTACTTGAATCACTACCTCTTGTTTTAACTACAATTTCAGTGAGAACTTATAGCTAGGGGTGTCAATGGGTCGGGTTGGCGGGTTGCGGGTTCGGGTTGGCGGGTTGGCGGGTCGAAAA
>JAOXNX010000028.1:1310979-1325296 GCA_028566075.1 Solidago caesia
CCCAAAATACCATACAAACAATAATTAATATAAATCGCATCTATTAACAACAATACAATTTATGATGGGAGCATCAACGGAAGCAAACCATATCACCGAAAAACAAAAATCTTAAGACTTCATCCATATTTTCTTCATCATCCATTTTTTCCCACTTTCGTTTTTTTTTTCCCGTACATTTTTACAGACAACCCTTAACTTACCCAAAAAACAGCACCTACAACTTATCAACTGGCTTTGTCGATAGACAATCTACAACAAGAAACCCACCAAAGGTAAT
Organism: Solidago caesia; assembly: GCA_028566075.1. Classification (NCBI taxonomy): domain Eukaryota; kingdom Viridiplantae; phylum Streptophyta; class Magnoliopsida; order Asterales; family Asteraceae; genus Solidago; species Solidago caesia. The sequence goes on from JAOXNX010000028.1 coordinate 1,311,260, forward strand.
CTTTTCCCTTCGATGATTAAGGTGCAAATAATTAGACCATTTGCACACTCCCTGATCCATTAGCTATAGCGAGAAGCTGGCTGTGACTTACCCAAATGGATTAGAAGAGAAGGTGTTCGGTGTACCAGTAGGAGCAGCATACACTCCACTCTGTTGTTGATTTGCATTCAAAGAACCAAAAGATGTCATGTCATATCCAAAACTCGCTACTTGTGGCCTGCAAATAAAACGCAGATTTATTGTTATTTTAGATTAGAAAAATCTTTGTATAAAAGATATATGGCCACTATAGTAACAAGTAATGAAGTAAGAAATAATTTGGTCCCTGCCAATGTGGGGTTAAGCCCACTTGGTAGAGGCTCATGCCTCTTGGGGGAAAATTCAGGGTTCAATTCCTGGCGTAGGTGTATTTAAAAAATACATATGGGGTACTTTAGGGCTAGGAGTAACAATGGCACAACATTTAGCCGTTCAAAAATATATAAATAATATGGTCCCTGGTATAATGTCATTATATTGGGGGTTGTTACTTGTTTCTCCAAGTTTCGACAACTTTTTCCTAGCAAAAAGGCCAGGTCAGTTGTAGTTTTTAGTACGGGTCTGGTCAGGTTAAAATATGATTACAGAAAACTTTACTATCAAATAATAATCTGGTTCTTAATTATAACGTTCTAAGATGGGCTCATTCGAATACACATTGGGTGACATTCAGCCTATTTGACCCGTTTCAATTTTAGCCAAATTTTAAAATTCTGCCTACTTGGGTTACTAAAAAAAATAAAAACCCCAATTCGTCCTTTTGGTGAATGGGTCGAAATTGACACCACTATAACTTTTTTCCCACCAGATTCAGATTTTGAATATTGTTAAAAATGATACATAGTTATGTTCATTATGGGAAAACCAGAGAAATATGCCAGTTGTTTGGCTTTAAAATAAGACCAGTGGACATGAATAAAATGACAAAATACAAAAAATAACAGAAGGGTGATCAAAAAGACGTTTACGCAAGAATACAAGGGCCAACCATATATTATTTCAAGAGAACATATTTTGAAGAACCGCATGTATGTACTTGTCACAAGGACAGTTGGATGAAAATAGCGGTAGAATTCTTTCCATAATGAGAAACAAGAAAGAGATTAATGCAACAGGGAATTACCTAGGTTGGGTGGAGATGTTCTGTACTTGTCCCATGAACGGAGCTGACACAATAAAATATGATGTCACTTCAAATGACAAGAGTAATATGTAATATATGATTTTGGTTTATGAAATGTGAGATACAAGTACATAAGCAGAAGAAAAAAAGGGGAACATTACCATTAGACATTGATGATCCATATGAAGGCCCCTGGGTTGGCATTGCTAAAGGATGAGATGATTGGTGTGGCATCCATGTTGGTGCTGGAGTACCCAGGTTCGAGGTTTGATGTATGCCTGATGGCGGTGCCATATTTGGTAAAGCATTTTGTAACGGTGCCATTGAAGGGAACTACAACAAAAAGTATAAAGACCGTGTAAGAATGACAGCATATCGTTTACTCGAAATTGTTGAATTTGATTTACCTGTTAGATATAATAATAGTTGTTTCAAAACTAGTTTTGATTCATTCAGGACACAATATTCACTTTATCCCAGATGTCAATACTTATGGTCTATGATTAATAGTTTACTAAAATCTGTAACATGTGGTCAAAGGTCACACTTCTTAGCCTCAAACTAATCTTTTAGACTAAAACATTGCTTCTTGTCACATTTGGTTTTCTTCTGCATTTAAATGCTAAGTATGTGTGTGGATTGTGTAAACCGATGAACTCGACCTTAATGGGACAGAAATGCATTGAAATGTCAACGACTTAAAAGAATAAATATCAAGTAACTGAGGTGGTTTAGAAAAAAAGATGTTTAACACATAGACCTGAATTACAACTACTATTACTCCATTTCTATTCTTCTACTAAGGTCTAAGAACTCATTCAACGTCATTCATATGAAATAAATTTTTGTTACGAATAATAACATGTTGAGTATGAAAATAAAGAAGCTATATGAGCCTTTGTAGTTTGTACTTCTCAACACTTCAATATGAATCTGATTGAGTAAACCAAAGTGGGAAACACATACTTTAGCATTATTCGTAGGAATTAAAAAATACATTAAATAGTTAAGAATGTCCCTTAAAGCAATAAAAACAACCACGTTGATTTTAACTGATTTCAATCTTCCAAAAAGATCACTGTACAAATAACGTATGATGCAGCTAACAAGCGAACCTTGCATTAATGTATCATATTAAAGCTCAAGCTATGATAAAATAAAACAAAAAGAAACAATTGTAACTCATGCTTACTGTTGTAGCTTGAAGTGCTGGTGAATCGTTTATATCAAATGGATTTGACGACTGTGATGGCTGTACAAAAGAAGGTGGCATGGGTTGCTACAATAAAAGACCAGCAAATTTAGTAGCAGTTCATAGATGAGTATGAACGAGACACATAATACAAGTGATGTTGTGGTGGTTGTTTGCATCAGACCTGTGGAACATTATACTGCATATTGTATCCCATGCCATATTGTGGAGCAGGGTACCAGCTTGGGCCCTGAGCAGCATAGGGTGAATAGCTGGAAGAAAATAAATCCTGCATACACACAACACAACTCATTAGAAATGAAGGAAAGAGGGGGCAACTTCAACCATTTTTTGTAAATGGGTCGATTTGGGTAGTGTTTTATCTCAAATGGGCCAAATCAAAAGATTTAGCTACAAGCAAAAGGTGTACAACTCATCCAAGTCTACTTTTAAAGCATAGAACCTACTAAATCGTTTTATGATTTAAATTATTATTGTACAAAATAGTGTTTTTGTTATCACACCTATCACACCAAGAATGAAAACTTAAATGGACACAAAAATATTATACGGGTCAACCCACATGCCCCGACAACCCTTGCTAAAAATGAATCACTTCAACCCAAGCCCACTTGGCAAGCTATCCGGCCCACCAACCTACTCATCTTGCCACCTTTAATAAATACAGCAGAAATATAAACACAGTTACCGCTGGCAGCTCTTGTTTAGCAGCAGGTTTAGCATTGATGCCGGATGTAACTTGAGAATCTGCTCTTGGAGCACTAGAAGGTATATTGGTATCTCCAGTCCATGGCTGCATAACATTGCAAGTAGAACAAATTGGTAAAAAACAGTGAAACCATTATACAAAGAGTTTGAGTTGGCAATAACAACCCACTTGCTTCTAACTAAGGTGGCTCACGGTCATTTTGAAGCATATAACCTCCTATACCATTTTATAGCAGATTAATTTTGTAACAATATTGTACATTATTAGCGCATCACTTTTATAATTGATTAATATCTTCTTCCGGGATAGATAAGTAAGTGTTTGTGTGTCAGCCAGATCCAACCCCGGCCCTTTTGGAACCCAACCCAAGAATGACACAGAACCAAACCTACCCATCTTATCACCTTTACAAAGAAATGTCTACCGAAGAAAGACACTCAAAAGGCCAAACCTGATTAACTGATGAAGTAGGAGGCTGGCTACCACTAGCAGGGAGAAGATTTTGCTGAGGGTGCACATTTTGCCATTGGCTTCCACTAGCAGAGCTGCCAAAGGCATCAAATGATGTTGGTGCAAATGTTGATGTTGGTGTTGGTGTAACAGCAGAAGCTGTTGATCCGAAAGATGACATTTGTACACCTGAACCTACTGGGTTGTTGCCAGATGCAGGAACTGATAAATCAGAAAGCATGTCAAGCAGGTTAGCACTTGAAGGAGCTTGAGAAGCTTTTATAACTGGTGATGCATCAAAGCTTGCCCAGTTATCATTTGCTGATATTGATGGTTGTGCCACAAACGTAGCAGGAACAGGAGTAGGAGCAGGAGCAGGGGCAGGAGCAATATGTTGTGTTTGCGGCATAGGAGCAGTTGAAGGGGGTTCAGGATCAGCATCAAAATCAATTAATGAACTTTCTCTTCTAAGTTCAGTTGGATTCCCATTAGAAGATGCTAAACTACTTGAAGAAGCAGTTCTCTGCAACCAGAAATGGTTTCAGATTATGCTTAAAATTATGTGGGAGGATTTAAAGACAAAGAAACAACCACAAACTTGCAAAAAACTATTACAGTTGGATATGTAGTTATAGATGATACAACGGGATTTGCCTTTTCCAAAATATAGATGATACAATGGGACCAAGACGGTACATGGGACCAGAGGGTTCCCACCCATTTACCCTTTGTTTTTTATACAATGGGTGCACTCGCATTTAAGGAACTTCCATATTGCAAGAATAGCTTGTAAACTTGCTTAACAAATCAGAAGCATTTAATACTGACAATAAGGCAATTGGTGAATGCTGCCAATCATTTAGATTAGAGGCAGCAATATCGACCACTTACATATGACTGAGTTGATTGGGGTTAAGTGTTATCTCTAACAAGTTACTTCAGGTTTAAATTTTAGATGCATCTGTACACTCGGGGAAGCAGAAGACGCATTTAAATATAGATGGGTCAGTTAGAGTTATCTTTTCTTTCTGAGGAGTAAAATAGATAGCATAAAAATAAACACATAAAATGGGTCAAAACAGTCTAAAGTGATTTGAAGTGCATAAAACCTTTTAAATCATTATCGAAAAAATATCTTCTTTGTAGATACATTTGACAATCTATTTACTAACATTTTTGAATAAGTTAGGACAAAGGTGTTTCAGATCAACCCACTAGCCTGGTCTGAATCCCAAGTAATCTAAAGTGATTTGCAGTAACCTTTCAACCATTATTAAAAGATTATAAATTGTGTAAATATATTTAATATATTATTTACTAATTTTTTAATGATTTTGGACAAAGGTGTTCCAGGTCAATCCGCTAGGCTGATCCATTTCAGACCGTACCTAGAATTACGCATTTTGACATGAAACTGTTTTGACCCATTACCCACCCAACACGTCATGTTGCCACCTTTAAACTAAATGCATAATTTTGCCCCAAAAGTTTTAACTGCATTACATAACTTATTGTAAAGCGGTAAAGCCTGATGAATAATCCTCACCTGTGTTTTAAAGGAACCATCTGCCGGCCTTGAGCCATTGGCTTTCGGAGGTTCTATAACCCGAAGAGGAGAAACACTCTCTCCCAGTATATCCCTAACGGGTCTAACTATCGGTGGGCTAGAGATATCTGGATCTCTTCGGTTATCAGGAGACCTACCTTCAACCTTGGAACCTCCATCAGAAATTTTCCCATCATCAGATCTCCTTCCATTCGCAAATCTATCTTCTCGTCGCCAATCATTAACAATATCCACACGGGCAGGACTTTTCTTGAAATCTTGGTCATAGCCCGGACTACGTCTTTCATCGTAGCTATTTCTGGAACTTCCATCACTTCTTCCACCAGGACTAGGCCTATCACTATAACGACGTTCATTTTCATAAGGTGGGCTTCTGGAACCACCCAGATATGTATCTTCTGCTTCCCCCTGTTTAATATACAAATGCATCCAGAATCAGGGAATGGTACAACATACAAAACAGTTTAAAACTAATTTTACTATAGAAAAGCTCAAGTAAATCTCTTTGTAAGATATCATCAATAAAAATTAGACATGGCAATTTCGAATGAATTGACTCGGGTCATGTTTTATCTGTAGCGGGTAAAAGTATAAAATTAGCTGTAGAGGAAACGGGTCAAACATGTAATAAGTCACCCAAAGAGTGTTTTAAGAGCATAAAACCTCCTACATCATTTAATTTAAAATATTAGATTATTTGTAATCAAATCTGAATAACTATACTTTTATAAAGAAAAACACAAACTAGATTTTATTTTGACCATAAGTGTTTTGAGTCAACCTAATACAACCCATTTTAACCTTTTACCCAACCTGGCTGACGCTTCCATATTGCCATCTTTAATAACTAAAGCTCCCATAAGCAGGGAATATGCATGCCTAGTTAAATTCTACTCTATAACTGATTAACTTCAGTGCATGTATTAAATATAATGTTGTTGTTTAGAAGGTTATGTAGGCATACCGTCTTCGCTCTTGGAGGTTTGTCAAAGCTTCTCTCACCAGAGTATCTTCTATCGACATAGACATGCTTGATGAAGTCCCGAAGTCTCTCAACATTACTGGAAGCAGGAAAAATCTCATAATTGAAGTTTCTGTTAAAAAGTAAAATATTCCATTACATTCATGATCGCAGACCTGCTGTCAGGGAAAGATTGGCGCTGTGCATCCCATTCTTTAAAATATATTTCCTTAGCACTCTATTATTACAAAACAAAAAGAGGTCAAACCAAGTTTATGTAGATTATAGCTAATGATAAGTAAGTAAATAAATATTCATAGAAGTATTCACATAACAGCATTACCGCATTTCCTCCTCCTTGAAGTGCACTAACTTCTTGCGTAGTAAACTTGGCCATAGATACAGATTTTACCCTATGAGTGAACTCGCGACTGTGAAAAAATGAAATAGATGGTTTAATATGTTAGCATGAATCAAGCCTGAAGACGTTTCAACTAACACTCCCAAGCAATTAGTTCATCTGAAGGTGGTAAAATGAGTTGGGTTGAGGCAACAGGTCAAAACTTTTAGTGTGACTAGAAAATTTATATTATTTCAATATTAATCTATTTGAATAAAGGGAACTCTTCGGTGCTGTTGACAGCACCAATAGGTGTTGTTGCTGTTTTTTTTTCCATTGCTCACCCAGAAGTTTATTAAATGTACACATTATATCCCTCATTTAAAAAATTGTGAGGGGGCTGCACCTATGATAGGTGCAGCAACTGCACCCGTCATTTCCCCTTGAATAAAATGATTCAAGAGGTTAAGCATACAAATACACTTTGGGTGACTTTCTATGCATTTGAGCCACCTCCTTTAAGCTATTCTTTCTATTTGACCGATTAGAAATAAAAGATAACCTAAATGGACCCACTCATAAGTAAATGGGTCAAAATTTCAACCTTTATTATCATCATCCAAACAAAAATACAAATGCACTCCATTTTGACCACAAAAAGTTGGTACTTACTGAATGCCACTGCAAGTTGTGCAAACAAATGTCCAGAAGTTTGTGCACACATACTGAGGTCCCTGTTAAACAAATGACAGGAGACATACTAACAGGATCACAATCAAGGTTTCTGATTATATTTCAGTTAACTTTAATGGTCAAAACCAAAGAATAGCTAAACATCACAGAAAGTATGGTTGCCTTAGTTGAACTGCAAGAATTACAAGCAACAAAAATTGTCAAGATTTACGGTTACGTTTATATCAACTATAACACTGAAACCAAGATTGACAAAATCATTGGAGTTTAACCAACGGGTGCTGATATTTACACCAAACATTTTACTTCATACACCAAAATGTATGCCTTAAAGTGTTGTACAGTCTGCTTTTTAACTTGTACATTTTGGTGTCAGGAGCAAACGATTTGGTGTAAACATCACCTCCCGTAAACAATAACTAAGGGCTAAGTACAAAAGAGAGTAATGGCTAGAAAATTACTGCTGCCTGAGGTTTGTACACAATTATTCATTATGTCATGTTCCAGAATCCAGACATTGAAGCAAATTCACATGTCATTGTTCAATGTTAAAAGATAAGATCAGATCCGTGTTACTGAGGCACCAGAAATCTAATTGACATATATTATGATTACATACGTAACACTAGTAGCAGACAGCGAATTCTCTTCAATTTGATTACTAATCATCAAGATGGAGTGGATAATCACCATAACATAAGTAAAAATTGGGCATAGCAGAGAAGTACAGGGAGGACTAATGTCATTTTCTATGGCATATAAGGTGTCATATCCTTTAAATTTTATAAAGAGTTATTCTCCACAATAAAAATTTGACAAACTTTACATAAACGACTTTCAAACCTGGAATCTTGAAACTGACTTATTTCGGAAGGAATATGATGATGCAAGACATACTGTGAGGATCTATTGTAGAGAAAGATGTAACAAAGAAGACCAATTCCAGGATACAAGGGTACAAACCTATATTGATGCGTCTGGCAGTTCTGAAATATACTAATAACATTAACTAAGGAATATGCCGGGGGGTCAAAGAAAAAAATACAACAGAGTGCAATGACTAACAAAGATCGAGTTCATATGGTCTAAGACTTGTTTGGATCAACCAAATTAAAAGAATTCTAACAAATACAAACTTGTAAAGTGCGTTTTTATATGTCATACACCAAGATAAAGTTCAGAGTTGTAAAATAATCATCATACAGTATACACCTTTACATGCCAATTTATTTATAACCCTAACATAGATGTCCCTTTTTGTCAAAAATATGAAAGAAAACTTATTTTCTAATTTCTGAATTGAGAAAATATCCATAATCCGGCAAACTATAATTACTTTACATGGAACCTATCTAGAAACAAGATGTCATAGCAGCATAATGCCAGGTTCAGGAGACTTTATCTCAAACTTCACTTAAGTTTTGGAAAGCTCAGCCTTGTCCATATATATATCACTTCAATCCAATTGATGTGGAATCTTATTATTTTCAGTTCGCAATTAATCCAACTTCCTTTCTTGGGCACCATTGATAATGATGAACCGCGTATGAATAAAAAACATTTACTGCCAACGCCTATAAGATGTGTATCATCACCGAATGTTCTAACAATCATCAGATTGTTACCTAGTATAGTATATTCTATGAAATTGTCAAATCCTAAGAAAATGACCAGCATCTTCCAACTCCTTCTAAAAACGACAGAATGAAGAAAACAAATAACAACATAGCAAAACAAGATATATATTTCTAATAATACAAATATCACTCACCTACACATTGTCCTCAATTTTACTTCCACTAAAATATATATTTCTAATAATGACATACAAACACTAAATCAAACTATATAAAATCACTGCAAACTTCATAAAAAGATTAAAAAAGGAAATCAAGTAAAATTAACATTAAAATTACTGCAGTAAAAAAATCTGGCTAAAAAACAGTACCAGACTATTGCAGTTAATACACCTCCGATTCTCGGCAAGTTTCATTAGATTCCTTATATTCCTTTCATTTCTCTCTTCTTCCTTCAACCTGCTCCCCATTTCTTCAATCAAAACCCTAACTGCATCCACAAAATATATACATATACATAGTATGTATATATATATACACACATACACACATCAATCAATAATTAAATCCAAAATAAATAATAAAACATCAAAATTAACTTAATACACATCAGTAACGCATCAATCAACATACAGATTTCTTCATAAATAACAGATCTATAGACGTTAGATACATATACTATGATAGATACATGAAATTAATGAATATATATACATATATAGATATAGATATATATATAATTGTAAGGTATTGAAGTGTACGGAATCTATACAAAAACTGACCTTACAAAACGGATGATTTTGAGAGAGATTTTGGGAGAGATTTTTTACAGATCTTTTTAGTTGTTGCACAGCTTGCTTTTCTCGAGAGAGAGAATTTAGCGTGCATTTGTATAGTGTCGACCGATAAAATATATATAAAAAAAAATTAAAATTAAAAATAAAAAAAAATAAAAAAAGATTTAGAGAGGAAAAAGATTGGGTGTGTGCGGGTACAGGGTAGACTACCCAATAAGAAAATGATTGATGGGGTGGAAGTTTTGACGGGTATGAATTTGTGCTGACTGCTGACCTTATGCTCCAGCCGTACATAAGTTTGCGTTTTTATTGATGCCTCGACTTGTAACAGATAAGGTTTTTTGGGTTCGGATTATTTAAAAAAAGACAGAATCCTTTTGACTCATGTATGCGGTCTAAAAAAGATAATTCAAGGCGAAGCTGGTAGAAGGGCTAGAGGATGCTCAATTCCCTCCAACCAAGACAACTTCTTATAAAAGTTAAAATTAACATGACGACTTCTAACCTATCTCTGACAATCAAATAACCCGCCTCCCCTAATGGTCAAATCATGGATCCGCCTCTGCAGAGTATCTCGTGATCGTTTTTCAACCTTTCTCTGACCACCTCCAAAATTGTAACTAATGGGATCGATCTTGGTCATTCTTGTAAAGAAGTTCTGTATATTAACCACTAAAAAAATTAAATAAATAATTTTTGCTTTTTATATGAGTTTTATTTAGGGGTCGGGATGATTTATTGTCTATGAATTAATATGGTATAGATGTGATTAGTTTGGTGAAATGAAAATGGTAATGAAATAAGATATCATCGTTAATAATATTGTTTGGTGTAATGTAATATTTGAATTTGAGTATGAAAATATAAGCATAACATAAAACATTAGTTGGTCATGAAAACTCTTCATCCGAGTTTAAAGAGACACATATGGGTTTGAGCCTACAGAATGTCACATGGTTTACAATTCTATTTGGGCCTAAATAAAATCCGAAATGGCCCATGCCTAATGGGCCTGATCATGTAGATAGGTGTACTGTGTAGTTTAAACTTTGAAAATTCGGTTTCAAGTTTCAACCAAAATCTTCATTTCCATACTAAAAAATAAAAATATATCGAACTAGTTTTTTTTTTTTTTTTTTTTTATTTTTTAGAACGGCATTTAAAATTTTATTAAAAAATGCTAGTAAGTAACTAGCAAGTACAAGATACGATCCCAAGACAAATGAAAAAAGGAATATATCGAACTAGTTTTATATGTGTTAATCATAAATGCAGAATCTAATTCAAATTTTGGTTATAAATTAACTAGAAAACAATGTGTCACCAAAAACTATTTAAAAAAAAAAAAACTCAATACTTGATAATATTAAAATACGTATATACAAAACAAATCACTACCATACTGTGTTAAGTTAAATCATGCATTGCATACGAGTATTAAACATCGGATATCACTAAAAAATGATAGCTAAAATTGTATCTAGCCATCCACCAAGCTTAACAAGTAGAAATTTATAACATGAAAGGATTTTTTTTTTTGTTTTCCTAGCACATGACAAATCAACATTCAAATAAGCTTTTGAACACTTTGAATATTTGGCTAAAATAAATGAGTTATATAGGCTATAATGTTTCATCTTGGTTAACAATAGTTGTTATCATTTGAAAATCAACTAATAAATAATTTGTTAATCCTTAGTTGTTATTAATAAATGGACTAAGCATATGAGGTATCCGATATTTGCCTTGGCAAACACCACTTCAGTTCCACATCAACGTACACATGCATACACACACAAACTTCACTAAAACTTGTGTATGGCAGCTCGGTTATAAGCATATGAGGTATCCGATATTTGCCTTGGCAAACCTTGCCTCACCTCCCTCCCAATCTCCGCAACCATCCGCCACGCCTTAAACGCCCTCAAATCGTCCAACGACACCCACATCGGCATTTGGACTTGTGACCACAACCACTCCGCCACCAACGACCAACTCATCGATGAATTTTCGTTTTTTCTCTATTTTATTGTATAACTCATATAACACGTCTTAATCTCATGCGGCTGGACGCATCATTTTTATAATAGATTAATAATATCTATATCTATACTATATTTTAAAGCAAATGGATTGTGTCTTAATTTTTAAAACTTTTTAACGTTTCCTTATTTATCATATCATTTAATATCATATAATATTTATATTTATATTATTTAATTATGAATTAATTATATATTATTTTTATATTCATTTACATAATCAATTTTAAATATTTTAGCAATAATAATAAACACATTTTTATATATACCTGTGTGTTATGCAATCTAAAACCGGCGATCAGCGAAACTGGCTGCCGGCCACCATCATCTTTTGATGCATGTATGGAATAAAGTTTACGAATTTCATATACACTATAATTTAAATTTTTTGAAAAATCATCCACTACTGCGCATCGCGTGGATATATTTCTAGTGATTTATTATTCTAAGCCATGACCTAGTTTGACTTGATAATTCCTTTTTATCAACGTATTATAAGGCCTATCCCTATCAATACATCGTGGCTCGTCCAAATGCTCATCATGGAGGACATGATAGGCACCACCTCATCGTGCCTCGTCTTATTTTCGAAAGGGGTAGACGAGCGAGTGGGGTCCAAGGTGGACTCTAAGGTGTGTGTATGTGTGTATGAGTTTATATATTTAATTATTTTTTAGTTGAGGATGAGAAGAAAGAGTGTATGTGTGTGGGTTTTTAATTTTTTAATTAAGGATGAGGTTATAATAGGGAATGAGTGTTCTTATGTGTGTTTTAAAAAGGAAAAAACTGACGTGATAGTCAAAATGAAATGAAAACCTCGTCATGATTGAATTATTTGGATTTGGATGATCCTGTTTACATTTTATATTTCATGCATCACCTTTGAACCAATGGCGGAAAAGTTGTCTTATATGTATGTAGTCTATTTGAAGTCTATTTATGTGGAAAACTAACATTAATGTATATACTGCACTCTCTAGAAGATGCACAATATAAGCACATCATCTATGAATTGTTTATAACATACAAAACTTTAGTCATCATTTTGCACTAATTTTCTAAATTTATGGCGAAAAAATAAAGCATGTCCATTTCTAATTTCTAAGATTACATATGGGTGGCGTGGCAGATGACAATATTGATTGGGTGATTTTGCAACTTCGTTTCTTTCTTCTTTTTTATTTTACAACTATTTTCTATGCCATTTTCATATATTTGATCAACCATGCAAGTAGTGTTGTTAAAAATTAAAATAAAACGATTTTTTTCATATGTGCTACAAGGCAACAAAGTTGAAAATGGGTTGATGTGATTAAAATTTCGTACAATGAATTAAATTAAATGGAGGGTGTTTAAAATTATGTTTTGGAGAATAAAATCACAAGTCACACACAAGTTCAAGTCATCTTTGTAGGAATACCGTTCACAAAAATCTAAAATTTTATTAAAATATATTCAAATTACACAAGAAGCATTACAAGGAAAGTAACTACATAAAACATGCGAGAAAAAATTACAAAGAAACATAATGAAAAACGCAGAAATATACCTTCGATGAGAAAACGAAGATGGAAAAAGGCTGTAAAATCTTCTTGATGTTCCAGAGCTCTGATAGAGTGTATGTGTGTTTTTGGAGGTGTGAAAATGATTTAGTGTTGGAGAGTCACCCAACCTTCTCCACTATAGAAGTGATATAACACACTAGAGTGTAAGATGGATCATAAGTGACGATGCGAGCGTGCTAAGTGTGCCACATTAGTACATTACGCCTCATCGCCTTCGACCCGAAATCTTCCACGATCCCTGCCTGGGGGCATTGGGTGCTTCACACTCTCCTAGCCAACTGAGGTGTAACTCCTTATTAAGGAATACTATTACATCAACACCCATCCTTATAAACATACATAATGTTTGTTCCACTAGCAACGTGGGACAAACCCACATTATTAAACATCACAACACATTTTCCAACTCTTTTTCAACAAATATCTATTCACTTAATTATTTTATGTTTGTATAACTATTTATTTCAACATATGAAATAAAAGTAACATAATATTTCCAACAATCTTTATCATTTCTATCCAATCGTAGTCTATATTACGTGATTCGTTAATATTGTTCATATCCATCTAAAACACTTTAATATCAAGTTCATTGAATTTGTTTAATTTATACAATAAGTTCAACATTTATTAGATCATTTATAATGTCGCATTATTTAATTTATTTTTCATTTATTAATAACTTTCTTATCCAAAAAATAAAAATAAAAATACATGGACCCGAATGCTATATGTATACCTATGTCCATAGTATAGGATAGTTTCCAAAATAGTCTGTTAGCAAAATATCAAAGAAAATATACAATAGAAATTACATTTCAATATCATAACCAATTACTAGTTCATATAAAAATTAACTACATATAAATGTAACTAGATTATAGCCGTGCGATGCACGGGTTGACATAATTCTCGAATAATAACTCAGGTGACAATCAAAATATACCAACATTTTTACATA
>JAOXNX010000028.1:1354239-1364385 GCA_028566075.1 Solidago caesia
TCAATCCATTAGGTTTTTTTTAGGGGTTTTCATTTCAATCATAGATACATACACTTCCTATATCTATACATATTTATATATATAATTATAATTATAGTTATAATTATATATATATTTATATAATGAAATCAGCCCAAGCATCTTCATATAGAGATCGAACACATGAGTATTCCAGTATAGTTGATAGGTTAAAGAAATCATTGCCTTCTTCTTCAAATGCGGTTGCTCCCTTTAACAGCAGCAGCGCTGGTTCCGGTGTCGGTGTCGGTGTCGGTGGTGGTGGTTCCGGTAAGGCTGAGGGATCGCGATCGGCTATCGCGTTTCAATCGGAATTTAATAAGAGAGCTTCTAAAATTGGGTATGGAATTCACCATACGTCTCAGAAGCTAGCCAAGCTTGCTAAATGTGAGTTAATTTATAGCTTATATACATTTCTACACACACACACACACACACACTAGTGTTTAAGTATTTAGTGGCGATTTAAGTTTAGAGTATAACTTTAGTGATTGAATATGTAAAGATAATTGAGCTGTTATGTTTTGATTGGCCTATGCTGCATTGGTTGTTAACGTCTTTTTAGTAATGTATATTTTGTGCAATCCATAGGTGCGGTACAAAGTAGACCCGTAACGTTACTAGGGATTTAGGGTTCGATCAGAATACGCTTGGGTGATAATAATAATGACTAACTTATTTGATATAAATGTTTTTTTTTTATTATAGAATTTGTGTTGTATAGTACGCTATATCAGTATTTTGTATAGGTATAAGTACAGCTTTACAACTTGGATAAATGATGTTTTATTTATTTATTTATATAGATCAATGGTTGTGTGATGTAATTATAACGATTGTTAAGATCCCGAGCTTGATCTTATGCTCTTATAATTTATTTTTTGCTTAGGATCTCTGTAAACAAAGGATCTTGAAAGGATTCTGATCTTGTCCATCGCTTCATAAGATCTTTATTCAATCCAATCTGATCTTTCTTTGTTTTGTATAAAGGGAACTTAAAAGCTGTGAATGGGCTAAATTTGTGTAAACTTCCATACCTATAGTCTTTCTTATCGTTTTAAGTTGACATATGAAATAGACTAAGAAAATTAGTAGGATTTTTTTATCTTGATTCGCTCATGCGATCACGATCTTCCGGAACAAAGATCTCCCTGATCTTAGTAACCTTGGTCAGTTGGTCATGACTACCATGGATATGTTATGCTGTATACACATGTGTGTTTTAATGTCTGCCTCATTTATCTATGTCCAAAAGGTTTTCTTTCAATTTACATCTGCACCTCACTCTTATGTGAACTTTGTATTATTTCCCTTTTTATATTTTATCTCTTTTATTCCCTTTTTTGGAGGCTTGGAGCATGGCATGTAGTTCTTAGCAAGGTATTTAATAAAAATTAAAAACCACGAGACCACTCTCTAATTGTCAATTATGAACGTTAAGTGTACACCTTGAGTGTTTGTTAGTGTTTTTCGTAGTTAATAAATGATTAAGGTTTTAAAGTTATGGACTTTTGAGATATGATTCTATAACTCATGAGCTGAAGTGCATGATTCGCACATGTTGCTAACTATAAAGCTATTTGGAAATCTCAAATAAACTTTGTAGAGAAGTCCTTTTTCTTTTTTAGCTTCCATTTCATCATGTATTGGCAAAGTTGATTGTTGAAACTTATTTTGAAATTTCTTCTGGTTATTTGAAACGGGCCAATTGGACTTAAATTTATAGTCTAGAGTCTTTAATACGTAGTTATACTACAATAATCGAAAAGAGCTTTCTCCTCCTGTTAGGAAGTTAATAGCCAACTTAAATAACATACCTGTAGAAGATGTGTGGTTGTCACAGTTATGTGGTGTTTGTTTGTGACTTAATGGGCACAGTTTCTTATCCCGTTAGCCATATATGGCCTGTTGTTTAGGACTTGTTTATATACTTGGTATGACATTTGCTTTTCCCATTAAGCTCTCATACTTCTTGTTGATACCACTTATTCCTGAAGTTGAACAAACAGATTCTAGCTTGGAGGACAATGTACTGACATGATTTCACTTATGTCCGTCCAGTGGCAAAGAGGACATCTGTTTTTGATGATCCAACTATGGAGATCCAAGAGCTGACTGCTGTCATCAAGCAGGACATTACTGCACTTAATTCAGCTGTGGTGGATTTGCAGCTTGTATGCAATTCCCAAAACCAAAGTGAAAATGTTTCTAGCGACACCACCACCCATTCAACTACGGTGGTTGACAATCTGAAGAACCGTTTGATGAGCACCACAAAGGAGTTCAAGGAAGTTCTAACCATGAGAACCGAGGTTTGTAGACGTCGCATTATGTTTCAACAAAAGCAATATTTACTCTAACTAGTGGTGTTTATCTGAATAACCGAGAAAAGGACTTAATATAGCCAGTACCGGTCCGGGCCGTTTCCCTCTAATTTAACTATATCTTTTTCTTTTTTCAATTGTTAAACTTGTTGGTCTTTTGATTGCAGAACTTGAAGGTTCATGAAAATAGAAGGCAATTATTTTCAACAACTACCACCAAAGAAACTGCTAATCCATTTGTCCGCCAGCGTCCCTTAGCTAATAAATCAACCGCCAGTGCATCAAATTCTCCTCCTCCATGGGCTAATGACTCTTCAAGTTCTTCTCCCTTGTTCCAAAGGTAAAATCAGATGTTATATTTGTTCCTTTTTGTTGAATTTATACTGTCACGAACTACTCAGGATTCTGTTACATTCATGGCTTCAAACAGGTTTTATCACAAGGGAGTTTCTTACAAGATTTTATAAACAGAAAATTAGAAGTGGCAAAATGGGTGGGTCAGGTTGAGTAGTGGGTCAGAATGGGAAATAAATTTGTACAGGTTTAAACTGATTGGTTCATGTTGACCCACTATCATTGTTCCTCACTTTCTCCTACTAAATTCATTTTCATAAAATATTAATGTTATAAATATGAATATGATTACAAAAGTTATACTATTGAAGCAATAATAAGTTTTTTTAGTAAAAGAATTAGGCAGCTGTCAGCAGTTGCGTGCTCTCATGCACAGTGGGCTAATTTCAACCATTTAATTTTTAACCATCCAATTGGCTCGTTCAAGAACATAACTCAGATCAAATGCATTTTCAGTTAGATGTATCGAAATTGCCAGCTCTACCAGAAAACCAATTTGTTATTTTCTTTGAAATCAACTAATCAAGTTCGTTTTGATTGCTTAAAGACTTGAAATTACATTTTTTTTTCAATGTGGTAATGTGGTTATAAGAATGTTTTGATCATGAAAGCCTAACTAAAAATTTGAGGAGGTACTTTCGTATTATTGAATTATTTTTTGGTTGGGTTGAGATATGTTATCTCTAATGGACTCAAATGAGGAACTTATAAAGAATTTAGCTAACAAGATGTGTAATGCATTTAACTACATTCCATTATTTAAAACATTAGGTTATTATTTTGATAAAATAGCATGTAATGACATTTAACACACGGGTTATGTATAAGTTTGTTCTAAATTTGGGCAAACAAAGTTTTGGGCCAACCCAATCTGAGCTGCACCAAAATTACCCATTATGACCTGAACGTTTTTTGGCCCGCTATTTGACATCCTAGTTTTCTACCTCTATAAAAGGTGTTTGAAGTGCTTAAATTATATTACCATAAAAAACTGTGCACAGAACGCTAAATGTCCTTTCTTAAATGTTGAGTGTCATTGATATGACCCCAGATTATTATTTTGGTATCTTTTATTAGTATTATTTACAAAATTATTATTAGGAGGGTTGATATGATTTTATTAGGTATTCAGTTATGAATACACTTCAGGGACAAGATCGTTGTCCAACAAGATTTAGTATCAGGATAAGGTTTAGGGTTGTAATTCGAATATGAATGATATGAATTGAGTCAAATTGACATTGTGAGATCGCTTCCTTCTTGAATGGTAGGTATTACCGGGTTCATTTATTTTCAGTTATTAGAGCAACGTTTGTGGGCCAATCTTTAAAAATAAAAAGAAATAATTGATCCACATCATAAAGGTGACCCATTGATTCATATTGATTCTGTTCTTGACTTTTTACATTTCAGGAAACATGCAGATGGTGAATCTCAGCCGTTGATACAACAACAAAATCAGCAGCAACAACAGATGGTTCCATTACAAGATAGTTACATGCAGAGCAGAGCTGAAGCTCTTCACAACGTCGAATCAACTATTCATGAGTTAGGCAGCATATTCACACAATTGGCTACAATGGTTTCTCAGCAAGGGGAGCTTGCAATTAGGTTGGTTTGATATATACACTTACTTTTAGTATACAAATGTGAATTATCGTTGAGTACATGCAATACAAATAATAAGAAAAGGTGGAATGAGGGTTGCTGTTGCAAGACCGAATTTAGTTCTGTTTCTAATTAGTTCAACTGAGTTTGAATATCATCAAGTAAAGCCTTTGAACTTCACAAGAAGTTTCATTCAGGGTAATCATGTCAAGTAGTTGCTCTTCTTCTGTAAGTTTTGCTTCCAGTTACATGCAGATAATGGCAATCAACTTGGACCATATCAACCTAAATGAAACTTTTTATGAGTTCAACACAACTACGGTGACGGGTAACCAAGTTTAAAGTTGGATTAAATTGGGTTGCCGTTATCTGCATTATACCCTTTTTGATCCACCAAGACTTGAAAGTTGAAACTCACATTTTTCTCATTTATCAAATGTATCAAACTGACGGCAGATAGGGGAATTTCCAAAATGGTCAAATGGTCCGGGTTTTTTTGGGTATCAGCCAAATGTGCATATCCTTAATTGTCATCAGACTTCTAAAACACTAAATCAGAAATTGAATAAAAGTTATCAAAAGTTGTTTTCACACCCTTTTAATAAGAAGCGAAAAGATTTTAATATAAGAAGGGACGTAGCATTACTGTCACCACTCACCAGCAACATCATGCTCCCTTTGTTGATGTTATTCATGTTTTATGAAATTGAAAACTGAAGAGTGAAACAAATTAGTAAATTTCAAGAAGGGTAGTTGATTTGTATTTGCATTTGTTGCTGTATAAGATGCTGCTCTAAAGAGAAAATCATAATTTCTTTTATTTGCTCTTTCTGCTAGGATTATGTTTGTATCGTAGTCTATAAACACTCTCATATATTTGTATAGGACACATTATTTTCATAGTGAATACTCGTCAGTGGAGGTCTCATTTATTTTCCGTTCACCTATACCTGGGTTGACTTTTGGTTATCATTTATCTTAACGGGTCAAATGTGTAAAGTTTAAGGATTTAACTAAAAGGGAAACAGGTCAAAACAGTCTGAAATTCATCTGAAGCCTATTGAAACTATAAAACCACCTCTATAATAATATTTAGCACGCTAATCAAATATAAAATATAAAATATTTTGGATAAATAAATGTTTGTTGCTTGGGCCAACCCAACCTGGTGCTCTTGGATCTGTTACCCAGATCAGACCCATTCATTGTCCACCTTTACTCGTTAACTACGATTATCCCAGTTTTAGTAAATCACATAACTCATAATGCAGGGTTGTCTTTAAAATATTGGATATGGAGCCTGGTTTAACTATGAGCTGGTTTACGATTTGAATAACGTCTTTGAAAACACAGAGCGGCTCTTTTATCTCATCTCTTATTTTATTTTATTTTTTCTCATAAGTTCTCCTTACGTCTTCATGTACAAGCACTACAATAGAACCCACAGATCATGTAATAAAACCCTAGTGGCATGGCAAAATATGGAATCGTTCAAATACCTTGTTCCATTTTCTGTTTCCTGTTATTGTTTTTGTATGTTTGATCACAATATATGACCGGTGTTTGTCACATTGACAGGATTGATGAAAACATGGAAGATACTCTGGCAAATGTAGAAGGTGCGCAAGGACAACTAATGAGGTACCTCAACAGTATATCATCCAATCGATGGCTGATGATAAAAATATTCTTTGTATTGATTGCATTCCTCATGATTTTTCTCTTCTTTGTTGCGTAAAAGATATTTTGTGTGTATTTTATCACCAGAAATATATAAGGCAAAAAAACGAGCCCTTTTATATACATTTTGTTGTTTTATTCTGTGTACATATGGATCCTCTTTTGAAGGAAAGTTAAGCGACCCAGATATAGATGCAGAAGAGTTTTGCTATCTGCAAATTTATATTGTATCTGCAATTAGAGCTACGCTTAGTTTCATTGCAGGTCGTGAAAGATACAATCCCGTGAATATGCTTTTGTAGAATTCATTTGTGATTCAACTAGAGCTACATCTTTTTTTCGCCGATCATTTGATTTTTGATTGTACTTGAATAATTAATCTTTGTTAAGTAATGTTTAATGCTCGTGGAAAAACAGCAAAGTTTATTGCTCGTGACTATTTTATGACACTTAAAACCTTTTATTATTGGATGTGATAGTGACATCAAACATGTATAACTGGTAAACAACACATATTACAAGTTTATAAAACGTGACCTTGTTGGGAATAGATCAACTTTATGGTGCATGGCCATCATATCAAAAAATATATATATAATAAAATAAAAATAAAAAATAAAATTACTAACTCATTATTAATCGGTTTTACACTTAATATGAAAGAAGGAAAATCGTATAACATCTATACTATCTTATAAAGATTATCTTACCCCTTGTTGAAAATTACACTATGTGAAATGACCATTCTACCCTTAATGAATTAATTAATCCTCCTTCTTTTATTCACTAATTTAAACATCTCCACTTAAAATACCTATAATACCCTTAATGAAATAATTTACAACATAGATCCCTCAACTCCTAAAATAACTACACTAACCCCTTTTACATCAATTACTTTTACAATAATAACCACACCGCCGCCACCACCAACGCCGCCACCACCACTACCAACCACCTCCGCCACCACCACACCGTCTCCGCCATCACCACCGCCGCATTGCGCGGGTACCATGCTAGTAAATATTAATATACTAGTATATTTGATTATTATAATTTTTAACTTTTAATATTATATTACTATTAAATTAATAATGTCATCACCAATGTTTAATTTTAAGGAATAGAGAGTTGTAATTAATCAATAAGTTGTTAGATGAGTGATTTTTTTAGTATATATAAAGATATATATACATATATAAGACATACGTATAACTTAATTAAAGCGTCAAAAAAGGTTTAGCTGAATATATAATGTCATAAATGCAAAAAAGTTTAACAAACATTAATTAATCTCTATTTGCTCATGTTTGTATTTTGATACTGTACAACCATTTTTGTATGGAAGAAAAAAACGTGAACATGACTTTAATTCATCATCAGGCTTCGTTACATTTTTGACCCGATGTAGGAGTTTTGTCAAATATTTTGAATTTATGCTTAATCGCATCGACTAAGATCATTGAACCTCGTCCTTAATTTTAAGGCTACGTCATCTTAAGGTGCTGCTAAATGGATGGATCTTATACATATAATATATTAGTTTTAGGTCGCGTTAATGGACGGGTAATTTCAATATATCGTTATAAAAATAATTTAATAAATAGTTAAAATATTTTTTAAAAAAACTAATAGAATAGAGTTATTCAATTTGAAAAACATTATAATTTTCCACATCACTACTACACGATATGAAAGATCCATTATCATTTTTTTTTTACTTTTACGTGTCGCTATACATCTACTATTAAACTAGTAAATGGGTAAGAAAATAATGACCAACAAACATCAAGTTTTCACACCAAAAAGCGTTTAAATACAACGGTTAATGAAGTCGAATGCCATCACCCTTCACCGTGTGTTGTCACTCAACATTTTGGTTATTCATAGACTTTTAAAAGTTTGATAAACTATTCACCAACGCGTATCATGCAGATACATTTATAGCTAGGGAATAATCAAAATCTATATAAATAAATTAAAAGATAATGTAAATTCTCAATAATAGAAAGATTATTAATTATGTAATAACCAATAAGTATTTTTTTTTAGAACGACAGAATTGTATTAATAAAAGTAATCTTAACTATTAATAATCAATAACTATTAAGTAATCTTAAAAGGTTATAATTAATATAATTGATGATGTTAATAAAAATGGAAAACCTAAATAATAGGTCAAAAAAAGAAAAGAAAAAATAAATATATTAAATGAAAAGAGAGATGCGTGAAAATATTTTCAAGATATTAAATGAAAAATAAATATATTAAATATAAGTAATCCTGTTTTATCCATAATCTTGTTTTAACTATTAAATAGATATGTAATAATATTAAGTCTTAATTAACTCCAAAATATAACAAAAGATTGACTTTAAAACAACTGTGTAAAACTATTAACCTAATCAAGTAGTTTAACTAGTAAAGTTCGTCTTTAAGTTTATATATATATGTGAAATTTATGTATCAAATATATATCATGAGGTATTTTTAGGCCTCTTTTTACCATGTCGTCATTTTCTCCTCATCTTCACTGCCACATTAACTTTCTCTCTCTAAGACACACCTAATTAAGAACTGCCATCTCCCTATCATACCCTCGTCTTCACCTCATCCCCAATTAAAAAATTATAAACTCACACACATACACTCCTACATATCACACACACTCCTACATGCATATCATGACCCCACACCTTGGACCCACTCGGTTCGTCCAACCCTTTCGTAAATATGCCGATCTTCGACGATGGCATCTCACGCCGAGCCCTTAGGAAGCGCCCTTATAAGTTCGCCTTAATTTTTCCTTGCTTGCTATGATGATGTCGATGAACAAGACTTTATCATCTAATTAATATCTTAAATCAACATTAAACCAAACTTTTGCATTATTAGATAACATGTCAAATTACCATTTGCATGTTAATGTCTACCTCTTGATGATGCTACAGTTAAACCTTGACCTTAAACCAAACTTTTGCGCCTATATAAACCCTTCAATCTCTATATTCAGCCATCATCCTTAACTACTCTTCTATACTTAATCTTAAAGGGAATAGAGATCGATGGCCTCTAAGAGCAATGTTTCACTAGCACTAAATATATTTATCCTTTTTGCAATGCTGATCAGTGCGTGTGCGACTTGTATTAACCCACTAACGCCAACGCCAACACCAACACCAACAACACTCACACCAACACCGACACCGACACCGACACCGACACCGACACCGACACCGACACCGACACCGACACCGACACCGACACCAACACCCACCCCATCGCCAACGGCATTGCCACCTAGTGTCATCAGCCCTACCCCCACGCAAACGCCAACCCCAACCCCAACCCCAACACCAACACCAAGTCCATCTACGATTACATGCTCTTTAAACACCTTGAAACTAAGTGTGTGTGCCAATTTGCTTGGTGGGTCGGTTAATGTCACAGTGGGTCCCCCGTCCACAAAGCCATGTTGCACCCTACTCGAAGGCCTTGTTGACCTTGAAGCTGCGGTTTGCCTATGCACTGCCCTCAAAGCTAATATATTGGGGGCCAACGCCAACCTTAATTTGGCAGTCTCACTGGTTGTTAATGGTTGTGGCAAGAAAGTCCCTAGTGGCTTCAGTTGTGCCTAAGCGTTGTTTGCTGTCACGCTGTGTGTGGTTTCTTTTAGTTTTATGTGAAACTGAATAAAGTCCTATGTAATATCTGTACTAGGTGTTGCAGGAAATGAAAAACTCGGTTGTTTTATATTGAACATTTACTTTCTTAGTATTCGTGCATGTAAGTTTTAAGACCAACTACATGCATGCTATTATATATATTTAAGTGTTCTATATTTTATGCTACTAGTTTACTAATTATATATCTAATACCTAACTAAAATAGGGGCCGGAGATACACCTGACACTACATCCTCCCTTCTTTTAGCTAAACTTCCCGCCCACTCTTATTCCTATACTCTCTTTTTTTAATTAAATTTAAATCTAAATACTAAATATATAATTAAATCTAAAAAGGAATCATCTAAATTAAGACAACCTATATACGCCCCTTTATTATTATTATTTGTATTTTATAATAACTAGATTATTTCCCGCGTAATACGCGGGTTAAACATATTAAGTTTTTGTTATAACTTATAATATAATTAATAGTT
>JAOXNX010000028.1:1369077-1381441 GCA_028566075.1 Solidago caesia
AAACAATTTGGTTATGTGGGCCAATGTACTTTTTATTAATTCTTTATATGTATATATAGTGTATCTATGTGGTTTTTATTTTTATTATGGATGATGATGTTGCATGAGTAAACTGAGTTTCAGTTTGTTGGGTTGGAGGCAAATAAGTTCAGTTTGTTGGTTCAGTATACTGGAACAGTTTGTTGACGTATTGTTGAGGTGGTCGGTTTGCTTGGGCAAACTATATTTACCATTGGAGATGGCCTAACATCTACACAAAATTGACATATCTCAACATTTCACACAAACACATGTCATGATCTCAACCCTTCTCTCAAAATAAACGGACAAGATCAACAAAAACCAAAAAAAAAAAACTGAAAATCGTAACGTTCACACATATACATGACATTACACACACTCACATTGTATATAAACAAACCTAAATACTCGCAAATATATTTTATTTTATTTTATTATTATTATAACATCACCTCCAATTTTCTCAATACAACAGCAGCAGCAGCAGCAGCTCATCGTCATCTTCCCAAACCCTAATTTTCATTAGACACACTTACTGTGTGTATTCAATAAATCATCATCAATTTCTTATAAAACAGTATCAATCTGTATAATCTATCAATCAAAGAACTCAATTGCTGTGTTTATCGATCTTAATTACAGTTAAAATCAAACCCTAATTTTGTGTTGTTTTAGGGTTTCGCCGATCGGTTTGTTTTTCGATTTTAATTTGTCGATTTTTTTACTACTATTTTATAAATTACTGAAATTTATATATCCAGGTTTACTTTTGTGCGTGTATTAAGTATATATATATAGATATATATTATATACATATATATATCAGTTGAAATTTTGAGAATTTGGATTGAAAAAGATGGCTGGGGGAAATAGGAAGGATGATTCAGTCGCAATTAGCAGCAGTAATGTGTTTGCAGCACTAGGAAGTTTGAAGAAGAAGAAGAAATCTGAAGGTTCCTCGAAAAAGGGAGGGAGCTCGAGAAAGGAGAGTGAAGAGAAGAAGGAACAGGTGTTTTGGGCTCCAGCACCGTTGACGGTGAAGTCATGGGCAGATGTGGATGATGAAGATGATGATGATTACTATGCGACTACTGCTCCGCCACCGGCTGTTTGGGGTGATCAGGAAGATAAGGTGAAAGGACATGAGACTCCGGTTGAGGTGAGGATACTCGCGTTTAATTTATTGCGTTTGTATCTACAGGTTTTCCGTTTTCTGTTATAAATTGTTGTTATATGATGTTTTAGTTACTATTATGAAATTATGGATTATGGGGTTTCGTTAGATGTTAGTTAGGGTTTATAATTGGGTAATGTTTGATATGTCTGATTTCGGAAATAGGGTGTTCTTGCTTCTGCTAAAACCGGATAAAGCAGGCAAAGCTGAGCAATTTGGCCAATTCTGGAAATTTTCTAACCGGTAATCTAATTTGGTTTAGTTAATAGTTGTGTTGAGAAACTGGCTAGTTGTGCCGGCCCTATAATAAAACTTATTGCAGTTTCTAATATGGCATGGTTTTGATGCCTTACTGGTTAGGTCTTTGCCTTTTGCGAATAAGTTTTTTTCTTATTATATCAGGACTCAATACAGCAGTTCCTTTGATTTTCAATTTACACTTTTAAACAATGACATGTTGGATTTTTTCGTAAATCTTTTTTTTTTGTGACGTATGTGAAAATGGAATGAAAAAAATCGACCCCGGCTGCTATCAATCCAATGCAAATTGGTTTTGCATATCTGGCTGAGTTAATTAATTTGGCTTGCGTGGTATGTAAAATTGTGAAACAAAGCAGTGTGTTGACATTTTGCTGTCTAAACTAGCTAAACTGGACCATGAATACTGTTTGATTATTGATTTTCTTTACTTCTAATCGTTCATTGTATTTTAACATGGAAAAAGGAAGTGTTGGTCTGGACCATGTTTTTGTTATATGCTTGTATGTTCTGTAAGATTGAGGTTTGAATAAGCATAAGATTACTATGGCTTCAAAGGCTAGCGATGATTTACTATAGTTTTCATTGAGTTAATCCCTTGACAGTTAACGTTTATTTTTAAGTTACGAAGATGTTGCACGCGTTACTTGGTTTTTACATTATGTTCAAGCTAGCTGGATAGTAAGATCTTTGTCCTCATTTGCTGACATCTGGCCAAATTCGCTAAGTTCAGTTTGTAAAATAGTGAAGTCAAGTTAACGGTGTGACAACATTTTGTGACCTAAACTGGCCAAACTGCGGCGTGGACATGTCTAGTAATGATATTTAAAGAGTATTTTAACTTAAATGCCTCATCATGTATATGTACCTGGATGTATGTTTCAATTAGGTCAAACTTCTTGTTGTTGGAAATAGGTGTGAATTTGGTTTGAGCCGGGAACCTTGTTTGCCATTTATTCTTTAAAGCCATGCAAGAGTGAAGCTCCAGTGAATAAGATTTTCTAGTGTTTAACGTTGAGTCAATGACTTGGTAGTTCATGTCGTTTCTAATTATGAGACGATTTTTCCTGGAAATATGTTGTTTCTACTAGAGTCTATTTAAAAATGCATGTTATTTTATGCGTTTTTTGTTGTTTGTGCAGCACTTGCTATTCTAGGTGTTGCTTGGTAATTTACTCTATTTCCAAGCAAACCTATTATTGTTGTTGTTTGTTGCTATCTGGTAGCATTAATTTTGCATTGTTTCTAGATAAAGGATCCTTAAGTTTGTCGTTACTTGCTGGCTTTAATTTTATGTGATTTCTAAATAAAGGATATAAAAGTTTGTTTCTTAAAACATTCTTTAGAATCGGTAATCTTCTGATTTTAAGTTAACTTAGCTTTACAGTGTTTATTATTTATATTCTCATTTAAGTTTTGCTTGTTTTGTAAATGGACAATCTTTAATTTCTAATTTGAGCACTAATTGGTTCTTCATAGGTCAACTACATTTATAATCGGGTAATTTTACATACCCCCCTAAAAATTTTCAAAGTATCATAAATACCAAAACGAAAGTTTTCAAATTTCAGTGCATAAAGTACATTATTCTTGAACATATCTTGGGTATATTTGACATTTTTCAAGTTTATAGGGGGATATATGAAATTGTTCCATTTATAATGTCGTATGCCTGGATTTTACTTTGAGATTGTTGTCATAATTGCAAAAGATATTATCATGTTGACATAATTGAACTACAAGTATTAGTTTTCTAGATCAGCACTAGTTAGATAGCAACACGAACAAAAAAGACCTTCTCCTGTTAGTTAAGTATAAATTTGGTTTCAAACGCTTTTTGTGTATGAATTGGTAGCAGAAGGTGGCTTGATCAGCGTTTAAGGGTTTGAATCCTTGAGTTATACCATTATGGCAATGATTTGTGGTAAATTGAGGTACTTGTGGAACAATAGATCCAATTTTCAAGACTAATTGTCTTTCGCATTTATATACAACTATAAACACAACATTTTACAGCTGTCTAGTCCCTTTGAAAATGCAATGTTCTTTTTTAGCTTCTGTTTTTTCCCTATTTAAAAAAATCCGTATCCATGTTACTTATCCTTACTGGATAAGCTGATCTGCACACTTCACTCTTATATAAATTTTTGGCTTTAATGTCGAGTGTGAGGAAGAGCATTTTACATTGTTTCTACTGGAAAGTTTTTTAACAAATGCAGGTTATACGTTACGTGGCAGTTTTCATTATTTCCAAGCTACCTGGTTTTCATTGGTGAGTTAGTTGCTGGTGTTACATCTACTTTTTTTTTAGTTGAAAGACTTTTAAGTTTTTTCTTTTAAGTAATTTTTAGAAATGTCGAAATTCTTGTTTTCTAACTTAAACAGGCTTCGTAGTGTTTTTATGCCAGCTCAGTTTTTGCATGCTTTGTAAATGAACAATCTTCAATTTCTACTTTGTGCATGAACGGATTTGCATGGATCAGGTAGTCATCTAGATTTATAAAGTCGTACGGTGTGACTTCACATTGGGCTTGACATAATTGATTTTTTTTTTTCTATCTAAATGTCTTTTGTAGTCTATAACATAACTCTTATCGAGTAGTGACCCACTCCCGTGTTCTGAAATGATTGGAAGAAGATTTGTCCAGGTCCAGTCTATGTAGAGTGGGTGCTTTGCATAAGAGTAGTGATATTAGTACCATAAAGATTGATAAATTTACCACAAAATATAAATTATATAGCATACTGTACAGGTAGGTTTTTAATGCACAGTTGTGGTAAATCTGCCAATTTTTGTAGTACTAATATCACCACCCTTTGCATAAGCTCCGTGCAATAGTGAATAATCAAAGGATGGTGTCATACCTTATTTATATTCATTTATGCACACAACATTTTAGTTATCCTATCCCGTTCGGCATGCAATGTTTCCTTTTCTGTTTTATCTGTGATACTCATCGTTTCATCTTTACTGAATAAGCGAGTACAAGTCTAGTATCCCACTACCTTATTTTGGGGGTTTCATGGCATTTAACCTTTAGTCAACACCTTCTTAATGTTTGCAAAGTGAAGTTGCACTTAATCTAGTTAATTAAAAGTGTATCACCATCTCAATTTCCCAGCTTACGTTACCAGCACTAACTTACAAGTTTCAACTTTTAGTTTCGTGAATGTTGCTTTTTGATAGTTTTCGTTGCTAAAAACGTTAGGTTGCTCTAAATGGATTCCACAACGTACAGATTGCAAATTATCCAACAACGGTCTTGTATCTGACTTGTTGGAATGTCAATTATTTGTTTGATGCATTAAAAGGATATGGGTTGTCAAGCCAGTTTCTAGTGCTACTTTACCTAATCTGGGATTAAATTGAAATATAAGAGGCTCATTTGATATATAAAATCTGATCTTAGTAAGATTTTTATAGGTGTATGATAATTGTTTGGTTAGTTCAGTTGTCTTATTGAGCAACAATGCTATTAATCACGACCTCTCTACCCGTATCTAATTAGTGTTCTTGTGGTTATCTAGGTAAAGTGTCATGCATGACAAAAAAAAAAGGCTGGTGTACATAGAAATAGATTTGATGGTGGGTTAATGCATAGTGACCTGAAAGTGTATGCCCAAGTTAATCATGTCTTTGCTTCTAAAAATTTTCCTTTCTATAATGATGATACAGAGGGGGTAGTTTCAAACCCATTTGTGTCAAATGAGTAAATCTGGGTTTGTATTTTATTCCTTACAGGCCAAATAGGTCAAATAAAAATTAGCTAGAAAGAAGATCATTCAAATGGTCAACGATTTAATTGTAGTCCAAACCCTAAACAATTATTACTACCTCATAGATTGCTCTTTTATAGTTGATGATCGTTTATGATATTTGTTATCATATATCATATTCAGTTCATAAAATTAATTAAGACAAAAGGTTGATGTTTTGTCTCGTATAACATAGTTTTAGAAATGCATTAGTAATCCAGTATGTAATAGTTAAATGTAAGTTTTACCCCTACAAAGTGCACAGTTTTAGAAATGTACCCTTAATGCAATTTAGTAATACGGTTTGGAAGTGGACATTCTTTTTGTGACAGACTAAATTTGGAAGTTGGACATACATATTTTTGAACAGAGGGAGTACCCTGCTTATCTGTGATAGGTTTTCATTACTCTCAGAGTACAACTCAGTGTTATTTAAGATTCTGGCCTTAAGAAGTATTATTTTGTTGATCAAAAAGACTGTCTGGGTGCAACATGGCTTCATGGCCTTGCATACGTCGGGGAAGGAAAGTTTGTATTTGTCTATATTTTGCTCCTTATAAACATCATTTAGTGATCTTTCTCTGAATTTAACCTTTCAGGAGAGTGAAAGTGAAGATGAAGGTCTTGATGAAATTGATGATGACAATGATGAAGAAAATGATCATGAAACAGAAGTACTATCAGAGAAGGAGTTGGTTGCTGAAAAGCCGGCTGAAGTTTTGGCTCCCAAGGATACTGACAGGCAGCTTTCAAAGAAGGAGCTGAAGAAAAAGGAGCTTGCGGAGCTCGATGCAGTGCTTGCAGAATTGGGTTTGAACGATTCCAATAGCCAAGAGGACACACTTGGTAAGCTAGTTCCTTTTGTTCCATATGAAAACCCAACAACTCACTGTATATTGACATACATATTTGTCAGGTCATAGCTGTAAGGGTGACAATATTGATTCGTTTACTTGTGAATGGGTCAATTGCTTTGGTTTAAGTTCAATCTCTGATGGGTCAAATGGTTAAATTAGAGAAAGAGTTATCTCTAGAAGGGAAATGGGTCAGATAGGTAGCAAGTCGACCAAAATGTATGTTTAATGCATCAAACCTCATGACTAATTATTTTATAATCATATCAACAGAATAATGTTTTTTTTCCGTTATAGAAGTTTAGAAATGAAGTCTTTGTGTTCAACCCAACTCGATTCTGGCCTTTCGCCCCACATTATAAGTTTTTCCTGTTGACTTCTTACCATGTCTGACTCACGCATTTTGGCACCTCAACTCAACTACGTTTACTTATACTTGTATAGTTGTAATGAAATTGCTTGCTTGAGTTGTTATCCTGTGCTTAGGGTTAGCAGTGCCTATAAAAAGCCGATATTTATTGAAACATGCATATTTTTAGTTAGCTTTATTTTTGGGGGTAAAGTTTGTTTAGTTTATGATTTGGACTAAATATTTTAACACCTTTATGTACAATAAAATTCGAAAGGGGACCAAGTGCTGCTGCTGCTGCTAGCCCTTCCTTGACTCTATAACTGGGCATTCTGGTTTGTGTTTGGTCACATCTTTATCACCTCCATTTTGTAGTCTGTTGGACTAATGTGGAAATTCAGATTCATGTGAACTAGTGTATTTTGTGCTTGTCCAAGATCAGTCATTTTCTCCTACATTTTTAAAGAGTTTTGCAAAGTGGGCGGTTTGGGTAACTGGTAAGCCAAACTGCAAAGTGCAAACACTATGTTTTACCCATTCTTTTATAGGTAAATAATCTGCTACATACGATAACAGAAGTTTTTATTATTTAAAGTTATTATTATAACTCTTATTTTTTTTTTTTAATAAATTGATTTAGGAGGGTTTATGCATTTGAATACACTCTAAATTACTTTCAACCCATTTAACCTGTTTCCCATGTAAATTTTTAGCTCAACCCATTTGACCCATTACTGGTAAAAAATAACCAGTTCATCTCATTTTATACGTTTATTGATTGAAATTGCCTCTAGTTTTTTTTCTTTGCAATAATGATGTTTATTTTCAACATAAAACCAATGCGCTTTCAAATATACGATAGGTTTCTTTTTCCTTTTTACTATTGAAGTCTTTTTTTTTGGTTTCAATTTATCGTAATTACCTACTTGCACCATATGCGCTTTCCAGGTGCTGCATCTGAGAAGGTAGAGAATCAAAATGGAGAGCAGGAGAAGAAAGACAAAAACATAGCAGGTGGTGAGAGCAAAAATGCTAAAAAGAAAAAGAAGAAAGACAAATCTTCCAAGGACACCAAAGAACAAGAACTCTCCAATGAGCCCGAAACTGGGAACCCATCTGAATCTACTGAACCCGAAAAGGCTGAAGACTCATCTGGTCTCGATGTTAAGGAGAAGATCAAGAAAATGGCTTCCATGAAAAAGAAGAAATCCAGCAAAGAAATGGATGCTGCCGCAAGAGCTGCAGCTAGTGAAGCGGCAGCAAGGAGTGCAAGACTTGCTGCAGCTAAGAAGAAGGAGAAGAGCCACTACAACCAACAGCCCGTAAGGTAAGGGTTCTATAAGATACAATATATGCTGTGGAATGCTACAATAAACCTCCGTATCTTGGTTACATTTTGAGATGACATTTACAGTTTTACTTCAAAATTTACTTAAAACTTTTAGTTTTTTTTTTTTTACTGAACTCCTTGTGGGGTATTTGGCATTATCACCTCCCGTTGTGCCTTTGTTAGAGAGTAGTAGAGAAAACATCTATTGATGATACTCAGATGTTAAATTTTTTTGTTTTTGCATTATATGGTAGTGACTTTGGATTATGTTTACCTTCACAGCTTCACTTTATATTTAGTAATGTGAATTTGGGAGTTTGTAATTTTGATCTTCATTAAGTGTTGCTGACTCGCGTCAGTATGTTGGAAGGTATGATGATTGTGGCATACACGACGGTGTTCTTGACAATGATCTTGTTCTACTAGTCTTCTGTGATTAATTCTTTAGCAAAACTCAAAACTCAATAATTGATCAAATTTATATGATAGGAATATGTCCATTTTGGTAATTTTCCAGTTCTCTTTTTCCTGAATAAGATTGTGAAGAGAGATTTGACTAGGGGACGCTAGAAGGGATGCTTTTGTACCTCATGGGAAGGTAATTGTTGATGGTGGTGACAGGGAGGACTAGTTAGTTTGGTGATAGGGAATGGTGGCGGCAATACCAGGGGTGTTGGCCGTTGGCGTGCTCGGTTGACAGGTGGTGGCAGATCGCGGTGGTTGCATGGTGTCATGGTTTTAATGTATTCTTTTTCTCCTTGTTCTTGTTTTGGTATCCCACAGATCAGTTAATTTGACGTTAAACAACTGATTAGTATCTTGAAAACCTATATATATTGTACGTAGTATTAGCAATTTACTCAGAGATACAACTAGGTGGCGAAAAAAAAAAATAATGCGCCATATCACTTTTTAGCCAATTTTTTGGGTTCTCACAACGATGCAACTTCATGTTTTTTTGGATTATCTTTATTATATCAAAATAAAATACCCGAATTAATGGATTATATACTATGATTCGAAAAAAATAAACCACATCCACTCCCCCACAGGTTATGGTTCAACCTCCTCTACAGACTACAGTGCCAGGTTCGAGCCCTCCTAACAGTAGATGGTCTTTCGGATGTTAGTCTTTTTAAATTGCATTGTGATTTGCCTCCCCAAATGGCATTTGCGTTTACCAAATCACAAGGAAAACCTTGCCTTCTGGTTGGCTATTTTGTAATAATAAAAAAAACTTGGTTAAGTTTTGGTATTGCATTTTGTTTTTGGCAAGTTTTCGTATCATTTCGATAAGCTTATAATATGAAATAATGTATTTACATGTTTGTATTCACATGTTTACAACTTTATAAGCTAAAAAAATGTTTGATAAATACTACAACTTAAACAGCAACAAACACACTTAAAAATCTTTCATCATGCAAACATTCTTTCTCAACTACTATTTTAAGTTGGTAAACTGTTTCAAAAGATGCATAATATAAAACATTTGAAACTCCTATCTATTTGTAGCTCAACATCTTGGCATGGTTTTGCATTAACCCCTAAAAATTTGCACAAATATGCATACAAAATGTCATTTTATTGGCAAAATTCTACCTCTCCCATCCTTCACTTTCCAATGGAACCATCATTGTCATGGGTTCAAGAACGACATTTCCCTACCCTCCATATCCCCATCTCGATAGACCAATCATTCCCGGTCCTTCCCGATGGACCAATCAAGGCTAGAGATGGGGATACATTGTATCTCTCGAACCTTGATGACATAATTGGAGCTCGGGTTTTCACCCCCACTATTTACTTTTATAGTGCCCCTCGTAATTCTTTCAACGATGTTGTTGGCATCTTAAAGGATGCCCTTACGAAGGTTCTAGTCCCCTATTACCCCTTTTCAGGTAGATTGAGAGGGACTATAAATGGGAAGTTGGAAGTATTTTTTGGGCCTAATCAAGGTGCACTCATGGTTCAAGCCCATACCGAATTGTCATTGAACCATTTAGGGGATCTCCATGTTCCTAATCCTGCTTGGTCTAATTTGGTGTACAAGTTTCCTGATGAAGGGGATTATAAGGTTCTTGATATGCCTTTGCTTATAGCCCAAATCACTAGGTTTAGTTGTGGTGGGTTTAGCCTTGGGTTAAGAATTTGTCATTGTATGTGTGATGGGCTTGGGGCTATGCAATTTGTTGGGGCTTGGGCCTCAACAGCAAAAACGGGCTCATTGGTGGTGGATCCAAACCCTTGTTGGGATCGAGAGATTTTTTCACCTCGCGATCCACCCACGGTTAAATACCCTCATGTTGAGTTTATGAAGATCGAAGATAGTTCTAATTTGACAATTAGTCTATGGGGAGTGAAGCCACTTCAAAAATGTTATTGGTTGAGCCGAGAATTCCAAGCCCATTTGAAAAGTGTGGCTCAGCCCGCAGATAGTTTGGGTTGCACAACTTTTGATGCAATGGCCGCTCACGTGTGGAGGTCCTGGGTCAAAGCATTAGACGTGAAGCCATTAGACTTCGGGTTACGTTTAACCTTTTCAGTCAATGCTAGGTCGAAGGTTAAAAACCCACCACTAAAAGAAGGATTTTATGGAAATGTGGTGTGTGTAGCATGTGCTACTAGCACTGTCGCGGAACTTGTAAACGGGTCACTTCAAGATGTGACCCGTTTGGTCCGTGAAGCCCGTTTAGGGGTTTCAGAAGAGTATCTAAGATCAACAATAGATTATGTTGCAGTGGAAAGGCCAAATAAGCTCGAGTTTGGAGGGAAGTTAACAATCACCCAATGGACCCGATTTTCCATGTACGAGTCATCTGATTTCGGATGGGATCGAGCCATTTATGCAGGCCCGATTGATTTAACTCCAACACCTCAAGTTTGTGTTCTCCTTCCTGAAGGGGTGGCTAATTCTAGTGGTGCAATGATGGTTTGTATTTGCTTGCCCGAGGCTGCTGCCCATAGATTTAAAGAGTTATTGTGTTTGATGGATACATAGTAAGGTTTTAGTAATTGTGTATGATGGATTCATAGTAAGGTTTTAGTGATTCTCACCATTAAGTTAAAAGTTGCCAAAAAATTGTGATAATTTTCTTGTTAATTGAACTTTTTATAATTTATTTGTAATTTAAAGTCCCATTAATCTTCTTGGTGTTTAATTCCTACTCATGGCGTTCAAATGTCTATAAGTTCAAAGAAAATGTTACGACGATTATCAATATGTTGGATGATTGATAAAGACATTTGTATTATTAACAATGTTGATGGCCTTCCTATCATAAGAAGTAGTGACAGTGGCACTTGTGATTTCTTCTGGTGCTACTCTGTTTTTCACAAGTTCATTGTACTTTCTTCTTAGAGATTCACGATCCTGTTTCTTCCTAAGCTCCCTGCTCCTCTTCTTCTTTTCACCAGCTTGTAGAATAAGAGCCTGGGATTCTTCAGTAGTTAAACCGTAATGATAAGCAGCAATCTGCTCATCATTAGCACCAACAAGTGCATCTTTCAGTTCTTCTTGTATCCGAGCTTGAGTGGCTTCATTTTCTTTTTCTTTTTCCTCAGCCAACTTCTTTGCTTGCTCAAGTTCGGATTTGCTGACATTGATAGCAGCAGCCAGATCTTCTTCTGTAGGCTCTGATATGACTTTTTCAGGAATAACAGAACTAGATCCTTCACATTCTCCAGTTCTAGCCATCCTTGCTGAATCTTCAGCAGCAGCTGCTTCCATCTGTTATTCTCTGATCACCATCCTATTAACCTTGTCCGAATCATCAGTAGCTTTGGAAGAAACTACTGGTGATTCAACAATTGCTTTTCCTTTTTCTAGAATAACTACTCCTGTTGGGGAAGAGTAGTCATCAACATTGAGTGGAGTGGTGGTCAGATCAGTCATCTGTTCCCCCTCAGCAAATGCTGGTACTTCTGCTGGTGGTGGAGACTTTTCTTCCCCCCCCCCCCTCCCCTTGGAAGCTGCTGGTTGAACAACCATTGCTTCCACATGATGAACTTCCACCAGAGAAGCAGGGAGAGGACCTGCTGTTGCTTCTTCTTTCTTTTGAGACCTTAGAAGAGAGAGGATTTCTGTAAATAAATTATTGTAAAGGTAATTGATGTAAAAGAGGGCAGTGAAGATATTTTAGGAGATAAGAGATATATGATGTAAAAGTGGTAAGAGGGGGGTAATATGAGTATTTCCCATATCCAAATTATCTAACTTTCAACAGGGGTCTATAATTTTTATATAGTAGTATATATAATAGTAATAATAATAATAAAGTTAATTCTTACCATTTAAAAATGAATCATAAATATTTATTTTTCTATTTTAAGAAACTCAGAGTTTATTGAATGCTCACTAACCAATGCCCCATAAAAAAAATCTCACAATCATTCATTTAACGATAGTAAATTCATCTTTAATATATAATAAAAAAGAAACCTTAATTTATAATTGAAAAAGTCTGGACCCTTAGATGAAGTTTAAGTTTTAATTAGAGCCATTAGATCAAAATGATGATGTCATATTTTTTTTTTAACTCTTTTAGATTTAATTTTAATTTAATAAATTTAAATATGGTCATTAATTATGAGTAATTCCTATATTTTATAATTATAGAAAG
>JAOXNX010000028.1:1381541-1393553 GCA_028566075.1 Solidago caesia
ATCCAATATGTAAGGTCACTACACTACATAACCATTTTGTCATAGTTGGTTACATTCATATGCCCTTATCCCTATATTTTATGGAGGGCAGCTATGGATCGAGTTCCCACTTGTTCGGCTCTAAAAAGACGAAATGTTTACTACGAAGAGGGTTATTGTGACTTATGTAATGAAGTTGAGGTGACGATCGAGCACCTACTCTGTTCTTGTTCGGTCGCCTTCAGGGTTTGGAATGCCATCAGCTCATGGTGTAACACGGATCAGTTCCTCATTTTCTCAGTTAAAGATTTCATTAAGATGAATGAGTATTTACGGGTCAGCAGACGAAAGAAGGAAGTATTGAAATGGATCATTTTTGTCACGTGTTGGTTTATTTGGATTGCTAGAAACGAGAAAAAGTTCCCTAACAAGGAGGTTTGCCTTGCAAAGATTGTTCAAAATGTAAAAAGTTCCCTAACAAGGAGGTTTGCCTTGCAAAGATTGTTCAAAATGTAAAAACGGTTGGATACTTATGGTTTAGGAATAGGAATAAGAATTCTTCTCTAAGGATTGGTGTCAATTTGACATTATGTAAAGTCTTGTAATTTATTAGCTCGAGTTGTTTTTGCTTCTTGTAAGTTGCGGGAGCCGATGTGAATAAAAGTTATCTTTCAAAAAAAAAATAATAATAATTTGTGATTGTG
This sequence comes from Solidago caesia, assembly GCA_028566075.1. Lineage (NCBI taxonomy): Eukaryota > Viridiplantae > Streptophyta > Magnoliopsida > Asterales > Asteraceae > Solidago > Solidago caesia. Next base: position 1,382,225 of record JAOXNX010000028.1, read on the forward strand.
GTACTTAGGTCATGTTGATCAAGGAAGTTTGGAATTATTTGATCCTTATCTAGGTAAAATCACCACCTCGATATTGTGGTTAATCAGTTGAATTTCAAATGCGTTCATGAATGCCACCACGTCCTATGCTAGGTCATCCTTCCCATTGGTATAGATGGAGAGCATGCAATGGGTATCATTTAATTTTTCCTCTATCAACAATGTCACAAATGCACGTAATCAAAGTGGATTTTCATGTTGTACATTATGCTTTCAAGTTTCAATACCAACACCAAAGGTTAGTCGATCGACCTAGGAATTTTGGCGTGGTTCTTTAACTGCCGCCACCAATGCCAAATCTTAGTCGACCTATGAATTTTGGCATGGTTCTTTCACCACCACCACCAACGTTAGAAAGTAAGTAAAGCTCCTAAGAAAGAGCTTTATGATATTCTGGTTGATGTACATGATTCGGAATTGATTATGTGATAATTAAGATTCAGAATAAGAGCTAAATTTGTGGCCCACTAGTTTTTGTACTTTTGGGCATGTCCTAAAGCTTGTTATTTTCTATTTGTTTGGTGGTCTTAGGCGGTCACAACGGGCTCGTTCTCGCCTCATTCTCATCTCGTTATCAGAAAACCAATGTTACCAACTCCTCGTTCTGGCCTCGTTCTCAACTTCTCCCCAGAACGCCGATGTCACGGGCTTGTTCTGGGGTTGTTCTGGGCTTGTTCTCAATTGCATTTTCTCTTGAGAACGTGATGCATTGCTTGAAAAGTGGGTAAAGTGGCAGAGGTGGGGCCTGACCATTGAAAAAAAACTGGTTTTTGTTTTATTTTATTTGGGGTTTAAATAAAAATGATAAATATATAGTGATGATGTGGAAATAAAAAATTGAAAATTTGAGAATTTTGTGGTATGGTTGGTAGGGAGTAAATTCTGGGTAAATTCTGGGAGAAAGGGATGATGTGGCGCTGATGTGGCAGTGAGAATTTGAGAATGTGGTGTTATGGATGGGGAAAGCCTTAGGTGTTAAGTTTATTCAAAAACTTTTAATGTGTTAATTTAATTTGTGTTAATCAAATAGTATACACTTTGCAAACTGTTTTTGGTTGGTTTCAAGAGAAAACAATCGGCGACAAATGTTTTGATTATCCTCTTGTATATCTTGGAAATAAAAATATACATATGCACGTTTCATTTAATTTAATGGCCATTTGGAAAACTAACTCTTTTTTTCTTAATTTGATTTTAACTTTTAGCATTCTTTTATATTGATTTTTCTTTTTAACGGCTACTTAGTTGTTAGTGATCGAGTACCCAGTGGCGGATCTTGCCAAAAGTCATTGAGGAGGGTGCCGAAACTAACGGAGGGGGCCAAAAGTCATGGAATTTAGAAATAATACTAAGAAAAATAATTTTTCAAACGAAATACGGGTGAAATAGCACTACGTAGCAAAAAAACGGAAGGGGCCAGGGCCCCCCGGGCCCTAAAGAAGATCCGCCAGTGCGAGTACCAACAGTGACATTTAAACTTCTTTTAAAATTTAATTTTAGTTGATGCTAAGCAGTTACGGATGTATGCACAAAGAAGGGTATGCACTTGCATACCCTTTGGGTCATCACTCTAGTAGGAAAAAAAATATTATTTTTAATTTATCAACTCAATTCCTTAAAATTGCATACCCAACAAAAAAATATAAGTAATCTTGCATACCCATATTTACATTTATAAATCCGCCCCAAATGCTAAGGGTGTGTTTGGCTTATAATTGGGTTGGTAACATATTTGGTAATATGCATTGGTTTGAAAGAAACAATGGAGGGGGAAATGTATGTCGTTAAAACTTTTTTTTTATTAATTAGATAATTTATCATCAAATATTAATTATTATGATTATGATACACTTCAAAATTAAATAAAATGCAAATATTAATTATTATGATTATGATACACTTCAAAATATAAAGCAAACACCCTTTAATTATACCAACAAAGTCAAAAATTTATATTATAATGCATAGGTAATAAAAAGAGTATTTTTTTTCTTCTTCTTATAATGCGGTGTTTGGATTTGTATTTTGAAACTTGATATTAAGTTAGCTATTCTAAGCAACGTATATGGGTCTCTATAAGGCCGGTCTCTATGCTTCGTCGTCAAACTCGTCATGCCCATCGTCGTGCTCGTCGCCATAGGCACCCCCCCCTTCGTAAGTCGTCGTCGTCAAGCACCGTCATGTTTTGGAAAGGGTTGGACGAGGGAAAGGTAGGCCACCATCGTGTTTTTTTTTAGTTTCCCTTCTTCTTTTTTTTACATATATTTGTATGTATATTATGTATATATATATATGTGTGTGTGTGTGTGTGTGTGGTTTTGAAATTTTCTGCAGTATATACGAAGAAGAAGAAGATGATAGGGTGCATTTTCCTTTTTTTGTTCTGAGTTTCCCCCTTTTTTTTTTTTTTACATATATATGTATGTATATTATGTATATATATATATATATATATATGTGTGTGGGGTTTTGACTGTGTATACGAAGAAGAAGATGATGGGGTGGGGTCTTCAACATATTTTCAGTTTAACCCCTCAAATATGAACATATTTATGAAATCATTTTATTAGTTTTGAAAATTATTTAATTTAGTCCTTATTATTTTTATTTTTGTATGTTTGAAATTTTATTAATTTAATGTTTTTAATTTTATAAAAATAATAGTTTTATATAATTTTGTGGTAAAATAAATGTGGAGAGAAAAAATGCTGATGTGGCAGTAGGATGAGATTAAGAAGGAGGTATGATAGGGAGGGAGTAGTTCTTGGGGGTGTCTTGGAGAGAGAAAGCTGATGTGGCAGTGACGATGAAGAAATGATGGCGTCAGGATAGGGAGAGGCCTAAGTAGGCAGCAACAAGATACTCCAATCCCAGTTTGTAGTGGACCCTACTTTCATGTCTTTTTTAGAGTTCAAACGTGAATAAGTGTCAGCTTGTCACTGCAAGATGGAAAAAACAATGCTCCATTTATATATTTTCTAATAAAAAAATAATAATAATAATTCCTCTACTGTTTTTCTTTTATCTAATTGAGTTAAATCCAAATTGTAGCAACAAAGAAAGTTTATACAAATTTAAGAAATCAATCTACAGTAAATTTTTTATCTTGTTTTAATCAAAATGATTTTTTAATTAAATTCATTTTTATTTAAGTTTGTTAACATTAAATTTTCTCAAAACCGTATTTGTTAAACCAAATAAACTACATAATTACGAAGAATATATTTTTTTTATTAGATATATATTAGCTAATCTATTTTTTTGTATAATCACATGTGTTTATATATTTCACAATTTTTCAAGACCAATAAAAAAAAAAAATTTCATATGGTTTTTAAGCCATAAGTTAAAACTGTATGTTATTTTCGAGCCATAAAATTACAATCATATGTGAATAAATATCAAAATATGAATGTGTAAATACATACATCAAGTTGTAATCATAATTTGAATAATACATCCCTATAATCAAATGTGAATTAACACTAATCAATAAACACAAACATGCAAACCTATTGACAGTATCTTTCTTGAAGTATAACACGCACCATCACATATAAATAGGAGTCGAAAGAAAACCAAAAAGATTTGTAAGGAAAAAACCATAAACGAAGCAGTGGCGGATCTAGGATTAAAAACCACGTGTGTCAAATTTTAATTCATCTACTTCAAATGCTTTAAAATGCTTACTTTTTAATTTACCTAGGTCCAAATCTTTGGATAACATGTGTCCGAACGTAATTTTCCATAATGTTTGCTAAAATATTTTCCAATCTTACCTAGGATCATGGACCTATGTTAACACTACATAGAACCGCCCTTGAGACGAAGACATTCCAATGCGAATTCGAAGTCATACCTCTTTATTTGCGTCAAAATCATTCTCATGGGGATGATGACGATCATTGCCGTTTTTCTTGAACCATGTCAAGTAAGTTTGAAATCAACAATCGGCATTGAAGAAAAGAAAGAAAAGAAGTGAATCATGTCGTTAGCATTGATCAAACCAAGTAGGCAAGTAGTAACACCTCTAAAGATAATAAGATATCCATTTTACCAAATTTAGCTTTGGATATCCGCTAACATCAACATCTTTTATTGTCTTATGCTTGTCTATTTTTAAAGACCTTTATACATCCTTAAATGACAATTTGTAGTTAAACTCGTTGAGACATTAATATTGATTGAGGCATTAAAATTAACAAGTTAAATTTGCTTCTTTGAGGTTCTTCACATTGTGAAGACAACCATTTGCATTACTATTAAACAAACCGAAAAAAACAACTTCACAAATCGCAATTGATGATATACCCCTCCGTGCATACGAAGATATCCATATACAAAGCTTACTCACATAGGCTTGCTATTGGTAAAAGGATAATAAATCCTTTTCCAAAAATACCGAGATACATATCCCGCAAATAAAGGAAACGCAATCGGTATAGGATATATCTTAAGCAACTAAATCAAGATAAACTATTATCTAGATATGCTTAAGAAAATATAGGATCTATCCTTAAATAGGATTACCTATAAAAAGGGATAAACCCTCCCTTAATTCGGCATCATGATTACCCTCATCACAGCCGAAAAACAATACAACCTCTTCAACTCTCTTGGCGTAAAAGGAGTTCCTTACCTTCAGGGAATCGCCAATAAATCTTATAAACAACAATTGTCCATTATCTGAGCCCTAAAACGTGGATGCGGTTTGGTGTTCAATCAGTAATCATTGAAAGTTAAACTTGAATTTGAGATTAAAAACTAAAAGACTTGACGATGAACTTGAAGATTAACAAGTTAAAGCAACATGGCAAATCTTGATCCTTGAAACTTGAACATGAAGATTGCAAATCTGACCCTTGAAACTTGGACTTGGATCAACTTTTTGAAAGCCATAGTAGGACATAAACAAACAATTTATCCAAGGTTTACGAACATAAATGAATAAACGAGACATATGTTTGTATTTGTTCAGAACAAAAAATCTTGTTCGTATTCATTCGTTTATTAAATAGATGAACTTCCCACCAAACGATCTCACAAACTCTTCCAAATTTCAGTTTGTTTACAACCTATGCAACAACCCTCAATTAAATAGAATGGTGTGATTGTAGATATGAGGGGTCGCAATGGGTTGGTTGTTGGCTGGTGGTGGACTGGTGGAGTAGTTGACAACGAGCCCACGCCATTTGTGTGGGTCTCGTGGTCCAACCGTTGGTGATGTTTTGTGATTGTGGTAACGAGTGGGCTTTGATTTGATTTTATTTTTTTTACACTAACGAGTGGGTTTTGATTTAAATAAATAATGGGTCTCAGACTAGTGGTGGTTTAAGAAGTTTTGTAGGATTAGTGGTTAAAAAGTGGTTGAGACGGGTTTTTGCTGATATGGTGCTGATGTGACGGTGATTAGGACGGATGGTGACTAAGACTCGTGGTATGAGGGTTAGTGGTGTTTTGAAAACCGGATCGGACCTGCCGGTTCAATCGGTTGGACCGCGAACCGGGAAGGTTACTGGTTTATCCATTCCGGTCCAGTTCATTCTTGAATATATTTGAAAAATAGCAAAACAGAAGTGCATTAGCTCTGAATAAAACCGCCAACCTCCTTCTTTAAGCTGGGCGCCCCCTACCACTGCACCAAGGAAGGCTTTGTGTTATTCTTTCGCGATTTTAATACATATATCGTTCCTCTTCAGTTTCTATGTTAGTTATTTATATAATAGTCCGGTTTTTCTGGTTAGACTGTGAACCGGTTCGGTTCTAAAAACATTTATACTGCTATATAAAGCATCACTCCTTACCTTTTTCTTAAAAAAACAATTGATCTACCCAAATTATCCCTCTCTTTTATTCACAAATTTAAACATCTCCAGTTAATATGCCTATAATATCCTTAATGAAATTTATTTACAACATCTACCCCTCAACTCCTAAAATAATTACACTACCCCTTTTACATCAATAACCTTTACACTACTCGACGCCGTCGTCACCACCATCATACCGCTGCCTCCGTTATTATCATCGTCGCTGTATGGTACGAGCATCTGTGTTTATGTAAGAGGAAAAAACAAGGTTGAAATGCGTATTCTAGAAAGAAGAAAAAGGGAAAAAGGGAAAAAGAAAGGAAGTCACTGGAGGCCAAATCCCCACCACCAAAATACCGCTGGCCATTTTTTTCTCTCATTTCTCTTCCATCCAAAAAACTAATCTCCATACAAAAAAGAAAAAAAATTTCTCAGAATATTTTTTTTCTTTCTTCTTTTAAAATTTCTTTCACAAACATCAAATTTCCTCATAAATCAACCATCAAAAACCCCACATTTATTTAAAAACAATTTCAATCCTTATAAGTTTTGTTCATCAAATAAAATAAAATCAAATCAAATTAAATTAAATTTAGGGCAGATCAATGAAAGCAACTTGTTTGACATTAAGCTTATAGAAAGGTATGTTTACAATTAGTATGCATTTTTACATTCTTTTTTTAATAATTATTTATTTTATTTTATCTGACATTCAATATGTATCTAGAAACTTCATATATTCATATAAATTTTTGGGAAAAAAAAAATGTGATGTGTGTGTGTGTTTTAAGTTTATTTTGGTGGGTTTTGATTTTCCAGATCTGTTTGGTAAAGTTTGTTTTCTCTTTCCTTTTTTTCATAAAAAAGTTTTGATTTTTATCTTCCTTTTCTTTCTTTCAAGATTTGTGATAATTTTGACTTGACATATGATTGTATGTATGTATGTATGTATGTATATTTAATTCATGTATGTTTATGTATATATATGTATATATGTGTATATGTATATATGTATATTTAATTCATGTATGTTTATGTATATATATGTATATGTGTACGTGTATATATATGTGTGTTTATGTTTATATATGTATATGTGTATGTCTATTTACGTATGTTTAATTTATGTATGTTTATGTATATATGTATATGTTTATATATATGTATGTATACTTTTTTTGTGTGGTCATGCTTGATGAATGAAACATGTAAAAGGCGAAAAATGGATCATTCTTTATTGTTACTTCTGGGGCTCAATTATTGTGGGTGGCTAAATTTGTGTGCAAGAACTGATTGTTCATAACCCTTTTTGGATTATAAATCAGGAGTTCTTTCATTTGTTGGGATATTCCGACCTCAAATAACATTTTCATATTAAATAGCTGGATGTTAATACGAAACCTTGGTAATTCTTTAAAAGTTGCAGGAAGTTACTGAATATTGAACCATAATACAAACGAGACTTCAATTACTCTGTTTAATCTAGAATAGCAAAGAAAGAACTTAACACAAACATAAAAAAGAATTATTTAAGAGTAACGAAAAAAACTATGCTTTACTTGAACTTATTTGTAAAGATTGGTGTAGACGTTCAAAGAACAGAAATGTTTTATTGATTGTTGCGTTTTTATATTAGAAATATGAAAAGGTTTCTGATTTGGGGATTTTTCTTGTTATGCAGGGATATATGTTGCTCATTAATTAGCTTTGAGGAATTGTTTTACTTTGCTGAGTTTGTTTATAGACGTATATTTGGCTGAAATACGTTCAGAGATTAGAGTTTTATAATCATGGTTGCTACGGCTGCCACTGCTTCATTGTTTCCGATTACATCCCCACAACCAGAATCTGATGCCAAGAATTCTGGAAAGCATGGATGCGGGATGGGTAGTGTAGATGTGCGCGGAATTAAGAAAAAGTCAGGATCTTCCGGTTTGCAAGTTAAGACCAATGCGCAGGCCCCTACAAAGGTAAACGGTACTAGAATGGGCGTCATGGATGGCCTCAAGACTGATGATAATTCATCATCAGCTGCCCCAAGAACTTTTATCAACCAGTTGCCTGATTGGAGCATGCTCCTTGCTGCTATTACTACTATTTTCTTGGCTGCGGAGAAGCAATGGATGATGCTAGATTGGAAGACGAAGCGTCCAGACATGCTTGTGGATCTGGATCCTTTTGGTTTAGGAAGAATTGTTGAGGATGGGTTTGTATTCCGTCAAAACTTTTCTATACGATCGTATGAAATAGGGGCTGATCGAACTGCTTCGGTTGAGACCTTAATGAATCATTTGCAGGTATGGTACTTTTTGCCATCTGATGGATTCTTGTGATTTTTCCTGGCTACCTGTTATCTAATCGGAAGCTAAAATCGATGTCGGTTGCCGTGCTTTTTGGCATGTGCACATGTGATACTAAAACATCGATGTGTTGGTTTGGCAGGAAACGGCCCTTAATCATGTTAAAAAAGCTGGAATCCTGGGTGATGGCTTTGGTTCAACGCCTGAGATGTGCAAGAAGAATCTTTTTTGGGTTGTCACGAAGATGCAAGTGCTAGTAGACCGTTATCCGACCTGGTATGTTGGTTTTCTATGTGATATTTCGTATTCACATATTATTAGTGTTTGTTACGTTTATTAATTCGTATTTGATATCACATTTGCAATCTAGAAACCTTTTATTTTAATTATCAAGTTTTTACAGTTCCGGGATTTAATAGTTCCATGAAAACCGTTTTACTTGAATCTTTTTCAGGGGTGATGTGGTCCAAGTAGACACTTGGGTAGCTGCTTCTGGGAAAAACGGTATGCGTCGTGATTGGATGATACGTGATTGCAAAACAGGGGAGATACTAACAAGAGCTTCAAGGTAGAAATTTTTTATTAAAATAGTCGTGTATTTTGTTGTTTGGCTTTCACTTGTTAACATATTATCAGAGCGGTGAAGAGTCAGCCCTGACCTACAAAACAGAAGAACCAAACAGCTACTGGCTATGTAGTTTGGTTCTTGGTTCATGAGTTCTTAAAATACACAATTTGGGATATCTTCAAATTTGGTTCTTGGCTCATTCTTAATCTGAACCAGTTATTTTCTAGAAATCTTCAATTTTCAGACTTGACATGGTGCTGTTTTATATTTTAAAATTCTTACAACAAAATCTCAAGCTGGACATGTTTGGGACTGAACTAAAACCAGAATCAGACTGGTACCGATTGGTATGGTGCACGACTCTGGCTATTTTTAGCTTTGTAGTTTTGTCACAATAAACACTGCCACATGTTATCTTGTGGTAAATTTGGTACATGCTTGGTCAACAATCTAACGAAGTTCTTTTTGTTTATATCATGCAGTAACTGGGTTATGATGAATAAAGTTACAAGGAGGTTATCAAAGATTCCTGATGAAGTCCGAGCTGAAATTGAGCAATATTTTGTGGACACACCTCCTGTTGTTGATGAAGACAACAGAAAATTACCAAAACTTGATGAGAACAATGCGGACCACGTCCGTAGTGGTTTAACTGTGAGTTTACATCTGACTGCGAACATCAAAATTTAGGTTTCTTGGTGCTCAGCTGTTTGAATTTTTTATTTTTTTTTGACAACTATTAGCCAAAGTGGAGCGATCTTGATGTCAACCAGCATGTCAACAATGTAAAATATGTTGGCTGGATCCTTGAGGTACGTGTTAACTACATTGACCGGTAGTTTAGTCAAAAATAGTGCATATACCTATCTGATAGTTACAAATAAAAAATGCCCAAGAGGATAGGAAAACTTATAAATGTACATCATGGTGTATTAAGGTTTTGTGTGCTTGAGCCATTTAGGCTTGTCAAACCATTGAACCCTAGTCATACTCGACCGATGCTAGGCTCAATCGCCAAACAAGATGCTCAGCTAATGAGCTGGATTGGCCTGCTTACATGTTATGACTTCCTCAGCGGTGGCAAAAAGGCCAGATTGGGTGGGTTTGGTAATGGATAAAATGGGAAGGTTTGTTTTTTGTGCGGGTCAAGTTGGTTGAGATACTTGTTCAAAATTTGAACATTTTACAACTAGTTCGCGTGTCAAGTACGATGGAAAAATTTTATAGTAGTTGAATAATAATCTAATTAATCGAGTAAAATGATTTAGGTGGGTTTTTGCATTTAAATATGCATATGATTTTTAACTAGTTTTGATCCGTTTTTTCTTATTCTTGTGCCAGTGAACTTTTTTGAATTGAATCGTTTGACCCTTTAGAGGCTACCCAAATCCCTAAATGGGTTGATTTGTCCATCTTAAGTTTCTTATCAAATTGTTTTTCATATTACAGAGTGCTCCACAGCCTGTAATGGAGAACTATGAGCTTGCAAGCATCACTCTCGAGTATCGTCGAGAGTGTATGAAGGACAGTGTGCTGCAGTCACTCACTTCTTTGCTTGGCAAATGTCATGGAGAAATGGCTGATCTCAACCATGTTGATTGTCAGCATCTGCTTCGACTAGAAGGTGGCGGGGAGATTGTGAAGGGTAGAACCAAATGGAGGCCCAAATATGCAAACAGTTTGAGGAGCATCGATCACCTCTCAACTGAAAGTGGCTAATGCTTGTTTCAGGGTAAGCGGCATTATGGTCATATGGCTTCTTGTGCTTCTTGCAAGTTATTTGCAATGTTTTGACCTCCCATCTATATATATATATATGTTCCTTTCTAAATTGTATGTTTTTTTTTAAACCCGTCTTAGTTTAAACATATAGAGAGAAGTGTAACCCTATTGTAAGTAAAGCCCTTTCTGCACAAACTCTCATCTCTTCTCTCTTCTCTCTCTCTCTCTCTTTCTGGATTTACTTATTTTGATGTAGCAATTCTTTATTATTTATAATCAAATATTGTTTTGCTGGTGGTGTATGTGGAACTGAAAATGTCTGATGGGTTCATTTTCTGTAGTTTGTTGATCGTCAAGGGATCGAGGTTATGGCAAGGATCTTGAGATTCTTTCTGACTTGTTTGCTTTGCCTATTTAATACACTTTTGTTATCGGCTTTCATGTAATATACTGTTGCAAAAGATAAGAGTTTTATGTTTTAGTATGAAAATCGTCATTGAACGTTACAAGGATGAGAATTTTTTAGGTCTTATTTCTTGTTTTTAAGTCTTTATGTCTTCAGCCTTCATTGATCACTATTATAATATAATCTGTTATTCGGTATCAAACCAGGGGTGTTCATGGACAGGTTTTAACATATATCAAACTAAATTAGACCAAGTATGTTGTCTGATTGGACTAAATCAAACCATGTAAGCTTTGGATGTGAGACCTCTTGTGAGAAATTCAGATGGCTAACCATTAAATCACTTTAATGATTCTTTTATCAAATATGTTAGGGTTTGGTATTTTAAAATTTAAGCAACTTATCTTGTTTTGTCATTGTGGGTATGTAACTTTAATCTTGTGCATTGTATGTAAGTAACTTGTTATTTTGATCAAATCATGTA
>JAOXNX010000028.1:1397791-1421124 GCA_028566075.1 Solidago caesia
TATATATTTATTAAAGAGAAATACCACAACAACGTTCAAATGTTGCAATATCGAATACGTATATTTATTTTGTGCAAAAAAAAACCAAAAGGTAAAACAAAAAACAAAAACAAAATAAAGGTCCAAGGAGAAAAAAAAAAGTCTGCCAAGTTCCATATGACTGATAATCAAATATATAACAATACCACAATCACATTAAAAAAAAAGCTTTCGAAACTAAAGAATTAAAAAAAAAAAACAAACGTCAAATATATAACAATAACACAACCACATTAAAAAAAAAGAAGCTTTCAAAACTAAAGAATTAAAAAAAAAAAAAAAAACAAACGACACATGGCACTTGATGATTGGTTGGGATACTATTCACAAAGATTTCTAATAATATAGTATATAATATAATGCTTAAAAAAATTGGTCCCACCAATTTGATCTCTAATAAATTAATTTAATGAATAATTCTTAAAAAAATTATTCTTTGCATAAATATTATTAGAGAAATGCTAGGTTGACAAACCACCACACTATTTCTTGGATCGCTGCCCATCAAATCCAGACCATTCCTAGATGCGGCCGGCTTCCAACCCCTTTATAAATGCCTTAAGGTCTACGACCGATAAAGGCGAAGCCCCTCTGAATGGCGTAGCAGTTCGATTAAGGGCTATGCTGGTACCGTATCACAGTTTCCAGCGATGGTGGTGGTGGGGGCAGTGGGGGAAGAAGGCCGGTGGTGGTGGTGGTGATGGTGGTGGGGAAGAAGTAAAAGCTGTAAAAAATAAAAAATAAAACATTTCGCATTCTTCGCACGTTAAGACAATTCCTACCATAACCTTCCCATATATATATATTGCGTTGTTATCTATTTATAAAATAATATTAGAAAAACTTAATCAAAAGATTGATTATTAGTTCAAATCTTAACCAATAAAGAAGATCCAATAATACAGACTAAACTTAATGTTATTGACCAAATATGATAATGATAATTTTTGATAAACTTTTATTTAAACTATTCAATTAAATAAAGTCGATTTATTTTGTTTAGGTTACTTGAATAGAGGTTGGTTATTGTAAAACAAGTATTAATATAAAACAAATAAGATAAGATCTTGACCATTGGATCATGATAAAACTGATGTACGAAGATTCATAGAACACAAATATATACAATGATGCACGGAGATTTTCATGATGCACAATGATTTTTAGTTAAAGGAATATGATTGTTTTATTTGTTTTACTTTAATACTTGTTTTATTTTAACTAGAACCTACTTGAATATAGAAGAATTTTTTTTTACCTAAATGTATGCGGTTTAACCTAAATATGTTGTGGCTGTTTTGAACACTTTCGTTTGTCACTTCTAAGGACTAAGGTTACCTAAAGATGTTCAAACCAGAAACTTCTTGTGTAAACATCAGGCCTCTTGACCACTAACCACTAATATGTTATCTCTTTACGAATAGATATGCAAGCATTTACCAACAATTATTTATTTATATCAAATATATACATCTAATTACAACGTATGTAATAAATATTATCAAATAAATTAAGTTAACCACGCATCAAAAGTTTTATAAAAAAAAATTAAAATAGTAAGATAATGAAGTATATAGCTTTTTGTTATGGTTAAGTAAAGGATATTATTAAAAACATTAAGTCAAACCGTGCATCACGTACGGGTATTAAAACTATACTATTAAATTTGCTACCCATACAAAAACATTAACACATATATCCCGAGGCCCGGCTATCATCGCCTATTATTTTCGAGTTATTGATAATATATCTTTTTAATGAGTAGTTATTTTACCAAGTCTCCGGGGTTAAATGGGTCATGGAATGAATCGATCGACCACCTTCTATGTTACTGTCAAATTGCGAGAGACTTGTGGGGAAGGATTGCGAACTGGTGCAGGGTGGCTCCATTCACGGTTTCAAATGTAAAAGACATTATTGAAGTATTTTCAAAAGTCAGATTGGGAAGGAAGGCTAGCAAGATTTTTAAAGGCATCACCTTCATTTCTTGTTGGTGTTTATGGAATCAAAGGAACAAGAAGATCTTTGAACAAGAAGAGGTTAACATCGACAACATTTTTCAAGAGATAAAGTCGTTAGGTTTCCTTTGGTACAAATGTAGAACGAAACTTGGTAGTCTTAGTTGGAATGATTGGTATAAGTTTAATGTAACGTAATCTTGTAATGTTTTGTTTCTATTCCGTAATTGCGGAATAGAATGATATATATACAATTCATACTTTTCAAAAAAAAAAAAAATGGGTCGAGCTAAAAGATGCCAACTCTAACAAGAACCGGGTCAAAGAGTAACGAACTAAAAGTCATCCGATGTGTATTCAAATGCGTAAAATCCCCCACAACGGTAACTTTATAAAAGCCTATGACTAAAATTTTCAATAATTAGTTTTTGTAATATTTTTTTTTGAAACGGAACTATTACACACATACCTTACCCAACCTTACCACTAGGCCAAAAGCCCTATATAAAATTCAAAGAAAATTGATATAAATGGTTGTGGGTCGCCCCAACCTTACCCACCCAACCCAAGCCAGACCACTTGACCAACACTACATGTTACCCGAACCCTTACCTTCCCATTTTGCCACCCTCCATTCATTTAAGAGAATCATTTGTAACTGTATTCAACGATTTGGTAATGGTAATACCTTCGAACCGAACCAAAGGAATGGCATTAGTAATTATTAATAGGAATTTGCCGTGAATACGAGAATGAAGGATACAACATGATTACCGAGAACCATAAAATGGTAAATCATACAAGCAAGTCGCAAATTGTCCATCAGCTTCAAAAGATGTATAAGCAGGTTAAGGAGGTCAGCATTGAAGTTAACAATATCGATACAACGTTCACACCATTGTTGTCAAGGATGCTGAGACCAGAGATCCTCTTCACAGTTGGTCCTGGTTTCGATACAACCTGGGAAGAAACAATTCATCATGCGAATTTTTTTTTCAAATCTGGTATCCACTTGCAAGTATGTAATATAGATACCAAGATTTGAAAGTTCTAAAAGTCTGGGTTACTCAAGTATTGTTGTGTTTTTACTGTTACCAAGTGTCCATGTTATCATGTTGTATTGTTTCATTCTTTCTCTGGTAGCTATAAGAGTTGAGTCTTACTTATTTACATTACACTTTTTACCCTTAAATGTCCCCTTCAATATCCTCTTACATTTTGTGGGAAACAATCAATCATCCATGAGATCAATTAGAGGTGGCAATATAGGCAGGTAAGTTAACGGTCAAAACGGGCTCCGGGACAATAAATAAATAATGTGTTAAATATGACTAAAAAAAAATAAACAATAATAATATACTTTTTTAACAAAGGTGGTTTAGGAGGTTCATGTACTTTCAGCTCATTTGATGCATTTTCATTTTAACTACTTTTTAAAATTTCCCCAGTTTTACCCAATGGAGATAGAACACAAACTCAAGTCCTCGACCCATTAATAAGTATACGGGGCGAAATTGCCACATCTAGGATCACTTCATCTCTTAATTTACTGTAAAAGAGCTTAAAAGTAAATCTCTTTTTCTTAGCCCGGGACTCAAGTTTACCTGATGAAGTTATAGTAACTTGGAATTGAAGTGCCAAGGCCATACAAAAAAAAGAAGCTTATAATGCTGTAATCAAACATTATTTTAGCTCATGCTAGATGGGCCATTCAAAAGCTTTTTTGACAATTGACAGAAAAAAGTCAAAGATTTTCCTATACATATATCTGGTCAAATGTTGCAATTTGTGCTTAATGAAGTAACTTTTGGGTAGAGGGCATACCTTGTTACGTACACTACAAAATCCACTATATTGCACAGTAGCTCCTAAAATGGAGTCAATTAGACTTCCTGCAAGTCCTGCTGTAGCAGAAAGAGGTATGACAAGTAGCTGCTTCAAGAAGGCATCGTTGGTGCAACTCTTTGTGAATAGTCCAGGTAAAACAAAAGCGAGTCCAATCACGGTTCCTGCTGCTGCAGCTGCTTGAAGACCAGCTATTGTTACACCACCATTTGTACCTCTACGAACAGGCTGTTAAGAAAGAATTGAAAAGATCAATTCATAATAATGTAAAACATTGACTTTAATGTCCAAAGTCCAAACATCTAGTCTGGATACATTTTATACGAGGCTACACTTTTGTGGAGGGCAGGATTGATGGGTCAAGCAGGTTGTGTAACAGGTTAAGATGGGCCATTTTTAGTACAGGCCGGGTTGGGTTGGCCTGCAATATGTTTTGCACTTTTGTCCTATTTAAAAAAACCTTGTAAACAACAAATGCACTGGTTATGATTACAAAAACATCATAATGACAATAAAAACTGAATCTTTGAATAAAATGATTTAGGATGATGAATGCATCAAAAATAGACCTTGGGTGACTTTCACACCGTTTGACCATTTGAGTATTTGACCCATTACTCTTATAGCTAAAATTTTATTTGAACCATTAAAGTCATCTGGGATAAAACACAAACCAAATCAACCCATTCGCAAGAAATATATTGAAATTGCTCCCTCTAGTTGAGAGCAATAGAACGACACAGTAGCAAAAAAGCTATAGGCCTATAGTGCTATAGAAAAGCATCCTCGACTAATAAAAGAAATGCAAAACGGTTGAGTCTAGCAACAGGAATACAGTAACCAACAGTACACCTAAACACCAACCAAAAACTCTAAGAAGCTAAATGCACATATATAAAACATATGGTGATGGAAGGATTACATAAAAGAAAACTGGAATATAGCATCAGTAAAGCACAAAAAGATCTCACCTTAAAGGTAGTAATCAACCGTGGCTGTTCATCACTGAGTACCCCAAGCTCAGAGGACCAAGTGTCTCCATTAGAGCACGAGTAATGACCAATCACGCCACCAACAAGAGATGTTATGATGTATGATTCTTTTGAGTTCAAACAAATATCCTGTGATGTTTTCAACTTCCAAAACGCTATAACTAAGACACTAGCAATTCCGCTGTTTGATAATACTTGTATCCTGTATAGAGACAAGGGGCATAATGATAAAAACATGTGACTCAGTTGATGGATATCAGATAAAATGGTCGTAGTTCAAAATTCAGATAAATTGGCGTAATGTATTTAGCAATTTACTCCAAAGTAACATTAAGAAAGCAGATAGTTACACATAGTTTCTGATATAAGCTTGGCCCTAGAGAGATGATCATAATTAGATATTTAAATTTGCCACTAATGCAACTCCTAGGAGTTAACTTAAGTCTAATTACCCCCTTGCCCCTTTGACCCTGGCTACTTTGCCCGGCTATACAATATTGTGAATTTTTTTTGCTAACATTCTCTAAAAGATTTACAATCAGACTCAACACTTAACAAGGTCAAGGCAAAAGCTCATACAACATTATGGGCCATTTTTCTAAAAATGTGTTGATAGAAATTTGTATGAAAAACTCTAGAATACATTGTCTCTTTTATATATAGGTCAAGCCATGGTCATTTGTGGGCAAGCATCGCTAAAAATAGTAAGTACTCCCCAAACATATATGCAAACCACATTGACGTCCAATATAACTAATTATTGTGAACAACGGGTCATGCAAAACAAGAAAACCACATACACCAATTATGTAATTTACTCTACAATCATATATTCAAGAGAAAATGACATCAAAATGTAATGGACTTTATTTAAAAATGTTATCATATACAACAAACTTTCAAGATGTTTATTTCAACGTAATGAAGATGCAAAACATTAGCATTTGATGTTAATGAGAACGGTGGTGCAACCACCTCGTCTTCACCTCTTCCTCCCGTGACACCGTTGGCACCAGTTCTTCTTCGGGGCTCGTCATGAAGTTGCTTCCTGGTGGCGACTAGGTGAAGAAGAGAAAGTGGGGCCGCGTGTGTGTATATTAAAGAGGAAGAAGTAAGGAAGAGGGTATTGTTGGCAGGGGTGTGTCACTGTCAGTAAGGAAGGAAGAGGTGACATGGCGACGGGGAAGAAGTGAGGAAGAGGTCACTGTTGGAAGAGGCCGTACTATATCAGGGTAAAATAATGACGTGGCAACACCACATCATTAAAAAACCGGTGCCAAGTCACCAACTCATTTAATGGTAATGTTTTGCTTGTTCATTAGTCATTACACTAAATGAATTTAAATAAAGTTCATTACATTATTCTAGTGACATTAATGCCCAAAGGTATTAAAAATAAAAAAGAGAGAAAGTTACCAGTTTCGTTGACCGCCGGCTTTAAAGTCAGCATCAATACTTCTTTTTCTATCTTCACCCATTTTAGTAAGCTTTGATGAAGTAAAGAAGAAAGCTAATAACATCGCTCCAAATCTACAAACAACAAAATTATACACACATATACATATCTATACACACACACACATATATACATATAGTTACATACATATATACATATATACATACAATATATGGCATATAATATATAGATATTAGATACATATATACATATATGCAATGAAAATAGAAATGAACCTGTAATTGACGGAAAGATGAAGGGACATGACAAAAAGACCGGCGAGAGCACCGGAAAGATCGAGAGAGTGTTTTCTATAAGAATTAAAAGCGATGAGTGATGAAATTGTAACTGCGATTATCACTTGCTGCACCATTTCATTCTCCATTTTTATTTTTTTTAATTTATATTTATCAACGGATTGTTAATTATTTTATTGATATAATAAAAGAAGAATTAAAGAAGAAGAAAAAAATGGTGGGAGTGGTGTCACTGGTGTGGTGTTTGTTTGTTGAAACTTCTTTTTGTGGAGTGTGGTTTTTTTAGAAGTTTAGTTGGTTCAAGTCAACAAAATGTCGCTGCATTTTTGTTTGTTTAACATAGGAAAAAAAAAGAGTCAAAAAAAGTTGCCAAACTGAAAATTACATAAACATAAACTAGTAGCATACTCCCGTAATACGTAATGGTGGATGGTTTTTCAAAGGGTAACGGTAGTCGGGATTGACGGTAAATTCAGTTAGTACATGCAACAAGGGGTGATTGTGGCCGGCAGTCGGTTTCGCCAACTGCCGGCTTTAGATTGTTTAACATACCGGTATATAAAAATTGTGCTAGTTATTTGTGAATGAAATATTTATAGATGTAAATGATTAACTGAGTATAGATTATGTAAATATTTGTGAATGAAATATTTATAGATGTAAATATTTATAGATATAAGGATATATTGGTAAATTATTTTGTACTTAAGATTTGAAATTTAAAACTCATCTCAAAATGCTTTATAATATTACTAAAAGATTATAGGCGCGATGCGGCAGCAAAAATTAGTTTTAACTTTCAAGGAAGAAAATCCGATAACATGTTTATTAGGTTATTAAAAAGAATTTTTTGTCGTGTTTTTAAAATCTCATCTCATGTATATATTCTTGTAAATCTAACGTATTGGATGATATTTAAGCACATTGCATTGCTACATTTAAATAGTACTAGAAGGATGCCCGTATGATGGTAGTAGCGACGGCGGTAGCGGCGGCGACGGCGGCAATGGCGAGTAGTGTAGGTTATTGATGTATTTATAATTGATGTAAAAGGAGGTAGTGTAGTTATTTTAAGAGTTGAGGGATAGATGTTGTAAATTATTTCATTGAGGGTATTTTTGGTATACCATGTTTGTTAGGTATTAGGTGTATTGATTGTATATGGGCAATTTAGGTAGAAGGGTTCATCTTTTTAGCAATGGAGGGAAGGGTCATATGCTTTATCATAGATCAACTGGTACCATTACCATGTGACCAAATGGGCCCACAGATGAATATTGCAGGTCACATGTTCGAAACTTGTCAAAGGCAAGTGGAGAAACTATATCTTGTGATCCATGTGTGAGGATGGTGATTCACCGGACATGAGTTCTATGCGGTGTGCGCTTTAAGTACCAAGGCGATACTATGAGACCATAGAGTTTCCACCCATTTACCCTTATATATATATATATATATGTATATGTATATGTATAATACATATCATATGGTTAACTTTATTTCCAGAACCCCTTTTTTTGCAAGAACTTTAAAAACTCCTCAATTTTGTATTAGATAATATGTTTTTAAAGTTCATTCATATGTGAAACGTTATAAAAGTTCATGTTATAGAATAAATTTTTTTTCAAAACCTTAAAAATAGCTTTTTAATCACATGTGAATAAATTTGTTCACATATACCATTCACATGTGAACAAAAACCTATTTTTAAGATTTTGAAAAAAAATTTCTTCTACGACATGAACTTTTATAACGTTTCACATGTGAATGAACTTTAAAAACATGTGATTTAATACATAATTTAAGAGTTTTTAAAGTCCTTGAGAAAAAAAGGTTTTGTAAATAAGAGCCCCCGATATCATATATGTTTAGTATTATGAATACAATATAGTGTTTAAGTAAATATTTGTGTGTTTGTATATATAGGATAAATCGGAAGGAACCTCTTAATCCCTTGTATCGCATTGGTACTCACACAACCACCATGTAAGTTTTTAGTGTACTGAGGTAAGTGCACCTGAACGAATACCACCACATGAAATCGATTAAATCTGGTCTAAGACGGGAATAGAACTCGTGCCAATATTGTTAGGATTGGAGCAAATATTATTATAA
Source organism: Solidago caesia (assembly GCA_028566075.1). Classification (NCBI taxonomy): domain Eukaryota; kingdom Viridiplantae; phylum Streptophyta; class Magnoliopsida; order Asterales; family Asteraceae; genus Solidago; species Solidago caesia. The sequence continues at coordinate 1,406,454 of JAOXNX010000028.1, forward strand.
GAAAAACTGATTTGGTTCCAAATTAGTTGTATTCAACATATATTACATAATAGAATCCTGGACAGGATGTTGCCGGGAACCTAATTAACATGTGGAGTTGTGGACAATGATGTAAACCAGAAAGAAATGAAGCACCATGTGTTGTACGCAATCCTTCTCCTACAATTTTTTTATTTTTTTATTTTTTTATTTTTACTTTATTTTTTATAAAAAGAATATATCTTCCTCAAACTTTAACCTAAAAACCTCTTCATATCTATACTATCCTTAACAATTCAACATTGGTGTATCTAAACTATCTTTAATGAAATAATTTACAATATATATCCCTTAACTACAAAAATAACTACACTACCCCTTATACATCAATAACCTACACTACTCGCCGCCGCATTGTGTGGGAACCCCTATAGTATCTGATAAATACTTACGAGCCATATGACTCTAGGATCCTCCTTTAGGCCAAGCTAAGCTTGAACCACATCTATAAGATTCGTCAAACTATATAATCGAGTTCACGACTAGATGAAAACCATGAAGTCGGAACTTGAGGCATTCTTGGCTCATTTTGAAGCACAAATGATGCAACTCTAAAGAAAAGTAGGACCTTGTCCTACCAGTCAAGATCTCAGCAACTATGTAGAAGTACTTGGGGTTGACATCTGCATGAAACTCGCACCGAAAATGTGGGATATAAAAGATATGCCCTTTTTGTAATGCCCATAGAAGAAATTTGACATTACTGGATGAAGCAATGAACACTTTAGGAACCCAAATCAACATTAGCACAAGCAAATAAACTGGTCTAGTAAAATATAGAATTAACCCAATCCGCCTTTGACTCCAAATATTAGATATGGCCATATTTGATCAGGTTGATTTAATTTGATACAACTTCCTACTTTATTTTGTTTGTTATCTCAAGAAAAAGACACAAATATAACTCCCCAGTTGGTTTCAATCAAACAACAAACCAGTGCAAGAAACAACAATCACTCATTTACAAGAAGAAATCAGTTTGTTTACACATCAACATACCCCGAGTGTCTTTCAAATTCAAGTATGCACAATCTGTATTCTAGGTCTATCATTCATCTATTGTACAAGTTTTGGGGCACAACGTACAAGGTTTCCTACTTCCATTTCTAAAATGGCTCTAGGGGTTAGGGAGGAAGCAAACTAACATTCTTTTTGTGTGTGTGTATCTTTATTTGCGGCTTCTACATATGCTAGAACTCGTATTGTGTTTTTACCTTCGGCAAAATTTTTGTTGTTCCTGCTTCTATATGCAAATAAAAGGAAAAAGAAAACAGAATAAATCAGCAAGAAAGCAGAATGAGCAACAACCAATAAATATTATAGCTGCAACAATGGTGAGGACCCGCGGGTCAATATGGGTGGATTAGGATGAACCACCAAACAATTTGTCTTTATTTTTAATGCACAAGAAAAGTAATACTTAATATGATTATATAAACTTAATGATCACAATTTGTTTATCAACTTTTAGGAAGGTAAAAAACTGGATTATGTCACGTACTCACGTGCTACTTTCAATTTGCTCAACCAATTTGGTCCATGTAAATCTTAATTAAAATTTTTAACTTATTAAAAAATAAAATAATGCTCAAATCAACCCGCTTTCACATAATCGGGTTGAAATTGCCATCCATGCAAAATAAATTTGAAAATTTCCCCCAAAGGTTACGAATGTGAGAGAATGTTATTCATAATAATTACCTGCATTTACATTATATACAGGTCAGGATGAAAGTCGGCATGATTCACTGGTTCATTAACTTTTTGGCTCTAATTGAAAACTCTGTCAGGAACTTCTCACTGGCAAAAGTTAAAGGAAGCTGTTCATCATCAAACAACTCTTCCCAATCATCGCTTTCTTGATTTGTAGTGTTCTCTTCATTTGGAGTTTTGGGGTCCTTTGGTATATCCCTATACAAATGCTTCAATATGAATAGTGCAGTATCAGGGTCTCTCCAGTATTTTCTGCAATGATAAGAAGAGATGAGGGAAAGCCAAGAAATTCTTAGACTTTCGATCAAACTTGAAACACCAACTATTTATAATATATTAAAAATGAAGTATTTCAGGTCAGCCTAACCCAAGGATCCCACACAAAATTACCCGTCTATACCCCCTGTCCATTTTGACACCTCCCAAAACTTTGACATCCCAAAATGGATTTGAACACTATTCAATGAAGCAAGTGTAAAATGTCACAAGAGGCATAATTCTAGGTGTTTAATACTCTATGCATATATGTACAGGCTAGGTTACAATTTATCTACTTGAGTAGTCACGAACCACAGTCTATTCAAATAATCTAAAATGATTTTCAACGGCTTAAAAATGACGAAATCACCAAAAATATGACATGGATTATATTTACTTACGTATGTGCTCCAAAGGCTGATATGTATTGATGCTCAAATGTTTTATTCTGCATTACCAAAATTTCAAGAGATGAGAAAGAGAAGAGAAACATCCATGGGAACAAAAACATGAAAGAGGAGGGAAATCAGTCCCATATGCGAATGGGCATATCAACATTAAGCATGGAGATATGTTAAGTGATTATATAAAAAATGATGATAGTTCAGTCACAAACGATTTGACTGAAGCTAGCCATTTTATGCTTATTGATTGGATATCCAACAGCCTTAAACAGATGGGAGCATGTGGGTAATAAGATTCAATTACAAGTAAAAAGTAGTATTAAGAAAATGGTAAGTTGGGTAATGGGTCAGGTCAAAACAGGTAATTTTCAGTTCGGGTCACAACGGGTTGCGCCCCCTGCAGTCCCTTGTTTTATGAAGTAATTACAAAACTACCTTATTACAATAAAAGAAAAGAGGTTTTTTAATAGAACGATTTGTATACAAATGGGGTCAAATTTCCAGTAAAAAGTATAAGCAGAAGTCTACATCTTGGTAGAAGGATAAGAATACATACTTGAAGCACATGATCGATTCGACCATCTTTACTGCCTGTTAACCTCTCCAACATTATCGAACCATACGATCTCTCAATTTCTTCAGGCTCTTCAGAAGCTTCTGCTAAGCCAGAATAATACGCATAAATGTAACGAACTAAAAGCTTGGTAAGAGACAGCACCAAACAAATACGCTAAGTTCATAGCAGTTAATGATGTGACTTGGTATACTTCAATTACCTTCATGATCATCACTGTCCCTTGATTGACATACTGTTAGCACTTTAACCTGTAATGCGTAAAAGCTCATTTAGAAAACAAGGGTCACTTCCTAAGCCATATAACAATAAAGTAAATTTTTTGGTTGTACAACACTATATCATAGAATACATAGAATGATATTTGTAGGACAATTAGTAGCAACAACCTTTGCCAAGCTCATTTGATCAACAACCACCTGAGAGCGTGCTGCAACTCTTTCTACAAATTCCTGCACCATCGTGTATAAGCACTATTTTAAGAAAGGCTTAAATGCATAAATTAAAGATTGGGTCAGGCAAGTTGGTTCAAGTTGGCCTGTTAACACTTCTTCTCCACTTTTTATAACCTATTTATGTGAAGAAAATCTTTTACTTATGATTACAAAAAGTGGTGTAACTAAATTAATAATCTAATCTTCGATAAAAATGATTAAGTAGGCTGAATGCATTAGAACTATTCGACTCGTTTCTCTTTCATTTACCCTTTTGATCCATTTAAGAAAATTTTTTATCGAAACCGACCTATTAAAAGGAATAGACGGAATCGCCACCTCTAGCAGGGGTGGAACAACTGTATAGCATGTACCTGGTATCCAACATGCAGCCTCTTTCCACCTCTGTGATAAGGAATAATGACAGGACGTTTGTCAACGTATTCCTTACAAACAAGTGGTTCTACTCTGAACAGAAGACCAAATATATTTCACGTCAGGTGTCAAAACAGAAAGGCTCTTTCAATTTAACATGGAAGGAATCATGAGAAAAGATTACAAGTGTGAAAGCAAAGTAATAATGTCAACAAGAAAATGTACATCAGTATATAAGTAACGGATTCGGACATACCTGTATGCCACTGGATCGTAAGGATGAAAAATATTAAACATCTGCCGACAACATGGCATCTCTTCAATTATAGTTTCATCATTCCAATAATCTTTTCCTTTGCCTGTAGAAAACAGCAACAACTACTTTAAAGACGACGATCATGGATTCCTGTATTCCTATGCTTACAATGAAACTATCATGCCCTTGCGTTCTAAATTGTCAAAACTTAGAAAATTAGGAAGCTGGCAACAATTGAACTATTCCTGTTTATTCTCCTAAGGATCACAAATCAAAAAGGGTATGAGACAAGAATTACCAATTCCAATACGGATGTTGCGTAAGGCAAGAAATACACCAAGAGGAGACCCGGCAGCAAAGAATGTATCAACCTGGCATGAATATGAAGTAGCATAAGAATCAAAAGCAAAAGAACTTCTCATATATATTTTTTCATTTAGACTTAATGGGCAGCATTAGAATACAGAACATGTAACCTTTACCTTGAACATCAACTTGGTGTACTTTATATAGGGAGTGTAACTCTTCAGATTACCATTTTCAGAAGATGGAGAACTCTTGGGGACACTTTCATTTCTTTCAATTGAAGGTTCCTGCTTATTTTCTATTGAAATACAAAACAAACATACTGTCAAACTCCTAGAGAACCAATATAATATGATATCACTAAACCAACTAAAAGGACATCAACATGGACCAGTACCTCGAGCTCTATGTGATTCTAACTCTTTAATTCTAGCATTCAAAGAATCAATCTGCAAGAGTAAGAGCACATGAATAAGTAGTGTAAAAGAAAGAACCATTTAATAGAACACAGAGTGGCAAAACTTACCTCTTCCTTGAGTGATTTGATTACTATGTTTTCATCAGTCTTGTTGATTTCCTCATCAATTTGATCTGAGTTCCTTGTTAATACTTCACTATCGGTGCCTGTAATTTCATCTAAACCAAGATTCTTCCGAGAGTTCATTTCGTTACGATCATCACCAGATTTGACTCCAACTTCTGACCCTGGACTATCTTGTTTCTCAGAGTCCAATACTAAATTTTGATCTGAGAAAGATAACGGAGTGAATGGAGAGCCAGACTCTTCGGCATGTCTTTCAGGGAGTATAGCTTCCGAGTGAGCACTTCTGATGTCCTTTATAGGAGAAGCTACCATATCCATACTCAGATTTGATGTTATTTCTTTTTCCAATGAGTTCAAGGACGAATCACACTCTGGAGAAATTTCATGGCTTTGGTCCTTGTACATCCATTCCATTGGGAATGGGGAAGATAAAGTCTCTTGGTGACACAGTATGTCAAAGGAGAGGACACTTCCCAAGGAATGGCCATATAAAGAAACCTGCAAGAAAACAAGCACGAGAGTAAGCCTAGGGATGCAAATGAGTATAGATTTTATCAAGTTATTCCAACTCGTTTAAGTCGATCATTATTAAGAATTTAAGATCAACGTCTAGTTCGAATGTATAAAACATGTTAAAACAAACTCAAACGTATAAGGAGTCAAGCTTATAAGGACTCGACTCGTACCCCTACTTATCTATGTGTAATACACACATACATATAAGAACCACATAGAACTTAAGAACAACCCCAATTGGTAATAAAAACATATACATAAAAATATACATATGTATATTACATATATATCATATATAGAATACTTGCATGTCACTTGCATCTCTAATACACACTCTTGCCGGAGGTCTTTCTGGAAGCAACCTCTCTACCCTCCGATAGAGGTAGGATTGTCTACATCTCACCTCCCCCATACCCCGCCTTTGACGGGATTGGGTATTGTTATTGTTGTTGTTGTTGTATCATATATAGAATTCTATAAATATAATATAGTGTGTGTGTAAGTGAATATTTGTGTGTATATATATATACACCTATACTAAGTTATCATTTAAACTAAATGGGGATCCCCGATCCCCGTGAGCCCAATGGGTTTTGGTAAATGGGAACTTGCCGGGTTTGGTAGCAGGTTTTAGAATCAGGTCAGGGATTACCTAAACCCTGCCCAAACCTGATCTATTGTCATCCCTAGCCCCAATCTAAGCCCTTAGATCAAAAAATAGATTCCAAACTAATCATGCGTGATGCACACGTGCATGCATTTATTCACAAATGATTGTTCATTTTTTCATGTGATCTTGATCCTTGCATTTATTGATATAAGGGCATAGATTGGTTCTTAGTTCTCAAGTTTTTTGTATGTACATATAATTGGGCAAGGCTGCAAACAAGCCAAGTTTAATCGGCCGATCTCGATGGTTCAACTTGGACAAGCGCAAGTCAAGTTGGTACTCGAGTTATTCGAGCGCAAATTCGACTCGTGATATCAAGCTCCAAGAGTATAGTTAATAAAGCATGGTATTTTATAAACACTTCCGAGCCCTTACATTAAGCTCGGTCTTCCTCAATGAGAGGTCAAGCCTGCCATGAAGGCCCGACAAGCTATCTAATTGAGTTTGAGCTTATCTTAATTCAGCTTGGCCAGTTTGCAGCCTTATGAATACCCGTACCATGTGACATCAGCTGTAAGGGTTTCAAATACACGTCACATTCTAGGAAAATGCATGACCCACCAGTCACGTACCTTTCCATCATAACCAGGATTTCTCTTAAGAAACTTCAAATATAACCTGTTTAATTGGTTAGAAACCTGCAGAGATCATTAAAATATTAAATTAAAACCTCGAAGCTTATACATGTGAAATACAAAGAGAAAATTCATTGAAAATCTTGGGGTGGTTAGAAACCTGCAGAGATCATTAAAATATTAATTTAAAACCTCAAAGCTTATACACGTGAAGTACAAAGAGAAAATTCATTGAAAATCTTGGGGTGGTAAGTTATTTACTAATGGAGTGGGTCAACTTAAAACACTAACACACACAAACACACGATGTCATTGTTCTGACTGTGCATACAATGATTCACCATTACTATCAAATAATTATAACCTGCCTTCAGCCGTTTCAAGACTTGGCCTAAAACCAGTCCCAAAAAGCCCTGTCCAATTTAAGGACCAAAGGAACCTGTATATTAAACCCGATTTCATTCAAGGAACCAAATTTCTGAAAATGAAACTTGAAGTTGCACGTCCTCTAATGGATAGAGACGACCATATCTAACTCTCTGTTTTCGTGTCATTTTTGTGCTTTATAACTTATCAAAAGATGCCAATCAACTATTTAATTTTAGTCTTAAAATAAAAATAAATGTCACTGGCTAGTTTATTTGGCAACAACCTGGTTGAATTCTCTCCAAAAACCCTGACCTTCTATTGTTCTTAGCTCGTTCTCGCATGCATGGATTGTCGTTATTGTATTCTAGTATGCTTTTGAAATAAATATTCGCGTTTTTTGCTCATCGTAAGTTCTCTTCCCTGTTTTTTATTTTTTCCAACATTAAAATTTATAGAAATGAAAATGGCACCTAGAAATTCTAAAGTTGGTTCTACTTCTACACTATCAAATACATCAAAATACTTATCAATATTCCCAAGCAATGTATATCAGTGATGTAGGAAAATTAACGTTTCACCTTTGTGACTAGAAAAAACAAGGTTTAGGCAAGAAATGTGTATGTTTTCTTAAAGCACAAGGAAATTCCAGTGCTCAACACTCGGGAAATGGGTGTACCAAAACAAGGCCAGTCTGACAGGTCCTTGTGCATCTCTATGACAGTGACATCTAGAGTTCCAAGTTTTCTAATTCCTGAATTATAATCCTAATTACCTATAGAAAAGAACCACCATAAAGCTACTTAAACTTCGAATGTTGAAGCTGCATCACTAATAAGTAAAAACACGGTAGAGAATGAGGATACAAAACGAAAAGAACCAAGAGACAATCATGCATGAACATACCGAGTCAATGATATCCTGGCAGTAGATTGGGCTCATGTAGTATAGCACATCATGAACAGTTGCACTCAATGTTACTCGCAACCCACGTACACCAGGTAATGTGCATTTTTCTACAGCAGATTCACCACTGAGCTTTAAGTCTCTCCTCCACTGGAAATTCACATAGACCAATCATATCAAGATTATGAACAAAACAATTCTTTCAATCTCCCATCATCTTGTAAAGGAAAAAGATATCCACAAGACGAAAAGTGTATGCAAAACTTATGGTCAAAACTAGGACTGGTAATATTGACCCGTTTTCTAACGTAAGGGTTGAGTTGACATCTGTTTCATCTCTAGCGGGTCAAACAGGTAAGATTAAAAGTAAAAATTGAAAGTAAAAAAAATTAATAATAAAAAACCCACAGCTAAAAAGGAACAAGTCAAATGAATCAAAAGCCGCCCAAAGTGTTTTTTTAAAGCATAAAACGTCTTGAATCATTTTGTTAAAAAAATAAATATTATTGGCATAATAGAATCTTGTGATCATATTTAACACACTAACTATTCATGGAAAATATAATAATATTATAACAGAAGTTGGACAAAATATATACCTGGCATGGAATGAAAAGAACTCTTTGAGTTCCACGTTGGTAAGACGATAGGTGGCGATCAGCAAGGCTTTCTGTAAGTTGACGGAAAGTGCCAACGTCATCGATTAAATTTGCTTTCTGCAACCTTTGACCAATACCATGAACCATGAATACTAGATGCCGAACTGGGACCTGTTAAAGTTTGATTACCAAAGAATTTTAATGCATGCAGGTTTACAGTTAATAAATCGGTCCATTTACAAGTCTCAACAGAAATATACATCAATTTTCTTAGGCAAGGGAATATAGATGTGACCACGGAGAAATCGTTTTTCTTAACTCAACAGTATTAGATGTATGTATGAAAAGGAGCCGACTAAAAGGCCACTGGTCTTACCAGTGAGCAGTAATCATCCCTTTCTTCTTCTTTCTGCTGACGTAACTCATCCTATTAACACAAATTATAAACTAAGATACAAAAGATCTTTTCCAGCAATGAAGATAAAGGATATGACACTAGAGTAAAACATATACATAGCAAGAAATACGCCAAGACACTGGAATATCTCAGTATGATTCATAGAGATTGGCCACTGAAGAATTTTGCTGGATAATAATACAGAGATAATTTATCTCAAAAGATTCAAATGGTTCACACGGGTCGAAAGTCGCACAAAGTGTATTTTTAAATGCAAAAAACTTGATATTTCGTTTTATATAAAAAAAATTTATAACTATTAATACTAAACTTTTGTAATCATATTTGACAAACTAAAAGTTACTCTGGTTAACCCAACCCGTCCCTTGGCAAAATTGTATACGTTTTGACCTGAACCCATTACCCAGCCGGCCAGCCCACTCAACAAGCCCTAATTTTCACCTCTATAAAAATGATTGCGAACTAACATGTTAACTGCATACAATGAGTAATCTTGTCTGTTAAGCTTCGAATTCTTTCCAAAAGGACCAAAAGTAAAGAAAAACAAATCAATCAACTACAGAAGGCTGTTATCCCACCGATATTTGTGTTCTAAACCTCCCCCCCCTCCCCCCAACCCACCCACCACACATGCATACAAAAGAACAACAAAAACAATGAAAACATACCTGGGTCGGCTTTGGTGAAAGAGATGGAGCATACCCACGCCTTAATTTAATGGCAGTCCCTCCAATATTAACTATGCCAGCAAATCCATGCGAAGGAACACTTAGCCAAGCATCCCAAGTATCATCCTCTCCCGTAAATAGAGCATGTAACCCCTGTAAAGTAATAAGTATCACAGTCGATGCTTATATGTAAAGTAATAAGTGTCACATAATTAGAGGTTAACTTCAAACACCAACATACCGGGCTAGACCCTTGCATATCAACACGGGCTGCGAATAATCCAGATGGTTGAAATGTTCTACGGTGCCATATCTGAAAAGAAAAAATTAGCCCGGCCATAACACTGGGAAAAAAATTCGAAATGGCTCGCATTTGGTCCAAATGAACCACTATCATATAAAAGTAATGCAAAGTGCACTTTATAATCCAGATGGTTGAAATGTTCTAAGGTGCCATATCTAAAAAGAAAAAAAAAAAAAGTCAACCATAAAAGCAGCCAGTTCAAGCTGACTCATTGGTCCAACTGAACCACTGTCACATAAACTGATAAAAGTAATGCAAAGTTCAGCTATTTCACTTTAAGAAATGTTAAGTTGATGAAGAAGAGAAGATTAAAAAAATGATAACCGCAAGTATAAACATTGAAATATGAAATTCCTTGAAAGAGAGAAGCACCAATGAGAGTTGCTAATCTTGACCCGTTTAATTACGAATGGGTTGATTTGGGTATGTTTATCCTTGACAGGTCAGAGGGTTAGAACTTTAAAAGAAAAGTTAGCTACAGAAAGGAACGGGACCAAATGGTTCAAACAGGTCTATTCAGAAATTTAGATTGAACTTGCGCTAACATAGTTTTGTAAACATACTTAACAAAATTGATCTATAAAATATTTATAAAAACATAGACAAGAAGTGTTCCAGACCAATCTGACCCATACCATTTGGGCAAGTTACCAAAGCAGCCCAATTTGACACTTCTACATAGATGTTTGATATAGATCACTAACCCGACTGTGATAAGCAAACTCCAGCTGTTCAGCGATATCCTCGCGGAGTGGAAGCCAATCAAGACTCCCTTTACGAGCAAACCAGTGGCCTCTAAGGACCCGCCGATTGTCACCATTCCAATAAACAGGAAAACTCTGTCTTTTTAATAAGTCTACCTGCAATAGTGACATGCAACAAGGAATTAATGATACCCCCGTAAGAGCTAACATGATAATTTCCAAATGCCAACAAATACACACATAAATATATTATATTAGATGAACCATGTTTTTTACTTTTCACCATCCTCCAAAATACTAAGAAAATGAATGGAACACAAAGGAGGTTCGCATCGAGGGACTGATACATGGTTCACAACACATGGATTCTAGGGTCACACTACCCACATGAAGAGGGGGAGGGGGGGGGGGGGGGTCCCCTTATAACCTTATTAGCCCATAGACAGGGTGTAAACTTAACGATAAAAACCTTACAAAATGCCCCCCCTTCTGATCTCTCAGTTAACAATGAAAAAGATCCAAGGGATCTATTTTTGGCCATATACATAAATGATGCATGTCCATATTGACACCTAAAAGGAGCATGACATAAGACATAATAACGATATTTAAGGTCAACAAACGAAACAGAATCTACTTACAATCACATTAAGAACCCTAAAAGCCCAAAACCTATCATGATAGTTAGAAACTATACAGAGAATAAAAGAGACAACACCTCATACAGGCCTCCTTTCACTGGGACACCAACCCTCTCTTCCTCATCTACATGTAGTTTGCTTGACTTGGTGCCAGGTAACTCAGAAGGTGTTGACCGTGGATCTGACTTAAAAGTTGAAGAAACTGAACCTTTTGGACCAACACTACATTCACCATACTCTCTCCACCAGTTGGAGAGCAGCTCCTCTTCTCGCTGCATATGTAGTATGTACATCAGTAATTGCCTTGACACCGGTGCATGCATATAAAAATCTCTGTTACTCAGGAGTCCCAGAAGTATAAAATGCTAAGGCAAAACTAAATACTCCAATAAGAAATATTCTGCCGAGTGAAACAGAGAACAAATGGTATGACCTGCAAAAATGAAGCCTCTATAGCAAGAGAATCCCTCATACCAAATCGGAAATAATCACCTTTCCCTACTACTTCTGTGAGCGGGACAGAAGCAGCTAGCTCTGTATATAAGCAATGGAAGCAATAATGAATCAACACACAAATAAACAAATATGGGGAAGAAAAGATTCCCGTGACTTAAATGGATTATGCATTACGGTATAAGCAAGATCTAAGAAAGATTCTGCCCGGAAAGATAACCGTGAAAGAATGAAAACTACGTAGATGTTTCTTACCAACATAACCAGACTCAATATAAATGACAGCAATAAGGAATCAATAAATAAAAAAGAAATGTTCCTGTGACCTCAATGGGTTACATATGACATCACATGTAAGGTCTGAAAAGGAGTCTGCCCGGAAAGATAACCGTGAGAGATTGAAAACTATATAGATGTTTCTTACCAGCATATCCAGACTCAAGATGTAAACACGACATACAGCATGAAAGATAAAATTAAAACCAAAAGCAAAACGAACACGATTTGGAAATTTAACCCATAGGATGTGTCAATGAAGACATTTTAAGTTTGTTAGCTTTCTTGATCACTTCTTTATTCAGTTTCTTTTCCCGTCATTCTCGAGTCCCAACTTTGTGTACAAACAAAAGTGTCAAAGAATGCAAGGTCCAGGAAAAAAAAAATCTCAGATGGAAAATACCATAATTATGACTTTAAAGAAAACAGAAACACCCAAAACCATAAAGTAAATATTATAGAAGAAAATCAAGTTCCAAGAATGAACCTAACATGAATCATACCACCCATAACAACCATAAAGGACAGGAAAACCACTGCCACTCAGTTTCTTAACAGCCAGTAAATACCCGCGAGCCAAACTTGCTCCTCATAGAGTAAACCCACGTCATATAGCCATCTAGGAGTTGGAATCTTATCATTTCATATCCCAACCTTAGAATACTATGAACTAGTACGCAATTTGATGCGAGCTAACTTCCGCTTAATGACAGACAATAACTGATATGAGGATGCCACTTCAACGATCCTTTGATACAATGTACTTCAGGGTTATGAAATCGCAACTAAAAGTTTGCTTTAAATTATTTTCCAATTTCCATATACTACATAGGCATTAAAATCCTGCCTAATAGCAGTCAACTTTGTATTACTAACACAAATTCTAACCAACTTACGAGAAATCGAAAGATTGCATCTTACAACTATGATCTAACCCAACTTAAGTTTGTCAACTAAATAAGACTCAGTTTTCAATCTTATTCTCTTCATAACTTAGTAAAACTTACTAAATACACGGGAACATACTGAAATTGGTCAAGACTAAAGAAATCTCATAACTAGGGCTGTAAACGAACCAAAAGAACACGATCAGGGCTTGTAATAATAATAAAAAAAAAACTCACCATCTTGCATCATTGGGGTTTTAGAGTAGTACCATCTAACATCACCCCCATCAGATGGGCTTCTAGTCTGTGCAAGATACTTCTGCCTCCCTTCAAACTGCTGTATCTCATCAATCAATCTCCTTATATTCGAAGGCGTATTTCGCAACATATCAGCAGAAGTTGCAGCCCCATCATACTTCCAACTGCTTTCTGGCATTGTAAACTTGGTTCAGACAATTTATCAAACACTTGGTGTGCAGTTTTTCAAAACCCACCAAAAAAAGTTCACTACTTTAACAAACTTTCACTCCAATTTGTACCAAAATTACTGTTTTAAGACATGCAAATTAGATTGGATCAAAAATAGAAAGTTGAAATTGGGTTTTGATAAGAAATCATTGATGGGGATTTGGGGTTTTCAAGATTTAAATTGGATATGAATTTAATTTGAGTATGAAAGTCTATAATGGTTTTTTAGACAAAATGGTGGAGGCAAATGAAGAAGAAGGTAGTAGAATATGTTTAGAGGGAGTCTGGCATATTCTTATACTAACGGGAGTGGGGGCCTTTTTTTTTCCAGTTTTTGAGTGGGGGCGTTTTTTTTCCCATTTTTTAGCCCCAATGGGCGTTCTATTACATTAAAAAACGTGCAACTTTTTAAAATAAACGGGCGTTTTGTTGTTATCATCACATACACAATTATAATATTAATAAAAATATAAATAAAAAAAAAAGTCAAAAAGCTGACACAGGGGGCATCCATTTCGTTCCCCACTCCTGTTGGCCTTACAAAACAGGAAAGGCAGACTTTTTTCTATGTAAAAATAGTCTTATTTTACCCGCACGTTATGGCGGCCCCCAATATATATGTAGTGCTATTTTGATTAAATCTGTGATCACTTCTTATAAGTAGAAGTTTAGCCATAATTGCATTTTTGCTAATTCGATCGAGCTTTTGTCGCGACATGTCGTTGCAAATGGGTTTGCCAGAAATCCGAACATCTAATCTGTCAAACGATAAGGGCTTTTGCAGCGACATGTCACTACAAAAGAGTCTGTCGTACATCCAGTCATCATCATACATCAAAGTAACAACTAGCCATCAAGGCGTCAAACATCAAGTCTTTTTGCAGCGACATGCAAAAGGCCCATTGTCACATTAAATGCATTTAACATCAAGTTGGTGCAAAAGGCCCATTGTCACAAATGTGAGGGCAGGGGTGTTGCTAAGACTAACAGGAATGGGGGACGTCCACCACGTCTCTTTTGTCAGCTTTTTACATTTTTTATTTTATTTATATTTATATTTATATTATTATTAAATATGTGTGTGTGTGTGTAACACCCCGCCAAGACGGAATACGCGGGATGCACAGTTAATGTTGATGCACAGCACAAGTATAATAGATCATAACACAATTGCCATAGAATAAGTAGTGTAATTACATCAGTTAGGGTATTCAACCCTAAAAGTTAAGTATAATTACAATCAAAAGTAGTCAGTCACGCAGGACTGTAAGCAAAAGATGTTGCAATGAAATTACAATCCAAAGATAATAATTTAAC
>JAOXNX010000028.1:1495428-1507689 GCA_028566075.1 Solidago caesia
GACACATGTCGCTTAAATAAAGCGCCACATGTCGATCAAAGAAAGCATCAATCCTGTTTTAGTTTATTGGTAGATATATGTTATTTTGAGAACCCATAAAATAGCTCCCATCCTTTGAGAACCTTTTCTCATTTAATATACAAAGGTTAGTTTTGTCTTTTATTAAATTAAATTTAATTAAATAAAATTTTAATGAGAAAATTTCAAGAAACTCTCCATCAGTTATGGAGTCAATGATTTTCAAAATCTTGAAAAGGTAACCGAAGCTTTCTTTTGGCAAGTATTTTACCCATCCAACTAGAACGGGGTGGGAATGAAATACGGAGTACTAAAAAAACACTCCTTATTCCCTGGTGTAGGAACAATCATAATGTATGCACCAGCTTCCTTTATTAACCCGATCCTTACCATGTAGGTGATCCAACTCCTAGACAGACAGATGACACCTGAAAATGATGGTTGTGAATCAAAGGCGGATCCAGAAAATTTTGAAATGGGGGGCAAAAATTTTTTTGGCTTAAATACACGAGGGCATAATGAACCAAAAACATAATAATATATATAAACATGATGGGATTAGTTCAAATAAAACAACTAATAACATAAAACAAATAAAACAATTATTACCTTTTAATTGAAAATCATTGTGCAGCATATTTCGTTACCAATAAATCATGAAATTTATCATATTAATTGGTTTTAGCTATGATGCATTAATTTTATATATTTATTTATATAATTGTGCTTTGTGTATCTTCGTGTACCAGTTTATATATTTGTGCTCTGTGTATCTTCGTGCATCTGTTTTATTATGATCCAATGGTCTAGATCTTGTTTTACTTGTTTTACGTTAAGTTTTGTTTTATAATAACCAACCCCTAAACATGATATATCTACACAAAAAATTTTTGAATCGTCTGGGGCCGTTGCCCCCGGTGTTTCTACATTACATCCGCCCATGGTTGTGATCTTCAGACGCAGTTCACCTTCAACAGGGGTTATATTTCCACCCGAAAAGTTACCCCTAATAAAGCATTGAACGGTTTACAATGCCTGCCTTCAGAAGAAGCATACCTAGAAAATGCAAAAGCAGCAACATTTAAGAGTCTTTGAAGACTGTTTCCTAGGTTGAAAAAGACAACATCCCACGATCAATTAAATTTAAAAACACATTCTAAAAGTTTAAGCATGCAAATGCTATCCAATCCAAAAGATCGATATATAGATTATAAGTTATACCTCTTTTCCATGCTGATATGCACAATTTAGAAGATAAGAGTACTCAAGGTCTTCAAATCGTCTTTGAAGAGACGAAATGGGCTCGTTGAAATAAAAGGTAGACTCGGGTGAGATCCTTCCTGACATATTCTTTAATCATAGACCATAAACTAACCCCCTTTTCTTTTACAACTGACCCAGAAGCTTCTTTCGTCTTTCAACTTGCAACTTGTTGGTGTTCTTTTCATCCATAACATTAGACTGGTTTATTGAATCAAGGAAATGATCTTTTGTGTCAAAAAAGGAGTGTATCCTCGTCTTGTGAAGCTTCTTTAAGATCTTGTTTCTCCACATCGTCGATTCTGTTGTACTCCATTCTGAGAATTGTTGTACTGATATTTAAGTGAGGGCACCAAGTAGAAAACACATACAATATGATAGAGGTGGCAACTTTAAGCAAATAACAATGAACTACATAATTGACTAAAAAAAGATAAATAATACAAAAACTGGACTTGTTTGTTATCACTTACCATATTTTTAATAGGGCTTGATAAACATTGTATAAGAAGAGGTATCCCATCACATTTAGTTATTACTGCAGCATTTGCAGGATCCGTAGACATAAATAAGGTCAGTGCCATTTCTTCTTCAATTAGAACTATAGAGCAGAGGTGGCATAACGGGTGGGTCGGGTAACATGTCTGAGTGGGTTTGGCGGTTTGGGTTCATTCTCTACTGCAACATTTTATAGTGGGGATTAAAATGACCCACCAACACTCTTGTCCGATTATTTAAATGATTAATAAGATTAAATAAAACAATTCAGCATGTAAGCATTTGAATACATGTTAAACAACTTTCAACTTGGAGACAAGTTCCATTTTAAGCTACTCTTTTTACATATGAGTATATGACCAGCCTGACCCATTATCATTCAAAATTTCAAATACAACAGGAACTGACCAATACATAGCACCTCTACCCCGAAGTAGTTTCTCCTAACAGAGCTATACAAAGATGTGCAACAGTTTTCACATACCAACAAAGGAATTGCAGATCCCTCATGCACCAAGATCTATAAGTTTCTCATTGGGTTATGTTATGCAGTCGAGGAAAAGTTCGAAACCATGAAGTCGTTTATGGTTGAGTATGGTCATTAAGTACACTAAATATTGTGTAGAAAAGTATAACTGAAAGGATCATATGCAAAGTTTGCTAAATGAGCACCAATTTTCTCCTTCGACTGCGCTATTACAAAGAACATTAAATTATCTTTAAAAAAACGAACATGAAGAAAAATCAAGATTCTTATAATTGGTTCAGTAACCAAGTCACCATTTCCCAATTAGATCTTAAAGAAAGACATAAACACTCTACTGCATACCTTCAGTAGAAGCATTCTAACATTGAGCTACGAGTTCCTACATTCAAACAAAAATTATTGATAAAATAAAACGATTATGGAAAATAGGTTTAGTTCCTTAAATGATAAAGAATGATATACAAATCTATTGCAGTTTGTAGATATATTTCAAGTGATAATTTTGAAGATATCACGGGCACCTTTCTGTATCCTTGGAACTCCTAAGATATGCTTGAAAATGTCACAACGTACACACATATCTAGTTGTTTACAAGATGTAAAAATGAGCAGAACCAGAACATACCATAAGTTAACTCCTAGCAGGCAAGCATTTGCATTCGAGTCATCTCCACCAACAGCCACAAGCCCTTCCAAATCAACAAAATGTATAATCTTTACTTACGAAGGCAAGCTCACATTGCTAGATAACGTGAAGCCAACACGGAACCGCCCTCAACACGAACAACCTAAACACATGCTTCTTTCAATCTGTATTAATCCTCTAGATCAGTGAAGCAGCAAGCTTTTGCTTTTTTTTCAAAGGACAACATACCATCCGAAAATAGTGTGGGGATCAACTGCTTCTGACATTCATATTAGTCACACCAAAATGACGGTTAACTGGAAGAACCAGTTTCATATCAGATCAACACACATACATAAATAATTACATACATAGAAACATATAAAATACATCTCAGATTAGTCTGAAACCTTCCCCCATTTCAATGAGCTTTAGTACTTGCTCAGCACTATTAACAATTTCAAAAGGTTCCCCCATTTCAATGAGCTTTAGTACTTGCTCAGCACTATTAACAATTTCAAAAGGCCAAAACAGTCGATCATGCTTGATATCAAATCAAGATAGCTAGCGCGTAATGTTCACACGTAACGTTACATACTCTCTTAGAAAAGGCTAAAAAAGCACATTGTAATTATGATATTTTTGTTGGTTGTTTGTTAACTTTTTCAAGTATAATTTACAGTACAGACTAAAAAAGAACATTGCACTAAAAAGTTGGCTGAGATCAAGTTAGATTAGTTACACCATAAGGAAAATCGGCAGATTTTTTATTTTTTTTTTAACGGCGAAAATCGGCAGATTTAAGCCCATGCTGCAAGACAGGACATTAAACCAGCTTCAAGGAAAAGTGCAATAAAAGACGCTATTTGATCCTGAAATTGCTTTTCATCCTCTTACTCAAGAATTCAGCAGCTATTAAATTAATCCACCAAATCCATATATATAAACTAAAATCCCAGCAGAAATTGGGTCCAGAATACCTTCAATAACCAGAGCTCTAGGACTATTAGGATTGTAAAATGAAGAGATACATGTCCCTATGCCAACGCTTATAGGAGCTATAATTGCAAAAAATCCTGCCATCATAGTTGAACGAAGGATCCCGAATCTGGCTTGTGAGATGCAGCCAGCCAATGCAAAAACCCTTCAAAGAATTGATGCAAAGATAATGCTCCAAGCAAAGGTTTGATTGTGCATGGATTTTGTGAAACTCTCAGTGTCTACCGATGATGATTGAATGTGATACGATTCCAAGTTCCAACACCTGTGAGTAAGAAGTAAGCGAGTTCACTGTCTAACAGACCCAAAGGTGGCAATTTCAACCCATTGGCTTAGAAATGTGTCAATATGGGTTGCATTTTATCTCAAACTGGTCAGGTCAAAGTAATCAGCTAATTAAAAGGGGAACACTAACGGGTTATAGGTTGAAAGTTGTCCATTAGTAAAAGATCCAAACTCCAAACTGTATGTTTTTACTGCATACAACCTCCAAAATCCAACTAAAGATCCAGATTATTATTGTAACTTTTTATTTGTAATGCATTATATTATATTAGTATATAACTATAATAGAATTGGCTTTATAATCTTAATTCGCACAAATTATTATCTATTAATAATATTTTGAAGTGGACCAAAACGTGTCACTCAACCTAACCCAGCCCGTTTCAACCAGATTATATTTTGACCACCCAATGTGCCATCTTGCCACCTCCAAACAGACCGTAGAAAACTGATTACAAGAACACCTGTGAAACCACAACATTTCTTACAACACCATCTGTATCGTCACTAAAGACTTCTGAGTGTTCATGCATTTGACCAGTTTCATTAGTGTCTCTGGCCGTCTGGGAGGTAATAATAGCATGACCATCCATACCCACAATGTAAATCTCACCTCCTTGTTGGGACCAGTGACACCCTCTTTTCCCAGAAATGGGTCTACTACTGAAGCCAAATCATCAGACTCAATTCTAGCAGTTTGGACCTGCTTCTCATGTTTACCCTGGTAGTATTGAGTGAGTATAAACTCAGCTAGAAATGTTGCCAAAGCAGTCATCATTGCAATGAAACCTGAATTGAGGTTTAACAAGGCTAATGTGGCATCTGATAGTATGTGCACACATCGTGAAGCAAGAATGACACCAGCAGCATAGTATTTAGTGGCTTTGAGCCTCGTAAGGTCTCAAACCTGGCAATGAGTCCAGAGAACATGGCCTGTTCACATTTAAACATAATAACGATATAAAAAACTTTGCAGAATTGAGGTTTAAGCAAGTTTCCACTTGATTGCTTCGGTAATATTCAAAAAATAAAATGCAAATTTCCTAGTAGGTTTAACACATATAACAAAGCCAGAGAGTAGTTACAAATAAGATGTCGACTGAAGCTGGTAATATTTACCTCTTCACTTAGAAAAAGACGCGTTGCTTTGTAGCATAAAACACATCTTCTTCCTAAAGTACCCATTAAAAATTTATAAATTTGCCAGTTCTAGATTGCATAAATCTTAGGAACTAATCATACCAAATACATAAGTTCAGGAATCAAGTAAAGAAACATTAGATATTATTTTTAGCAGCAAACATGTTATGAGCCTTACTTTGGACCGTGAGAAGTCCTAAACCAGCAATCAATATATCAGTATATATAATTACATTTATTTCTTTGTTTTGTAATCATCATCACTAAGGTTACATTAAGAATGAGAAATTGAATTCCTTTTTACCTTCTGAAGTGCATCAATAGAAGATTATTATCCACGCCATCATTGTCAACAGAACTGATGCTACCAGACATGTTTTGAGTAACAGTTTAACAAATGCATCTTCAAGTTCAGGTTCATCGTTTTTTTCAACTCAAACTAGCCGAAATAATCAAATGAACATATAATATGGTAAGAGAAGAAAATATTAAACGGGCTAGGGGTGACGGTTCAACTTCTAATACTAGCGAATTTGGGAGGTATACGAGAACCAATTTTTTGGAAACTATGGGATATGAAGAATTTACCCAATTTGATATTTTGGCTTGGTGGAAAGCAAGGGATTCTCAATTTCCCGTGCTAGCCATCAGAGCCCGAGATTTACTAAGTGTCCAAGCTTCTATGGCTGCTTTAAAATCCGTTTTTTCTCTTAGTGGCAGGATCTTATCTATACGAAGAATTAGCCGGAGAAGATGGTTGGAGTTGGAAGTTATCGTAGGTCTACAATTGTATTCAACTATGTACAAATGTGTATTATATGTATCATACGTGTCATTTATATTCCACATCAATATTTTAATTAATAAAAATAAAGGGATAACCGGCTAGCCTTTCAGCAGGTCACCCATTATATGATTCGTTCATTTTACCAGTTGCTTACATAATACGCACACGATATTTGTTCTTTCCTAATATGATCATTTGTCCATAATTAGTTCTAATCCAAAAATAAAATGCTAAGTTTCTTAATCGCTTTTACTTATCAGAGATCCTAAATATATCATATATTTGTCTTTTTCTTTTTCTTTTTCTTTTCTAGATAAGTGAAATTCAAAAAACACCTTTGTCCACATAAGGACTCAGTTTATAACTCTACAATGCATGAAAGTTTTTTTGTATCTAATTGCAGTGTAAAATCCAGTGTTAATTTAAAAACAGGGGTGCTAACGTGATTGAAATAACAAGTAATTAGACTAGCTATAATGTATATAGAAAGGCATCAACCAACAATTTGATAATGTCTATGCAACTTTAATTTTAGTGCTATCATCAATTTCCATTGTTTCACTATAATTAATAAAAGTGCTATATCAAACAAATTAAATACTCTGAAGGAAAAAATGATACATGCCAAACACATATTTAACATTCCTATTTACTCAGAAACACTTTTTATCTAATTTTTAAGACATCATCATCATGTACATAGGGTATGAAACACTATATGATACGTCAAAACCCATGAATTACATGCTGTTAAAAAAAAAAAAAAAAACCCATGAATTACCTACTTAAGGCCCCACCACAACGCACGGGTAATGATACTAGCTTATATTTAACAATAAAAGAAGTCATTGCTTTTCTTACCAAAAATACTTCTACCATAGGTCGAAATAATCAAGTCTGCAACAAGAGGAAACTGTAAGGTCACAAAGGAAGTGATTGGTAAGCATGTCAATGCAGCTACGGGAACAAGAATGAGTTTGTTGCTTTGGCCAAAAATGAGGAACAAAGTTGCACCGAAAGCTATGATCATGGCTGATGTGGAGATGAACAAGGTGACAAGACCAATTATCAACTTTGTAGGCAACTTGAAGAGAAAGCCTTCCTGGGCAAAACGTGTGGCCGGTGAGGATGGACAAAAACATTAACAATGATGTAACAGATGTGAACAATGATATGGCATCTGATATTGCAAATATTTTGAAGGCAGTGTCACTAGTGAAAATTGGGATGCCAGTGTTCCCTCATGGTACTTTAATAGCTGCCGCAAACATGATTGTGGTGATTAATGCAGCCGTAATTGTGTAAGACTCTGCGGTGGCCTTCATCCATTTTTCTCCCGCAATCACCAAGTCCCTGTGCTCTCTTGTAAATACCATTTGAGGTGTTTCTTCGAAGTAGTTCTTTAATTTGTATGATGTTTAAAGGGCATACAAATCCTTTGACTTCCTATAAGATTAGATTATGTATGTTAACCATTTTAATATATTGTGCCATAAACAAATAGGCATGTTGAATAAAAAAAACAAATCATTCATACCTTAAACCATTGTAGTTCACGTTGTACTTGTAAAGCTGCACCTGATATGACATTCAGCTTGTTGGTAGGTGCCAATGTAGCAGCCAAATGCAATAAATTGTTCCCCGAGGAGTCTATAATCGTTTTATAAATATTCCTATGTACTTCACTCATTTGATAGAGTAAATTGTAAACCTTATCTGAACGATTTACCACGGCATATTGAATAATGTTGTGACCATCTTCATTCACACTCGAAATCGCATTTGGGAAATACGCCACAATCTTTGTTACAATTTTGTATGCATTTTGTCGAGTGGCTTCAAATATTGGATTGGTATAATATTGATGGAGAGTGTTGGAGTCCTTCGATTTATATATGACCTCACAAACTTCTCTCAACAAATGAACTGCATCTCTATGCGTTGGATCTTTCACCTTAATGAGCTTAAATAATGGCGACACTGCATGTAAGCACAAATAAACATCTTAGCAAAGGAATAGAGGCTTATTATGTCTTCAAGATAGAAACTTTAGTTACAATCTCAAAACATATAGAAACATATAAATAGAATCCAAATAGAATAACACCAACAATATTTTCCCAAATGTTGGGTTCGTTTGGAAAGTTTTGAGCCATGGCCATCAGCACTGCGTCACTGTGCACGGTTCCAAATATACCCAGCACACGCCTCGCCGAGTCTGCATGTATTCCAACAATTAGTAGTACGTATTACCAACCAAGTGATGAGATAGAGTTTGAAACCAATTAGCAGAAACCTACCAAAATCCTTGGAAGTTATAGCAATAACCATAAGCTCATCGTCACGAAGACCCTCAATCGAAGTACCTGTGTCTCTGTAATTGGAATCAATGTATTCCAACAAAACCAACCATGTCTTGGTATGCATATTTGAAAAGGCTTTGGCTAGTGGTATATGACCCTCATTGTCCTTCGCAAACAATAATTCTTGGTTCTTTTCAACCAAGATCATAGCAGCATCCAGGTTACCAACAATGGCAGCAACATGCAGTAGGGTGCTCCCATCAGAATTACGCACATCCAATATAGTGCTATCTGGTGCCATGTTCAACATTTTCTCTAAAAATTCTTAATTTATTTTTAGTAGTACCAACGGCTACATGGAGTGCAGTGTCGCCATTAGCAGTGACCTTGTCAGTCACTTTAACCTTGTCACTCGACCTCACAATGAAACCGACACTTTCAAAGAACCGATTTAGAGTAGCTTTATACAAACGTTGAAGATCGTATGCCCTTATTTCATCTGCTTCTTTTTTCTCTCTGTCTTTTCTCTTTTCTTCTTCATCTGATGTTGCTCTTATTTCTATCTTTGCATCTAAATCTGCATTGTTAATTGGTATCAACTTAATTAAAAACTACGACATCTGCGCCCTTATCTTATCATTATGGATTATGAATGATTAAAACTCAATAACACTAAAACAAACTAAGATTTAATATCTCAAAGTTTCAAACACCATGCTTTAGGAATGTGAGCTTAATTATTCCAGTCTTTGTGTATAAATAGATCTATATGATAAAAATTTGATTCATCATCAGTAACATCTACCCATATCATGTATGTAATCAAACAATGCATTCTACTTTATTAGAAAATTTACTATATATATATATATATATATATATATATATAGAGGTTGGTTATTATAAAACAGGTATTAAGGTAAAACAAGTAAGATAAAATCTTGACCATTAGATCATAATAAAATTTATGCACGAAGATTCATAGACACAAGTATACACAATGATGCACGAAGATTTTCATGATGCACAATGATTTTCAGTTAAGTGAAAAAAATTATTTATTTGTTTTACTTTAATACTTGTTTTATTTGAACCAGAACCATTATAAATCTATAGAGAAATTTAATATTGGGGATGCACATATTTGACTATATATATATGAAATAAATTACACTTCTTGACCAAGTTTAAATTTAACAAAATAAAACAAATCACACTCAACGACTAAAATAATAAAAATCACACTTTGACAAACCAACAAAGTAAACATTTTCAAACATGTAATTACGAGTTAACAACCCTGCAATTCTTCCTGATCTCACCATTGGAACCGGTAAGGGGACGAATGTCACCCATCTTGATCATGGCAGCCGCGAAATCTGCATAAAAACTTCCAGGGTTTTTGCTGTACCTTTCAACCAAAGAATCGGTGGAGCCACCATTGTGCAACTGCTGGTCCGAACGGAGCAAGCCCTTTTGGCTGATCAAGTTCTTATAGTAGTTATTGTCGAATTGCTTCGGTGTTGTAACATCAAGTGGTGCAAGGTTGTTGTCACCGGAGCCGGCTGTTCTTGGGCAGCTAGATTGTCGTGTTCTAGCGAATGAAGTATCAATGTTGGTGTCATTGTAAATACGATCTCTGAATGTTGTGCATCTTGCTTGTCCGATTGTATGTGACCCCGAGAGAGCTACCATGTCTTTGGCTGAGAGGCCTACTGCTTGGAACCTGTTGATGAGGTTGCTAAGGGTGGATTGTGGTGGTGGGATAACACCGCTGTTGGCTGCTGCTAGGCTGGCTGTTTTCGAGTCTCGTCTTCCCAGTTTAACTTTCCAACTAGGCCCATCTAACTGCATATATAATAGATATATAGATATATTAGTTACTAGAAAATCCATAATATTATGGATATTTAAGCTCGATCATATTTCATAGCACCGTCACATCAGCTTCTTATTAGTAATGAAGTTATATATATAGACTTACAGCAAGAACACCTTCGAGAGCAGAAATCGCTAATATATCAGCACACGAGACAACACCAGGGCAAACTTTTTCAACATTCTTCTTAACAGCATCGATCACATTAAAACCCCTAACCGAATTATTATTTGGCCCGGCGGTTTTTTCTCCTGTGAAGGAAGACGTGTCGTCTAGTAGAATTGAACCATCACAACCCTACACACGACCAAGAAATATATAAATGAGAAATGATATATAACAAATTTTAGAAAATGATGTTGCATATATATATATACAATAAAAATGAATAAATTATAAGTTAAATCGAGTAAAAAACTAATATTGTAATTGGTTAATTTACTTCATGGGCAACTTAATTTTATAAGCCTGTATGTAATTTGTTTGCTAAATTCCAAACTTAGCGTACTGGTTAGTATAATTGTGAGTTCAAGTTGCATAATGGACACTTAATTTGTAAATATATGTAAAATTTGTGTATATTTATTTAGTTATATCTCTCAAAATAAAAGCCGTGATATATATATAGCTTTGACTTTTAGTTAAACAAGTCAAATACTCTAACTAATTTTAAACTCAAATTTATCAACCAAATTAATTAAGAGAAATAAAAGAGGCTACATACATTGACAAAACAATCATGGAAATGGAGCCTAAGTAGGGATGCACCCATGCGCTTCTCCTTGGCCACGGCGGCCCGAACAACTGAACGTACGGCCTCAAAAACCTTCGGGCAAGTTTTCGAGTAAAAGTTGGGTGTTAGTTGAGCCGAAGAAGTACCGCTGCTCATCAAGAACAAGGTGCAAACAAGAAATGTAAAAGAGATAATCATAGAAGTGCTAGAAGCCATTAATTAATTTTTGTTAATTAGTAGCTAGCTAGCTAGCTTATAGAAAGTAATTATAAGCTGTAGTTTATAAGTGAGTGTGGTGGAATAACAAAGGGTACGTTGCAATATATATATAGTAATAGATCGATGGAAGTAGAAACTTCAAAGGGAGTGTGTCCAAACAGAGCAGCTAACCTAATTATATGGACTAAATCGTATTGACATTTAATTTAATAGCCTGTATTACTTGAAAACTCGTTTACGTGATAGGACACATAATTGAATTTGTCAAGTGTGGGTCCTTTTCCTGCATTATTAGTGTTACTTGGATATATTTTTTTAATATACATCGTAAATTGCCATGCATTACTACGTACGTTGAATGGAATATGTTTTTATTCTCTTTTTGTTTTATATATATATATTAGTTCTCTGTAATAATAGACCGTATAACCAAAAGTTACTTAGGCCGTTCCCAACGGGCACGTTTTCAACTCAAATTCTCGCGTTCTCAATTGCACCAATGGCATCGGCGTGCGTTCTCAACTCGTTCTCGCGTTCTGGGGGAACGCTATTGGCACGGATGATCGAATTCTGAGCCGCGTTCTGGGAGGAGTGTTCTCTTGAGAACGTGAATTGTGTAAGTGATGTGGGCCCCTTTTTGATCACATGCATACTTGTTTGGGTTATAAAAAAAAAATTTTGTTTGGTGTCTTGGTGATGATTTGGAAATAGGAAATTGAGAATTTAGGGAAAACGATGGTATTGTTAATAGGGGGTAAATTCTGAAAGAAATGAATGATGTAGCGCTGATGTGGCTGTGAGAATTTAAGAATTTGATGATATGGTTGGGAAGAGCCTAATTAAGTTAGGGTAAACTTATTTTTGAAGTTAACTATTTCAATCATTAATTTAAGTGAAAAATTTTCATTTTCTAAAAATGTAAGGGTAAACCACTTGAGTTAGATCAAGTGTCCAGCCACCCCCTACAAAGCCGGGCCCCACCATGTTTACCCCTTGCCAAATATGGGGGGCGCAGGTTCGAATCCGAC
>JAOXNX010000028.1:1507789-1532661 GCA_028566075.1 Solidago caesia
GGTCGTTTGTTTATAATGTGTGATTGTGATTCCATTTTCGTTCACACCTCTGTATTCCGCATTTTGGGGGTGTGACATTTACCCCTCCTTTTTTAAGGAGTATAGACGAATGCTCACTCAATGCGATGGCGATGATGGTAACGGCGACGGTGTGGTGGTGGTGGCGGGAGCAATTAGTGTAAGTTATTGATGTAAAGATTATTAATGTAAAAGAGGGTAGTGTAGTTATTTTAAGAGTTAAGGGATAGATATTGTAAATTAATTTCATTAAGGGTATTATATGTATATCAAGTAGAGATGTTTAAATTAGTGAATAAAGGTGAGGAATAAAATAGGTAGATTGAATCATCATTTAAGAAAAAGGGGGATGGGGTGTTTGCTTTATACAATAGTATAGAAATATAGATAAAGGTGGGGAGTAAAATAGATAAATTGAATCATCATTTGAGAAAAGAAAGAAAATGATGTTTGCTTTATTATATAATAATATAGATAATATAGATAGATACATCAGTCAATTCAATAACTCTTCATTAATTTTACATCAAACTATTTCAATTTTTTGTTTGACACAACATTCATAGTTCTTCTATTATAATTTGGACTTTGTCGTCCATTTACTCTTTCTAACAATACAAACACGGATATTACCCATTCAATTTTCTATCATGAAGACTCCGGGAGAAAATCGTAACAAGACTAATTCAAATCCTCTTTCTTTTATCAATTTTATTCACATTTTTGTACTCTTTCAATCTATCAAATGATTTACCATTTTTATTAATTCAATCTTTTCACTTTAACTCATTTCGTATCATTTTAACAATTACCTCTCATATTCAACTTTCCTTATTTAGTCAACTTATCATTATATAGTCTGTGACTTAATTTCACATCATATCAAGTAATCATAAACACGTTGGTCAGACGTTTTCAAATTTATATCATATCATTTTTTTCTTATTATCGTCACTTCATATCACTTTTATATTCTTTATACGTTTTCATTAGGTCTTACAATACAATTAAATTTCAATTCCAAGGCATGTAATTCTAAAATATGCAATTCATATCGAATCAATTTCCAACATCTATTCTATAGACATAATCAAGGTAAAGCACTTAACCTCTATATTCAAGACAAACATAATTTATCAATTTCAACTTCAGCATTTGAATCTCTATCATGCATTCAACAAGCCCTAGATTTAAGTTTAGACATTCTATCACAAATAACTATCTAAAGTTTGCTTTTTTATTTCTTTTTTCTATACTTATAAAGTCTGGTTTTTATTATACTTTTTTTTAGTAAAAAATAATGTGAAATAAATCCATCCTTTATTACATATGACAAATACGAAAATATTTATATTATTATCCCACATTAGTTATTAGTCTTACAAAATCTATCCCGTGTGTGTATATATTATTACTAGAAAAGGTATCCATGCTAGACGTGAACATTTTTTTTTTGTTTTTTTGAACAACAGACGTTAACATATTTTTTTTATATAAAATAAACAGTCAAAGAAGGTTGTCTTTATTTTTATATTTCTTATTACAATCTAAATGTATATGTGAAATGTATTTAAATGTGAATATTTTGATTAAACAAAAAAATATAAAGATTAAAAGATGTATGTAATTTGTGTTGTTTGATACATTATAACTTGATATGGAGATAATGAATCAACTAATACACTGATTTGTAAAATAAGAGTAACTATTCCATAAGTATAAAAATAAAAAATGCAGTTCACAATATCAACTTTATTACAACCATACTTTATTAAAATACATGATCAAATACGAAAGTTAGCTATTTGCCATCCAGTATTTTCATTCTTAAATTCATTTCACATATAGTTACAAACTTACAACTATTTCCCAATGTACACAAATCATCACAATTAAAAAAAACCATAAACTTAAAATAAAATAAAAAATTAATTGAAAACAAAACATTCTTAATT
Source organism: Solidago caesia (assembly GCA_028566075.1). Lineage (NCBI taxonomy): Eukaryota > Viridiplantae > Streptophyta > Magnoliopsida > Asterales > Asteraceae > Solidago > Solidago caesia. The sequence continues at coordinate 1,509,763 of JAOXNX010000028.1, forward strand.
GAAATAGATTTAATCATCAAAAGATGTCATTTGCAAAAGGGGACATATGATTCTGAAATTGAAATTTAAGAAGATGAGTTGATGGGTAATTCATAAGGATAGTTTAAAATAATACATTAAAATAAAAGGAAAAAAGATAAATATTTTCAAGTAAAGGGGAAAATAGAAAAATTATATTTATGTTTTTTTTTACAAGAGAAGATAGCATGCCACTTGGAAGTTTTTTTAAAAACTTCATTTTGAAGGATTTTTTTTATTAGGTGGAAGAAGATGTGAAATGTATTTAAATGTGAATATTTTGATTAAACAAAATTATAAATTATATTGAGATATTTTTAATATGTTTGGTGTAATGTTACTTCCATTTATTTAAAAACATGGTTTTATTTTATTTTATATGTATTAGATTATAATTTACTTTAATTAATAAAATTTAAAAAATTCAAAAATTAAAACATTATCTCATACTTTATAATAGTGTATAGATGTATAGAACTATAGATTAATTTTTCAAAAGCTTTATAAAAAGTTCAATGTCTTTTTTATAATATTTATCTTTTTATAAGATAGTTGGAATTGAAGTGAGCTAAAAGCGGATGCTTTTTTCATTTTTTTTTTTTAGAAGCTTTTATATTCTAAGACTTTAAAAGTTTTTAGGAGTTTTTCGGGCTAATGTTATGTTTTCAATACCATTTTCAAATAGAGCTTTTTAAAAAAAAATAAATTTCTTGTAATTAAAAAAAACTATAGTTTTGAGTTACTAAAAGTCTCCTGCCGGACACACCCGAGGCAGGCATTTAGTTCTCTCTCTCTTTTCTTTTCTTTTTTTTCTTTTTCCTTTTTGAGGAAATACGCTAAATATTTTATTTTTTCTTTTATTTTAAGATAAGTAATTGGATAAATTGATCTTTAATGAAATTCAAATGGGGCCTTGAACAATGAGACTCTAGTTACCAAAAATTTGCTTTGGTGGAGATTTAGATAAGAATTGGATAGTTGCGAGTCGGAATCATTAAATAGACATTGTTGAATGTGATCTTTATTAGCTGAGCTTGTGTTTTCCGTTTGTCCCACGTTGGAAAAAGATCGAAAGCCAAAGTGTGTTTATAAGTGTTGGATTGTTAAAGTATTCAAATGCTTTGAAAGCTATTTGAAAGGAAGCTTTAGGTTATTATTTTTTCCATTCTTAATAGCATCAATGATAAAACAAATGTACAAAAAAATGTAATCACTCATTCTATTCTTTCTCAATTTTATTACTCATTCTATTCTTTCTCAATTTTATTACCTTATTCATTTCATTTCAACATCATTCCATTCAGTTCAACCAAACATACCCTTAATGTATATATATTATATTATACACCGTCAAGGGCCTATAAAATCGGCCAAAGAAGTGAAAACTGGCAAAGAAACACCATGAAGTGAAAACCAATGGTTGGGAGTTTTTCTCGTGTTTCGGGTCACTGTAATCGGCACGAGTTTTTTTCACTCCTTTTGTAATCCTCGCAGTTAATGTCGTGGGTTGAGTCTAGAATAGTTGTTTGTTTAGTTCTAGACTTTTGTAATTGTACTTGTACTTTTTGGTATCTAGCGTCTTGCTAGTGTCCCTATAGTTTTATAATAATATTCTGCCGTTCTAAAAAAAAATCAGGCAAAGAAAAGTATTATTAACCATCTTTTTCTCTAATCTTTTTCTTCTTCTCTGATTCAAAACACAAACAATGTTCATAGAGATAGATTTAAAACGCTCTTTACTCTTTTGTTTTTGAGATGGATCCTGGGAGGAAACTAGTCCTGTTAACCACCAGCATTGTTATAATGAGGGCTAATATTCCTTAAAGATAGTATTTATCACGTCCTCAAAATTTTCTTTTTTTCGTTTTGTATTTTCTGCAAATTCTGCGACTAAAGTTCTAACAGACACAAAACAGGTTTGTTAAAATGGAAATGGTAATTGCAATAAAGGTTATGAATTTACGATAATGATAGCCATAGCGATAGCAATATGGGCTAAAATTGTCAAAGTTGGACTACATTTAGAAAAGATCTTAAAAGAAGTCGATATAGGTACAAAAATATCAATGAGGCACCAAACTATCAATTTGGTATCGTTTGTACCAGATCTCATGCAATTAAATGATGACAATACCTCTAATTACAACTACGGATATATGATCAACATACAAAGAGCAATGGTTACTGACATTATATTCTTTCTAGCAACTAGAAAATGAAGGTGGTTATATGATATGTAATAATGTAAGTCTGTCGATCATCTGTATTTGTCGGTCATTCGTATGATTATGCAAGTCAAATAGTGTAAGGACTTGTGCCATCTTAATATGTAGATGTATTCAATACATCTAATAAATATTGTGTATATATAGAAACGGTAGTCCTCAGTATGAAGTATGATTGAATTGAAGATTTAACCTATCTCTCTTTTATCTGTTAAAACTTATCGTTTCTAACGTCGATCTATCTATCAATTATATTCATTCAATAAATACTTTTAAGGACAGTTTGACAAGGGGCTTTTAGGAGCTTAAAGCCCCAAATTTTTAAATATAAGCTCCTTTTTAAAATGATAGCCTGTTTATATTTGCATTTGAGATAAAAAGTCTCAGCCCCAAAAAACTCTTAAAAGCTCCAAAAGGTCTTTAAAATAAAAGCTTGTATAAGAAGGGTTGGAAAAAAATCCTCAGCTTCTAGTCTAACCTCAAGCTCCAAGCCCCTAACCACAACCCCAACTCGAATCTTTTGTACCAAACATACCCTAGAAGTAGTAGTAAGATAATTTGTCGTTCTAAAAAAAAATAAAAATTAAAAAATCAATTGGTATTACATTCGGTTAGGTATTCCATTCCGTCAAAAGTTTTTGAAGTCAAGGTGGATGGGGATCGATCAAAACCCAACCCCTTTTTTTTTCTTTTTTTTTCATGTTCGTCACTTCTTTCCCGATTGTTCTACTCTTTCTCCAAACCAACAATTGTTCGGCCATATGACCACTTCTTTCACAAGCTACCTATTGGTCCATTGTATACGCTAAAGTTCTCCCTTTACCTATCGCTTTATTCACTTTTTTTTGAAAAAAGACATATTATACTTACAAATAAAAAAATATGTGTATCGAAATGTATTAAACTTGTCACGTTTTGTTATTTTATGAACTGATTTTCAAAACTTCTATTATATCTAACAAACATTCAGTTTTCTTATTTATTATATGTATCCAGATACCTTCGTCCGATAATAAGTATTTTTTACTGGCGTGAGACCAAACTATCAATGAGGAATAGTTACCGACATTATATTCTTTCTAACAACTAGAAAATGAAGGTGTTATATGATATCTAGTAATGTAAGCCTGCCGACCATCTGTATTTGTCGGTCATCTGTATAATTATGTAAGTATAAAAATGTAAGGCCTTGGTCATCCTAATATTGTGTATATATAGAAGCGTTAGTCCTCAACATGAAGTACAGTTGAATAAGTCAAAACTATCTAATAAAAAGTATTAATCTTATTTTTTTTTATATATAACTTAAATTTATAGTTTTTTTAATGGCTAATTTCGATCATTGACACAACATGAAAAACCTCATTTTTTTCATGTAAGACTTGAACCCATAACCTTTTCATTATTAAAGTCACTGGGTGTCTCATCTCAACTACTTGACTTCAGTGTCATTGTCACTAGGTGTCTCACCTCAACCACTTGACTTCAGTGTCATTGACAACTTAAATTTGTAGTTAGTAAAACCTATAAAAGTCTATTGCTAGAATAAATATGTTAAAAGTTGGTGTACCCTAAATTTGCTTTACATCGAGATTCTAAATATTTCAATAAATCTCTAAGTTTCATACATCAGTGCGAAAGAACTGAACTCAACCATTTGGCTTCAGTGTCATTGACAACTTAAATTTGTAGTTAGGCCGGTGCCTATCCTACAATTCATGCTCGTCTTGAAACTCGTCGTGGTCATCTGGATAAGGAGCAACTCATCATTTGCTCGTCATCGTCGATGATCGTCGTTTTTTCGAAATGTTTGGATGAGAGAGTGTGGGGCATGCGTTTAATTATTAATATGTATGTGAGAGTGTGTTTAATTATTTTTTATTGAGGATGAGATGATGAAGGAGGCATGATAGGGAGGGGTAGTTCTTGGGTGTGTCTTGAAGAGAGAAAGCTGATGTGACAGTGAGGATGAGGAGATGATGGCGTTAGGATAAGGAGGGGCCTTACAAGCCTTTTCACAACTATGAGTATAAGGTGTAGTTTTCCAGGTATGAAGAAGGTTGCTTAAATCAATTGCATTTTTTAATTTTTTTTTTAATTCGTTCGAGTTTCAAGTTCACTCTTTTTTAGTGTAACGTGTCCACGATTGTGTTACTCGTGATTCTCTAACAAACAAGTAAGGCTATTATTAATCTAAAAAACTTGTGAAATGATATTAGTGTATTTTAATATGAAAAAGTTATGGTGACACAGATTAATAGAGTATAATGTTTTTCTTTTAAATTGTACTAGATTTTGACACGTGTCAAATATACAAGATGTTTATCATATTTTCAAGATAAGATGAATTATTAAATATATGTAACTGAAAAAACCTTGTAAATTCAAATGTAATAATATATAAAAAAAAAACTTGTAAATTCAAATTTAATAATATATGAAAAAACAAACTGTTAATTCAAACTTACCTTTACATTCTTGAGCAATGCGTAGCATTTGTGAAGATTTATGAACGTAATGACATGAACTTTAATCTAAGAAACACATAGATTAACGCTCTCTCATCCTTGTTGGAAAGACGGTCATTTCTTTCCTATAATATATCTATACTATATTATAAACATATGCGCATCAACTTTAAGAATGATTGAATTTTAAGTTAAGAATCAATTTCAGCCATCTATTTTTTAAAGTTGATCTAGACTACTACTTTTATCAATAAAATCATTTTCAATTCATCTATTACTTTCAAATATTTTTCATTCAATCTTTTCATTTTTCTTCCATCCCCTATCCCTCATCTCTCTCCTATCTTCCAAAGAACATCATCCGCGCATCCACACACTCACTTCCATACACATAAACGTTCAAACACAACAATCTATTGTTTCCAACGCCAGGTAATATATTGAATTGAAGCCACTAATACGAGGAATCCCACTGTGCTATCACTAATCTCAATTTACATAGCATGTTCTCACAAATCTATCATAGCTTGCAAACGTGCATGATTCTTCATAATTGACCATACTAGTTTTACATATTCTTTCTTAAAGTATATAATAAGTGTTTGCTTCAAAAAATAACATATTAACTTTACAATTTTATCTTGGATGTAATTTTTCACAAAACTGGTTATCAAGAGTTTGTATAAAAAAATTAGGGGATATCATTCGTACTATAACATTACGCAACCTTAGGTACTGCATATTTCACACACCGAGAATTCAATATGTATATTTAATAAACTTCAGTGGGCAAAATGAAAACTTTTTTCTTAACAAATCTGCATTACAGATAATTTCCCAAAAAATAAAAATTATTTTATTATCTTTCTAATAACCAATGTAGTAATTAAATATCTCTTAAAACTTTGTATTTTTTATGAACAAAACTTTTATTTAAAGAAGAAGAAAGTATGGATAGTTAAAAAAAACATACTAGGGGGGGTTAAAGTGAAAGAAGTTATAATAGTTGTGTCAAGTTCCAACAACAAAAACCTCCTTTTCAGTTGGATTTGATCTCTCCTCTTCTTTCCTTAATCTAATCTAAATTCAACTAAAACTATAATACTTCGCTTTCAAACAAACAACCAAACAAACATATATATTCACACAAACAAATCTTTGTTCTTTCTTGCTCTTTGATCCACAAATACCTCATAATCTATCTCTCTAATTTTTTATTTTATAAAATTTTTAATACCCAAAATCAGGTGCTCATTTTAATTCATTCTATTTTTAATTCCATATATGCTATTTGTATCCCACTTATTAACCATTTTGTCATTGTCACTGATTTAACTGTGTTAAGATCTGCCTTATGGTTTTTTTTTTTAAATTTTAATTTTTTTTTGGGTTTGATCCAAAACGATTTCATTTCCTCTGCCAGGATATCAGTCGCGTACATCTGAGTCAAAAAGATTCACACCATTCCGGTTACCCGCGAAGCGGTGGGACTATTGCCTCGCGGGTCGGAAACCTAGAACCAAAAAACCAAAAAACTGTTATTTTGTTTGTTTAAACCTTAGTATATTAGTGTTGGCTAGGTTTTTTTTTTTTTTTGTGATGATATAATATGTGTTGTTAGTAATTAATAAATATTTGGAATTGATTTTAGTTTGTTAAGGTATTTAAATAAGCTATGCTAATAATGCATTATTAATTTTAGCGTCCTCTGCTTTTATGGTTGTTTTATATTAGCATTTTCGCTGTGTTTTAATTGCTGCCAATCCTTGTGTGTTGTAAAGAATAGATGGCAAGTATGCAGGCGGCAAGTCCTGCTGTCGTTCTTCCGAGTGCGCAAGTTGTTGGCAATGCATTCGTGGAGCAGTATTACCATATTCTTCATCAGTCTCCTGAATTAGTTCATAAGTTTTATCAGGATTCGAGTATTTTAAGCAGGCCGGATACTAATGGCCAAATGACTTCCGTAACAACCATGCAAGTGAGTTTCCGTCTCTTTTTTTTTTTGTGTCTTTATTCATTTTTTTTAATAGATATGCGACTGTCAAGTTATGTTTTCGCCTTTGTCACATGATTGAAACATGTTTATATAATTGATTGTTTCATTACGACATATCTTATTTGTTCTGACCTTGTTTTATATATATCTTCTCTTATTTTGCGTTTACTTTAACTTGTTTAGCATAAGGGTATTCCTGTTCTTGTTTTGTTTTTCTATTACTTTAGCTGATGACATGTAGTTCAATATAGATGATATATGTTTGAGTTTAAACGGGGGCTGATTGCAACTTGTTTTGTGATGTGTTCTTGAATCATATGCTTGTTATGAACTTCAACAACCAACTCGTTGTATGTGCTTTTGTATGGAACCCAATCATAAGGTGATAAGACAATGAATAAGGGATGTGCTTCTTAACAACCATGAATTACTCTATCAGAAAACCAATCACATAGTGGCCCTATGGGTCCCTTTGAGAAGTTGACTGGGAACAGCTTTTGCTGGCACACCAATCTTTAATGGTTTGCGTTTGATCTTTTATGCCTGACCAGTCTGCTTATTTTGGGTGACAACGAGCCAATAAGGAATAACGTCAAACATTTATATTGAGAAGTCAGGCATATTGGTAATTTTATTCTTGTATTGATCGTAATTCTTAACTAACTTAGAAAATTGATTGAAATTGGCAATTGCACGTGCAAGTGTGCAACAGCATTCAATAGTTTTCATTTATCACCTAATATGCGACAAGTGGGAATTCTTTGAGTGCAACAAAGACAATTGATCAAATCGAGGCATACTTCAGCGTTTAAGATACATTGCCACTTAAGCCTTTACATTGAGTTTTTGTTACCAGGGTCTGATTTGATCATTCCTGCACTCATAGAATTTCGACATGTTAGTTGTTACCGGGTGATGCAATTGAAAAATTGGGGTGCTGCAAAAGCTGTTATTAATTAGTTTGTTGAAGTTAGTTATCATTTAGACAAGAATAAAATTATATATGTGACTAATTTTTCAATAAAAATGCTTTAAGCAGCATTCTTATTGGTCCTTTAATGCCCAAAGATAAAGAGTGTTCATGTATTCAAGAATGCACTAAAGTTCTGCAAGAAAGTTACAAGTGTTCAATTAAATTCTCCAAGTTAATGATCTATTCAATAATATAACCTATGTGATTGATTTTTCAAAAGAAGAGTTCAAAGATGTCGTGAAACAGTTTCTTTACTTGTTGTCCTCTGTCTTCTATTAATACAATGGCACGTGTTATGACTTGGTTGTTGGAGTTTATGATATGGTATTTTTATTTTTTTGTTTGTGCTTATGCTGCATAAATACATCTCAATATAATAATTGTGAATCATAACCAGCGAAATATCTTATTTGATCTATATACCTTGGACAACTAGATACTGGGAGGAATACGATCCGAGTTTGGATTTTAAAATGCACTACAATCTCAACCTTTTCTCTTTAAATACCACTCTTTCTCTTTCTACAATGGAAGTTAGGGTTTTGCTGCATAATATTTTCAATTTACACACTGACCTTCCACTTCAGAAGTTGCATTACTAAACTTAAGTATTTTGTCGTATTCAAGACACTTGTCACCAACAATTATTGGAGTATTATATAAATTATCCTTCTAAGTTAGGATGGTACATTGAGATTCTTAATTTAAACGATGGATTTGAAAGTTCTTGTCTAATTGATTAAACCAGGCAATTGATGTGAAGATTCAGTCCCTTGATTACAAGAACTATAAGGCAGAGATTAAAACTGCAGATGCACAAGTTTCACACCAGGAAGGGGTTATTGTTCTAGTAACTGGAAGCTTAATTGGGAAAGACAATGTTAAAAGGAAATTTGCACAAACGTTCTTTCTTGCTCCACAAGAAAAGGGCTACTTTGTTCAAAATGATGTCTTTAGGTATGTTGACGAAAGTGTACAACTGGAGACCACTTCTGGAACTGTTGAGAATATTGTAGACAGTGCTCCAGCAGATCAGGCAGTCCCGAATGCAGGTTTGTTTCAAGTACTTCAGAGTTATATTACTAGATGTAGCAAATTGGGCTGATCAAAGCTGGTACTTTTTGTAGCGCTCAGGTCAGCTTGACCTGAATCACTTTTTGTCCAGAAATCTGCAAAATTTTGTCTTGATTTACCCATTTATAAGGAAATGAGTTGAAATTGCGAACTCTACTAATACCCGTCACTTCCCTGTCCCATTAAAATGGCAACATTTGGGCACATTGTTTAAGTGAAACATTTGACTCTTTATCTAGAATGCCCTCTAATGTAAACAAAATAAAGGAATCATGTAGTATAAAGTTATTTGTAATGACGATAATGAATTGAAATAGGTAATTTAAACATGGAAAGTTTTCCAGAAAAGGTAGATTATTATCATCTTTACAACAAAAAACTAAAAAGTAACATTTACACATCCTTACATATTTCTCTATGCTTTCAGAGGTGACTCGTGTTTCAGATACTCCTACATATGATTCTGCAACAAACACGTCAGCTAATGATCTGAATAATGGACCAGAAGTTTGTAACCCTGATAATAATGAAGGGTCAGAATCGGGTCTTGAGGAAGAAGTTCTGGATGAACCTGCTCCTGTTCAAAAAAATTCTAATGAAACGGGTCCTGTTAAGAAACCAGAATCCTTTGCAACCCAAGAGGACAAGAAATCATATGCATCAATTGTGTGTTTGCGGCAATTAATTTTTCCTTTGCACTTCTCTTTTTGTACTTTCTCAGTTTTTCCCTCAGTTTATTGATTCAATCTGTTTTACAGTTAAGGGTATTCAAGGCTACTGGATCATCTGCTTCTGGTCATGTTCAAACGAGCAATTTAAGGTGGGCACCTGCTAATACTGATCAACACAAACCTAGGCCTGCAAAGCCTTCCCCAGAACCGGAAACGTCAGTTCCTGTGGTGGTTAATGATTCTGAAAGCAGCAATGTTCATGATGATGGTAACAAACTTAGTTTTTCTACTCGTTCACCTTTTGTTAATCGAACAGTAGCATACTTTTCAGTTGGTGGAGATAGCTAAAAGTTCATTCTCTTATAAGCGCATATTGAGTTGTTATTTAAGCTTGAGAGATTTTAAGTACATTTACTGATACTAATCTGTTGGGCTTTAGTTGAAGGTCACTCGATATATGTACGGAATTTGCCTATGAATGCGACGGTCACACAACTTGAGGAGGAATTTAAGAAGTTTGGGCCTATTAAAAGAAATGGTGTCCAAGTCAGAAGTAATAAGGTTTGCTTCTAATCGTGTCGTGTATCAGCACTTTGAAATTTGTGTGATTTTCATTTACGTTTATACCTTGTCTTTTTCTTATTTCCAGCAACAGGGATTTTGTTTTGGATTTGTGGAATTCGAGTCGCTGGATTCCATGCATGGTGCTATAAAGGTATGAACTTGATACCCTGCTTATTTTCTGTCACTCTTGCTCCTTGACTCATTCACAATGGAAAATTAGAAAGAAAAAAAGGAAAGCCTCTATCATCATGTCAATGGAGTTCTCATGTTAATAATTAGTATTAAGTTTCATTCTTGGCATTCCTTAACTAGTTTTGGATAGATAATTTTATCTTAGGTATGATATATAGTCATATGGCAGATCAAATTACCATAAGCCGGTGCTTGTGATTTCAGTCATGATTGGATAAATTTTTCATAATTTTTTGAGAAAATGATTGGCAGTTTGTTATTTTTCTCGACGCCAAATTATCAAATGATTCAAGTTGTAGGAATTCAACTCTTACCAAATGGGTTAAACCACTACACCTTAATTTCTGCTCCCAAATTATCAGATGCATACCTCTACATTTGTATTTTTGCCTTAGTTTCTCTATCCACACGAGGAGAGACCACTTCATTTTTTGCAATTAAAAATTCAATGAACTTTGCTTCTGTGAGTGGTATTGAAAACTTCTTATTTACAACAATATTTGATAGTTTGTTCAGTTTACCACCAAATTGAAGATATCAAATTCTTCAATTCTGCAATGACACTCCAAACAAAAATGAGAAAAATTTGGCAACATTTTTATCGTAACAAAAATGTGAACCCCTCTTCTCAGGTTGCAGAAAATATGGTAGAGGTGCAAAGTAATGGAAGGAGCTGGCATTATGAGGATAATTTGTGCCTAGATCATTCATTGGGTTGTTAGATTAGTTAGTTCAAGTGGAGTTTTAAATTTTTAAAATTTTCAGTTGGGAAGGGTGTATAGACGGGTAATGTAGTATAGTAGCGTGACTAACCATCCGTGTACACCATCTTCTTTTTAGCTATTTTTATTTTACCTGTTTGATTTGTTAGAGATAGACTGCAACCCAAGTTGACAAATTCCTAAGCGAATGGGTCAAAGTTGCCACTTCTAGTACTTGCAGCAATACAAATCCTTATGTACTCTATTGATCTTCCTTTGAAATTGCTTCCAGGCACCTTCTATAACAATTGGCAATCGTCAAGTGGTTGTTGAAGAAAAGAGAACTACAACACGAGGTAATTACACTTTGTTTTCGATGATGTTTCAAAAATATTCAATCATATCTAGTTAACCCTGGCCTAACAAGTCCATATTAAATTGGTTTCCTAGTTGGTGGCGGTAGTGGTGGGGGTGGTGGTGGTGGAAGAGGACGGTATCCTGGAAGGGGTGGTGGTTTCAGGGGCCGTGGTGGTTACTTTGGTGGTCGAAGCTTTAGTAGGAACGAGGGAAGATATCAAGGCGAGTTTTCCAACCGTTCAAAGGGTTCCACTGGGCGAAATTCAGAGGTCTATCAGCGAGTTGACCAGAACGGTGGTGGCAGACACAACCATAAACCAAATAAAGAGACTGAACCGTCACAATAATCATGAGTAATCAAAATTTTGACCATGATTCAGACTTCTGTTTTTTTAGCTTTCGTGCATTGTTTCTGTATATTCAAGTGGCAAAAATGTCTTCTTTTTTCGGCCGTTGCCCATTGGTGTTTGATTTGGATCTTGATAACACCTTTTTTTGGAAAAAAGTAGACATCTTATGCAAGTTTCTAGCTTAACAATCTCCAAATTTCAAGAATCGAAACTGTGTACAACACAATTAACCATGGAAAGCACACTTCAACTTAGACCGTTGATCAAATTTTTTGCCCTTGAACTTACATTTACCATTTTCGTTAGTTTATGTGAATCGTTTTGTGTATCTACAGAACACAAATATGATATATTATGGACCATTGTTATTTTACATGGATGTGTATAACGCCCTTCTGCTAAAGTTCGCAAAAAGTATGCAAGTTATTAGCCTAATAATCTGCAAATTTCAAGAATCCAAACTGCATACAACATAACTGACGATAAAAACCACAAGTTCCCTAACTTGACTTTTGCAAATTAGAGACAAAATTTGAAGCTGCAAAAGCGGCAGAGCCACCAACAACACTTACAAGAGCAACCGCCACCTGCAAACCTATTTCCCATGGATACTCCTCGGGTACCAAGTATACAAAAAAGGGGCCGAAAGCTAGTAGAGCTAAGCTTAGGGTCAATAAGGTTGATGGTGTCGATGGGTCAGTAGCAGCTGAAAGAACCCCGAGTTCTTCGGCCTTGGAAAGCAGCCCCAGCTTTTCTATTGATGATAGTGAAAATCCAGCCTTTTCTGCTGCTGAAAGCAAACCCGCCTTCTCTGCTTTTGTTAGCAGCTTTAGCTTTTCAACATTTGTTAGCAGCTTAATACTTGATTTGGTTGTCGATCTTTTGCTGCTTGTACTCTTCATTGTTGCAGCCTATGTTTAATTGGACATATGAAAACAAGAAGCTAATTAGAGTTATAGTGTCAACTTGATACCATTTTTGACGCATATTCAGATCGTAACATCTTTTTATTTTTATTTTTATGCGTATTTAGATTGTTTGGCACAAGAACAAACCGTAATACACTTGTAAATATAGTATGTTCGTTAAAAATTTAATACAAAACTAGTTTTGCTATAAAAATGGACGAAAGTGTCAAACACAGGCTGTCCATTTTGACTCGTTACTTAAAAGTTACTCGTCACTGCATAGCCAATTTGACTCGTTACTTAAAAGTTACTCGTCACTGTATCAATTCTCATCTTAACTTTCAAGAATATTTATATCGAATCAACAATATCCGACATATTAATATCTAAGTTTTTAGTAACTTGCATTCCATCAGGTTCAAGTGTTTTTCTATCTGGTTACAAGCAATCTATATACAGTGTTTGAAACCAAAGACAGACAATAGTACAATACATAAAACAACATCTAAAGTACTAGGTAGGTATGCATCGATGAAGGTACAAAAAACTACTAACCTTCTTATAACCAAAAGTTTTAGTAGCAAATGCAAGAGGCTTCTGTGTAGCCATTGATGGAACCAAAAGTACCATCTTTCTGACCCTTTTTAATTTTTGATGATATTTGCTCTTCTTTTTATGTCTTTTTAGGACACCGTTTTTGAGTGATACAGATAGAAACTACAAGGCTCTTGGATTGATGGTGGTTGTTATTGAGGTTGTCCACGTGTCATTCTTTTACTGGTTGTTTGGGAAATCTGGTGGTATTCTTTTCTCCTATCCATGGATGTATATATATATATATTTATATTTATATATCTGGATCATTAATCATCCAATTGCAACATTTGTCACCAAACACACACCAAGTTTCACATATTAAAATTACGATATGTTTGAATGGGCTAATGACTGAGAGTAACGAGTCGACTCTCGAGTTGAGTTAAGCCAAAAGCGAGATGACTCTCTAAGTGACTTTTATTTGCTCCCGACTCTGTGTGACTCGGTCCGAGTCAAAGCGAGTAGCAAACTCATTCGGGTTAGGAGAAGAACAATGAACCAATGATTGTTGTAATTTATACTTATGATGGTTATATATTATATACTAGCATGCTACCCGCGCAATGCGGCGGTGGTGATGACGGAGGCGGTGTGGTGGTGGCGGCGGTGGTTGGTAGTGGTGGTGGCGGCGTTGGTGTGGTTATTATTGTAAATGTAATTGATGTAAAAGAGGGGGGGGTAGTGTAGTTATTTTAGGAGTTGAAGGATCTATTTTGTAAATTATTTCATTAAGGGTATTATAAGTATTTTAAGTGGAGATGTTTAAATTATTGAATAAAGGAATGAGGATTAATTAATTCATTAAGGGTATTTTTGACATTTTGCATTGTATAATTTTTAACAGGGGGTGAAATAATCTTTAATAGAGAGTATAGATGATTTCTCAATGCATAACTTTAAAATATATTAAACCAAAAAAAACAAAAAACAAAAAAAGTGTATTATCGATGCATACTCAACGAACATAGAAATCGATCACATAAATCAAAATATATAAATCAATTAAAGTTTTTCACCAATATCCAATTACACCACAATAATTGTCATGCTAATATTTTACAAAGTGTGTTAGAAAATATACCTTACAAATTGATAAACATGTGTAGGTTAAAACAAATATTCAATTATATGAATATCTCTACAATTAATCCACACCAATACGTCTAATAAATATCGAAGAATGGTAGAACTTAGAATTACCAAAATCCAAAACTTATAGCTTTGCATTAATTTTGTTCGAGTCAATTAAGGAAGAAGAAACCAAAGATTTGTCTATCTCTTTATCGAACAAACGCAATGGACATATATTTATACTAGATTAAACCCGTGCAATGCACTGAGCTAATTGATAACACAAATAAACAGTAATTAATAATCATTGTATAATCTATAGTTTACGATAAAACAAAAGCAATATCGATGACGAATAATGTAAATAATAATTTTATGACACAAATTCAATAAAGCATAACTATCTATATTTATTATAGTACTTATTAATGATGAAATCTGTTTTAACTATCTATATTTACTAAGTATAATGTAAAGGATAAGATATTAAACATTATTACAAATAAAAAATTTGTTAAAATGAATGTAATTGAACATAGAATAAATAAAAACATATATATTCGATTGTAAAATTAAGTGAATTCTTAAGTCTCACAAAATAACATAACATGATATAAATTTGCGTGTATCATTGTTTTTTTTTTTATCAAAATACTTGAGTTGAAAGTACATGGCTACTTATTAAAACAAAATCAGATGCCAAGTAAAACTATAACAATGTAATGTACTTCAATGATACAGTATGATAAAATCAACACTAAAACATCATCGATCGATGATGCACGAGATTTTTTAGCACCTTTAATATGACCCAATGCTAAAAACAAAACTTCTCAATTAATTTGATTTATTCCATCTTTATGAAATATTTAATAATTAATTCAAACATGATATGAAAAACCAAAATAATCTTAAACTTAATAACCCTTAAAATTTCATGACACCTCACGCTTTTCTACAATATCACAAAGATTATTAATTCCAATAGTTGGTTTCATGTGAAAATAATCATAAATCTGAGATGCCTTTTCTTGTATATATTGTGAGCCGCTTAATCTACCATAGTATATGTATTGTGATGTTACAAAAAACAAACAAAAAACATATTGGTAGAAGCGGTCAAATAGATTACAAGTTAAACCAGAGGTCGCGGGTTCTATCCCCACCTCTTGTATTTTTATATAGGATTTATTAAACATGCTTATGTGGAAGTTGATGTAAGTAGATTAGGTGCCAACACGTGTCATTCGAATCAATATGGTGATGCCACGTAATTTAATAAAATATATGCTTAAACTCTTGTACGCACTTAAAACCATGTCATATATTTTAGTGTTTTACTTTTTCGAATAAATGACAAACAAATGTTATGTATATTTGTTGACCAGCTGAGATAAAGCTTTCGCGGAATCAACAAAAAGGAAAAGAGAATGAATGTACCTTTTGATGCTGCTTGAAGAGGAACGGGAGGACCATAGACAGCCTGCAATTTATCCCACAATTCTTTCGCAGTGAAGTCTGCGTTTGTTTTGAAACTACTAACAACGTACC
Organism: Solidago caesia; assembly: GCA_028566075.1. NCBI lineage: Eukaryota > Viridiplantae > Streptophyta > Magnoliopsida > Asterales > Asteraceae > Solidago > Solidago caesia. Next base: position 1,525,479 of record JAOXNX010000028.1, read on the forward strand.
TTAGCGCTTGTTCAGAGAGAGAACCAAGAATCCACCCTTGGACGAGTGCATCTGATCTCCTCCACAACATGTAATCGCCCAGTTTTTCCTTCCCTGAAGCACTGCTTTCAGGTCGGCTATTTGTATTGACGAAACCAAGCATATCATGACTCTCAAAGAGACGATACATTTGTATTTTCCATATACCATACATTTCCCTACCACTTAGCTTCACTGTAACAAAGCTTGGGGCAGAAACATGTGACGGATACGGATATGGATATGTGATGGACATGGTTGATGAATTGACGATATGTAATTTAACTAAAATAATATACGGAGTATGCGTTTATATAGATATATATGTGTTCTTTTCTTGCTAGCTAAAAGCAACAATCTTTTCATTAAACAAGACAAGTATCGAAAATGTGGTTCACATGAATCCTACATTACATTTGCTTTTAATTGAAGAAATGTATCTGCTACTTCCAATTAATTTGTAAAAAGAAAAAACTTTGACTTAATTACTACGGCCGGCCGGTTGTAGTGTTCTTTCAAGCATGTCGGCTAAAGTAGACCTTAAGAAGATCTTTGTTACCGAGTCGATCATGTTTAGCCACATGACAAAGCTGTAACTTGTTAAGTTTTATGTTTAACAGGATATATGCCAGAGAAAACATCTGATAAAAGCGCAATTTGGGACAAAAGTGTGTGATATCTAAAAGCTTCAATTCGCTTTTAGACCGTACGTGGTATCCTTATCATTTTTTTGGTGGTCTCTTCCAAATAAACACGGCGAGCCTCAATCCAAAAGGCAGGCGTGACGTAGAGACTAGTGACGTTTGAACTTAATTAGGCTATCCTTTGGAGGTAACCAGTGCGCCACAGTTAGGCTACTCCAATGGAGTATTATTTAAACATTACAAATGATTCCTAGCTTGTCATATATATATAGACCATGAATTAATGATCTATTTTCTATTTTATATATATATATATCCATACTACATTATTATTATAAGGGATGATAAAGTTACAATACTTTTTGGCCTTTTATGGATGACAAAAATATATTATAAGTTTATCAATCTTTTTATTATAATGAAGTGGTGTACGTAATAAAATTTAAAAAAATTTAAACTACAGATTTACTATTTTACTTCTATATTTAATAATTTAATAACATTCAATGCATTAATTAAATTTATATTATTTAATACAAAGTTATTTAGTCAAAAATAAATTCTAATTAATTAAAACATAGATTTAACTTATAACTGTAAATTAATATTATGGACACCGTCATACACGTTTGAAAATTATATACATTTAACGAGACCAATCAGAATCGAGAGAAAGTTCGTTACATCAAATATCATAACTAGTATAGGTGAGCAAAAACTAAACCGAAAAACCGAAAACCAGAAAAAACCAAACCGCCAAAACCGAACAAAACCGATTGGTTTGGTTTTCGTTTTTTAAAAACCGAACGGATCGGTTCGGGTTTCGGTTTCACATGCAAAAAACCGAACCGAACCAAATATTTTAAATCAATTTTATATTTATATTATTTTATATTTATATCTATAACTTATAGTTAATAAATATGTTAATGTATTTAAAAAATTTTCTTTTTTTAATGTACATATCAAAAACAATTATATGTTTTAGATGAAAATGCACAATAAAATCAATTTAATTTACAAAAATCATACCAATTTTAACGCCTAAAAGATATAATTAGTTAACAAAAAACATTCGTATGTTTTTGTTTCTTTATCATATTTTTTTTTCTTTAACAATTGAATGTTATATTAATAACTTAATAAGTTAAAATTGTGTTAACAAACAAACAAACAAACCAAAACCGAAAACCGACCCAAACCGAACCGAAAAACCGACAAACCGAACCCAACCAAAACCGAATCCAACAGTTTTGATTTTCTAAAAACCGAACGGATCGGTTCGGGTTTCGGTTTTGGGTCAAAATGTACCCAAAGCGACCCATGCTCACCCCTAATAGCTAGATTCATATGATTAAACATTTAACATTTTGAAAATATTAAACATGTTAAGAACTAAAATGATGATCGGGACTAACCGGAAAAATACTAAAAAAAAGGTCTCGTACCGGTTCATATGAGAGCGAGATTGATATCATGCATTGGTGATTTTCGGGCTTGGTACCGGGATCAATACTATACGGTATGAGTTTCATGTTTTCCCTACTTGAAACCAATGTGGGACACTAACACTTTCATGTTTTCCATATATATTAAAAAGTAAGTTTATCTCACATTGCTCATGAAATTTTTTGAAATAAAATGCAAACCTTATAAATTTGGAATAGAAGTGCAAAACTATAATTAATTATGAAAAGACTATTCACCAAAATTTTATACTTAATCATCTAATTTATTATATAAAAACAGGATGGAGGATTCTTTCAAGTTATCGCAACTTGATTAGTCAAGTTAGGGTGATGTTGACCATTAAATTAAAATCAAGGGTTAAGATTCAAAGATCATTTTTGAATCTTGACTCTTTGATTTTAATCCAACGGTCAAAATCCCTTTAACTTGACCGCTTAAGTTGTTTCAACGATCTCCGTCCATAAAAACATAACAAATTATTCATTTTAGCAATTTAATAAATATGCTGGCGGATTTTCTTCCTTAAAGATTAAAACTATTTATCATCGGTACATCACGCAGGTAATCTTCTAGTTAGAAAGTAAAATACACATTGATTCCAATTCTGAAGTAAACTCTTAGAGGGGTCCCAATGCCCTTGTTATCCTCTCATTGTTTGCTCGTTATTGATCTGATAACGAGTCAACACCACTAAGGTTGACTTATTATTGGCTCATTATAAATGAACTAAATATGGTGTTAACGAGTGAAGTTGGAAGGAATCTTTTTTTTAAGTGTAAAGTTAAATAAATGGTGGGTCCCGAAATAGTGATGGGTTACTTATATATTGGGGATGTTGTAAGGGATTTGTTATTGATTAGTGGCATAAGGGATTCTGATATGATGCTGACAAAGACTAATTATGGGTTAACGATGAATTTCTTGGATTTTCTTGTAATTTTTTGGATTTTCTCATTGTGGACCACATGCATGAAATACTTCAGAATCCTTTAATATCATTAAATTCCATATGGACCACTTTTTACACTAATCAAAAACTTTAAGGACCAATTTTATAATTTAATCTTCTAATCCTACTTTTTGGGATTGCCCATTTTTTCATATATGATACAGTATAAAAAATGAAATAATAGTCAACTCTCTACAACTCAAAACAAAGGAGAACTATGAATTTTGGTTTTTGATCATTTCAAACATAACAACAAAAATCTTGCATCAATGGAAGACAAAACAGCAAACATAATAGCCATCTCATCAATCATCAATCTCATCGTACTAATCATAGTTGCTAGATTCATATTCAATCTAACCGAACCATTTTTTTTAATCCTTGGAGCATCCATAGCATGTATAATCTCAATCATAACTTTCTACTTCATTAGACTAAGTTTCCACAAAAGGAGACGTAAAATGGAAACTATAATCGCTTCGGAAGGCAAAGAGCTACGAATCGAGTATAGTTTCCTAAGGAAAGTCGCAGGACTTCCTACGAAATTCCGGTTTAAAGACCTTGAAGAAGCTACAGATAATTGGAAGTCTTCAATAGGAAAAGGAGCATCCGGGACGGTTTTTAAAGGAGTGTTAAAGGATGGTACTAACGTCGCGGTTAAAAGGATACAACATGGAGAAGAAAGAGGGGGAAAGGAATATAGATCAGAAATTGCAGCCATTGCTAGTGTACAACATGTTAATCTTGTTAGGTTATTTGGATATTGTGTTCATACCAACAATGTTTATTTTCTTGTTTATGATTTCATTCCAAATGGATGCTTATCGAATTGGATCTTTGCTAATAAAAGTGGTGGCGTTGGTGGTGGTCCTCGTGGTTGTTTGTCGTGGCAACAACGATCTAGAGTTGCCATTGATGTAGCCAAAGCCTTGGCCTATTTACATGATGATTGTCGTTCCAAAGTACTGCACCTTGATGTCAAGCCTGAGAACATCCTTCTCGATGGAAACTACCATGGGATCGTCTCGGATTTTGGAATTTCTAAGCTTATGAAACGAGATGATAGTAGAATTGTAACGTCGATGAGAGGTACGTAATGTTATTTGACAGATCTCGGTATTATCCTTACTATTATTAGTATTATTTATGCTAATATGTATATATTGCTTAACAGGTACAAGGGGCTACATTGCTCCAGAATGGTTGCTTGATTTAGGAATTTCAGAGAAATCAGATGTGTTTAGTTACGGAATCGTGTTGTTAGAGCTCATAGGCGGGAGACGAAGCGTAAAAACCATTGAAGCAAGTGGGGATTCAAGGAAAAGGTATTAAGTTAGATTATTGATAATTTTTACGAGCTCAAGTTCATTAGCTTTGTTCGTGGTACTACAAAGATATAGAAAAAAAAAAAAAACGTACATCCTAACCTAAATAGGTTCTTTTATTTAAACAGGTTCGAGTACTTTCCAAAGATTGTGATTGATAAATTAGAATCGGGTAAGATCATGGAAGTAGTGGATCAAAGGATGTTAGCCCTCGACGACATTGATGAAAACGAAGTGAAGAAAATGGTGAATGTTGCATTGTGGTGCATACAACATAAGCCAAGACGACGTCCACGCATGGTGGAGGTCGTGAAGTGGTTGGAAGAGCGTGTCGCGGTCGAGCAACCACCGGAAACAACCATGATAGTCGTTGATCTATTGTCGATTAAGGATGAACATGGTGAGAATGGGGAATGGCAGAACCGTAATAAAAGGAGAAAGCCAGGGGTTGTTGCAAGAGTAGCTTCGCAAATAAATGGCTGTCTAGTTGCAAATAATGTGTCCATGTCAAGGTCCAAATCCTTCACATACTCAATGTCGATCATTTCTCCAAGATAAATATATTATAATGTATGTAGGTATAATAGTCAAGTATACTTTTGTTGAACTATACCGATACCGATAGCTTACCTAATTGGTACGAGTATTCATAGTTAAGTAGCCCTTTTTCAAATCATTTAATGATCGATATATATCCATACTCATTCATATTCATATGTATAATATATTTTTTTTAACGGTTAAATGTTGCACCATGTTTATTCCTATTCATAATTATCCCAGTTATTTCTAAATATACTTATGTTATGGATTGATCAACTCGAAACTTTTTTCCAGAAGACATGAGCTTTTACGAAATGGGTTAACCCCACATTGATATTCATATGTGTATTAATAATAAATAAATATTGAAAATAGTTGATGGTTAAAAAGGTGAAAAAGGTTTGTGAAGGATAGAAATTGAACGGTAAAAAAAGATGTACAACTTTTTTTTAGCTTTTGTTTTATGTGTTTTTCAATTTACTTGTAACATTTTTATGTAAAATTGGTTTACAGTTGAGTTAAATTTAAGCAGTTTACAAAAAAAACTTGTATATGAAATCTCTCATATTTTTCGCGTTGTTTAAATCTTCTTTTCCGCCTTCCGACTTTTCATTCCATTTGAAAAAAATAAAAAAATAAAAAATTTGTTTTATTGTTGAATGCTTTTTTTAACCTTTCTTTCTAAAATAAAGTTGGGATTACAATTATCAAGTAGTCATAAAAAACTATATATTGGGCAATGTAGTCGAATAGATACTTTTTGTTTGCAATGTTAGACACTTATACACATTTTGTTATGATAGTAACAAGTGATTAAAATATCTCAATAAATTAGAAATTGTTGAAATCTTGACTTTTATTCTTTCTAAAAGCTAAAACATTGACTTACAACAATGTTGTTAAATGATTAACTTTTTATTGTTTAGGGTAATTTAAATATTTTCAAACTTGAAAATATAAATGATTAAGAAAAAGTGTTAAATTCTTTACAACGGGTTAATAGATATAACTTATATAAAGACATCAACAAGTTTCTTAAGGGTGTTGGCATTGCCCACTGTATGGCTACGCTAATAAGCCCAAGCCACGCGGCTACACCGCCACCATGGTCATTGCTTGGGTTTGCACGGTTTGACAAGTCGTGTGTGAAGCAGCATGGGTTGTGCGTGTGTGTATGTATTGTATATATGTATATATACATATATATGTGTGTGAATAGTGTGACTTGAGTGAAGCAATGTGGCTTGCAATGACAACAAAATGAGGAAATGAGGGTTGAAAAATGTAAAAGTGAAGTGGCGTAAAGGGACTGGTTTATAAAGTTTTGTAAACTTGTTCTTTGTTGATTTTTTTATAATTAATTTAATATAAATTATTTACTTGTTAAAAAAAAATGTGATGTTAATGTCATAAGATTAAGATTATGTGAACAGGAAAGAGTATACGACTCCCGTATTAATGGAAACTTTAAATTTAAATTAGTTTTTGGCACTTTGACCATTCTTTGAACACAATTCAACTTGGAAAATTGGATTTAATTGAGTTTTGACTTTGTGGTTAATGGCGTCCATCAAAGTTGTCAAGTTGACAATGTCAACTCTATATAAACGATCGATCACGGATAAAAGGACAAATTATTGTCAAAGTTATAGTTGTCCATCTTCAAATTGGTTACCTCTAGATACGAAATTTTAATGAACATTTATTAATCGAAATCCTTCCAAATGACAAGCTAACATTAAGATATTAACTAGCATTTTGTATCCAAGCGATGACGACAAACAACTCTTAATATTTTTTAATTTATTTGGACCTCGATGATCTATCTGATGCTATTATGAGGCATCTCAGACTTTACCCATGAAGAGAAGGTTCAATCATTGGTTTGGTCATTATGAGGTTTTTCTTAGAATTAGTGCATCTTTGTGGGCCTGAGTTTCCATTCGGCTGGAATAGTGGCCATTTGTAGGCTTCGGCCCACGATAATGGTAACTTTTGACCATTGAGCTATCCCTGATGAAAGTGTTTGTTGGCCTTTCAAAAAAAATGGTAAATAAATATCATTTCTACAATAAGTCTTTGATTATATTAGTTGACTTTTGAATGACATATATTTCATTTCTAATATTGAATTTAAGTAATTTTTAGGAAATAAAACGGGCCACGTACCCCGACCATGGAATAAAATGTAACCCGACCACCCTCCCTTTAGGAGCGACCGTCGCTCCTAAAGG